>JACVVK020000062.1:1305000-1327500 GCA_018292915.2 Batillaria attramentaria
AAGACGTTAAACCCCCAAACACCCAGCCACCCACCCTCTAAGGAGAGAGAGATGTATATAGGGTATGCCGAATATAGTGGAAAATATGCCGGGAGATGTCAGGGAGGCCTTTTTAAGGTTTAAATTGTGTATCTTTTCCCGTCATAGTTTACTAGTCACCCCGAGGGTGAAGGCTTTACTGTCGGTGATGGAGAGCTGCAAAGCAACACTTAAAACAACAAAAATGAACAAAAATGCAATTTGGCTGGGTCTCTGAGTCGGGTACATGTTTTTCCTCTGGCAGTTAATGTTCAAGGAAAGTGTAATCGTTTTATGGAAATCAGGTAAAAAAAAAAAAAATTCCACATTTTTTCAATAAACGGACTATGCTGTTGCCGCGTTTATAGGGAAAACCATGACTAGGGCTTGCTGCTTTCATGCACTGCGATTTTCCAAAACTGACATAAGAATAATTAGACGAAAAATCATTCTTAGTATAAATGACCTTGAGTTGGTGAAGTCTTATTTTCTGGATTGTCACTTCTTCGGGGGGTTCGAGCCTTTCAATATCTCCAAAAATGTCTCTGCTAGTGCAAGCGGCATAGGACCCCTCTCAGACAGTGAATATGACGCCCCGAATTTTGCACTTGCAAACGTTTCATCATCTATACCATACAAGTCACAACGCCAATGCAGTGGCATTTCTTGGAAAACTGGAACAGTGTCCATGCAACCGTCAGCGGTAATAATGACGTCCTCATCAGCTTCAGTGTCGTGGTAACAGCAGTATTCGGCGAATCGTTGGCAACTGTTGGTTCGCTTGTGATACGGCATGGTGTACATAATCCACGATTCAGCTCGTTGGATAATTTCGTCCAGTGAGCGCACCCTGAGAAGTGAGACAGTAAAGTATGTTACCTGGCAAAAATGGCACTGAGACGGACAGAGCGCGTGAAATAGACTACAGAACAAAGCACGCGTCTACTTGCAATACTACACTTCGTTTCCACTCTTCCACTGTTACACACACACACACACACACACACATACACACACACACACACACACACACACACACACACACACACACACACACACACACACACACACACACACACACACACACACACACACACACACACACAGAGAGAGAGAGAGAGTTCAGTCACTGACCAGATCAGTTCTTCAGTAGAAATGATTATAACCGGCACAGCACATTTCTAACATCCATACTCAGTATATACAGACCAATGCGTACAGGGAATGACATTAAGGGATGGAGAGGAGGGTGGGGGGGGGAGGGGCGGGGGGTTCGTCCTCATAGGTACAGGGTCTCCACCTCCCTCATCGTGAATGTTGTTGGTGGTGCCGGGAAAATGTGCATACTAATTGTGTGACCAGGGCAACTTTACACAATCATGCTTTTCTGCATTTTCCGTCTGTCAGTCGTTCGCGTAGCTCGTCGTTCTGTACTGCCTTAGTTATACCGAAACTCACTCAAATCTCTCATCCTCATCTTTGCTGTTATTGCGAATGGCTTTCCTGCCAGCGGCCGCTTCGTGGAAGTCCGTCTTTCTGACTCTCGCCTTGGGGTAACTCTGGCCACCAACTGTGAAGATGTCACCCAAGTGAGCTTCCCCGATCAGATCAGCCGGGTCACCGGTCACGTGGACTATCATCCCTCCGCCTGCAACCATATCATAGTTATACATAATTATATAAGTGAGTTAATACGAGATTTACCGTCTGACGTGCAGAAAGATATCACAGACCAGAAGCCAGCAAAAAACAAACAGACAAACAAATAAACAAAGCCGAAGACAATAAAAACCTATAACTGACTTAATTAGATGATATACCGTCCGACCTGAAAGATATCAACTGAAGACCCGGGGTTCCCCCCCCCCCCCCCTCAAAAAAAAAAAAAAAACGACGACACAAGAACGAATTAACAACCAAAGACAATAAAAACCTACATCAAAACAAACAAAAAAAAAAAAAGGGGGGGGGGGGAGCGGCCAACACCGGCAAATCGAAATAATCAACAAAGACGCAGGAGAGACTGACTCAAATTATTTATGGTTCAAATTATTTATTCATCTACCTCAGCATAATAAACGGATAGGTGGGGAAGAGGAATTACAAAGTCATACAAAAAATATACCTTAGGTACATCCTGCGACAAGGATTACAATTCACAGAAAGTGCATTCAGACTTTGATACAAGACGGAGTACTTTAGAAAGCACAATAAACGTTCTACAGTTCGGCTATCCAGGCTCCCAGAGAGAGAGAGAGAGAGAGAGAGAGAGAGAGAGAGCCGGAGAGAGAGAGAGAGAGAGAGAGAGAGACTTACCCACATACACACCCCAGTGGGAGGCGGGTGAGTGTTTAAATTCAACAAGGTCTCCCTCCTTTAGTTCTTTCAACAGTTGTGCGTTTTCCTCGTGGATTCCCATATTTTCAGTGTAAACTTTATTACTGAAAAGTAATGGTTTTACTATTTCATTATCCCTTACTATGGTTGGTTAATTAGCCAGGTACGTAGTTAGACGAAAAATATTTAGTTGAAATATACTGTTCGAATTTAAGCAAAAAACTGAAAAACAACAACAACAACAGTTGAACACAAGGCGCGCACACTCACGCAGACACACACACGCAGACACACACACACACACACACACACACACACACCCACACACACCCACCCACACACACACACACACACACACACACACACACACACACACACACACACACACACACACACACACACACACACACACACACACACACAGGGCTTAGATAAAAGTGTAAAGCAAAGCTCTCTCTCACCTGACCTTCTTTACCTTGCAATTCAGTTAGACTTGGGCTTTTCACGCAGCAACTATTTCTCCCACAGACTCGGATAGACTAACGTGCCCAAGAGCTAATTGGCAAGCTAGAGATCAGCATTCACTTCTGTTGACACTAGACAGTGGTCACGTCATATATCATCCGTATCACCCGCGCAACTCAATAGTCTGGGAACTCCGAGCCCACCTACAACCGTACTATTTATACAGATAATTATTTCTCACGAACTGAACCGGAGATACAAAAGTCAGTTACGGATACTGCCAAGCTAACCTCCTTGTGTAACCAGCCGTCACAAACGTTGTCATTCAAGTACGCGTTGCTCTGTCTCTGTCTCTCTGTCTCTGTCTGTCTGCCTGTCTCTCTCTCTCTCTCTCTCTCTCTCTCATATTTCACGTAATAGGGTTAGCGAAATAAACATCCGTTATTCCTGTGAAATGGCCTTCATGGGAACCAGGGTTTGCTGTCTGCTATAACCAGTAGGCATGTACCGAGTGTTTAGGTGTGCACCAACCCATTAAAGGCGTACCCTGCACACGAACTGACGTAATAGAGTAGCGAAATAAACATCCGCAATTCCTGTGAAATACCGGCCCCCGTAGTGTAGTGGTTAGCGCTTCGGACCATGGACTGGGAGACCCGGGTTCGAGTCCCAGCCGGGGCAAGCGGGAGTTTTCCTACCTAGGTCGGCTCCTACCCAGAGCGGGTGTGCTATGGGCCCAATGGAAAAGCTGTTGCCACACAGCCGTGATTCACCCACTTTGGGGGTGCTTCCCTTGGTATGACACGTCTTATGATGTGGATGATTACACGGCCAGCACCGCAGGTACCGTAGTTCCTGGGCCTGGTTAATGCCGGGATATTAATGACAGGAAGCGTGGAATGCGGCCCTGTCCCGCAGTCCCAAACCACACGGACCTCCTTACCATCATCCTCATCTCCATCATCATGCATAATAATAAAAAATAAAATGCCCCAGCTTTCAAGCCCTCCGTGGATTCCACCGATGACCTGGGAGGAACACCACTGGATTTGGCAAAGAGTTGGGACAGCAGAAAAAAAAGAAAAGAAAAAAATCCTGTGAAATGGCCTACATGGAAACTAAGGTTTGCTGTCTGCTATAACCAGTAGGCATGTACAGAGTGTTTAGGTGTGCGCCAGCCCATTACAGGCGTACCCTGCACACGAACCGGCGCGTCAGTCTATGGAAAATTTAGAAGGTGTGTGTGTGTTCAGAGGTCTCTGTAAATCATACTGGCCTTCATTTACAGGCCACCTCAGGAGTCAATGAGTCAGATACGATGCTCTAGCCCATTACTCTTCACAAAATGAATGGGTCGTGGCGGACCCACATCGTCGGGATAGGTATATATACATAGACATCGCTCTTTGAAAAGTATGGGTCCTAGACTGAGGACCCACATAGTAATTTGTGTGTAGTCAAAACTAAGGGATTCTTTAATTTATCGTCAATAATTATACAATTTTGGCATGACGTAGCCTTTTAGGGGCTTGGAAAACTCCCAGAAAGTCAGTGAAAAAGGTCCAATAGTTTAGGAGATATTTCAAGCTAAACACCCTTCTGGGTCCTTCAGGACCCAGATAGCGCGGATAGAGCATGCACAATAATTATTGTAGGAATTCTCATTTCCAGCGAAGTTCAAATCGTTGGACAGTGATTGGCGGCTGACTGGCACGCATATTGGCAGCATGCACTCTACTTTCTGCTTTGGAAATGTTCAGCCCACCTCATTTGAAAAATGAATGCAATTCCAAAATCCGAAATTTGAATAGTTGAGCTGACCCCTTTGCACCACGTGATTGTAATGTGTTTATGTTCAGTGTGTGTTCAGTGTTTATGTTCAGAATGCGTGTGATTCACGTGAGCGTGCGTGGTGGGTTTAGTTCGCGGTGCTTTGAGCCGATTCATGAAAATGGGTAAAGCGCCTATACAATACTCATTATTATTATTATTATTATTATTGTAGTGAGGCTAATGGTGCACAACACCAATTTTACTTGGAAGGAATTGAGTTAATACTCATTGCCAAAATGGTTATAAGCAAGTTTAAGTGTGGCAAAGCCTCAGACATGTGTGCTTTGTTTGAATATGTTTGAACTTAGAATACGTGATTCGTGGTTATGAAACAGTCCACACTCACATACGCAGTCCCTCATACATACTTATATCCACGAGCATAAAAAGATGCACACAAAAACGCACACAAAATTTTTATTATTTTTAATGAACAGACACTTTTTTTTAAATGGACATCATTATTTTGTTCATCCTTTACTCGACTGTCGACACAACACTGTACATCTATCTGTAATAAAAGGAAATGAAAACAACAACAACAACAAAAATCTCATGATTATGAAACTTTGGAAAAAAAATTGCATCACGCAAAAAGAACACACTACTGCAGTTTCTCTTTTGAAAGTTGTTGTTGTTGTTAAACAACACCGGCTTATTCAGTGGCCCGCTCACTGGGCACTGGACAATAACAACTTGCTGAACTAAGACTGACTTTCTTCAGCCCCCTCCCTCCCTCCCCACCCCCTCCCCTCCACTTTCTCCATACACAAAGACTGATCCGCCCCTCCCCTCCCTCTCTTAACCTCTACCTCTCCCCAACCTTCAGCAGCGCCGCCATCTGGTTTGACTCCCTTTCTTTGGGGCAGCCCACATTTAACAACGAATAAGTAAACGGAAGTGGTTGTACCATTTGACAGTTTTGCAACACCGAAGATAGGACATGTGAAAACGGTTCGTCTGCCGTTTACCATTTTCAATATTGCAAATAGGAAAAGGGGAAATAAAAGGTACGTTTACATATTACCGTTTGTCCTTCTTTAAAAACGAAATAACGATACTGAGATACCTGGATTATACTCAGCAGCGATATCTTTTAGACAAGTACACAAAGCCTGACAAAACACCCTGCAATGACATCACCCCCCAAAACACGCAACACACTGACAGACAGTTATCCCGAAACCTAGAACCGTACCATTTGTACATAATTATATTTCTAAAGAGAGATGTCACTACATATAGGTTATGCCGAATACAATAGAAACTATGCCGGGAGATGTCATGGAGGCCTTTTTAAAGTTTAAATTGTGTATCTTTTCCCGTCATAGTGTACTAGTCACCCCGAGGGTGAAGGCTTTACTGTCGGTGATGGAGAGCTGCAAAGCAACAAAACAACAAAAATGAACAAAAATGCAATTTGGCTGGGTCTCTGAGTCGGGTACATGTTTTTCCTCTGGCAGTTAATGTTCAAGGAAAGTGTATCGTTTTATGGAAATCAGTTAAAAAAAAAAAAAATCCTTATCAGCTTTAGTGTCGTGGTAACGGCAGTATTCGGCGAATCGTTGGCAACTGTTGGTTAGCCAGTAATACGGCATGGTGGGCCTAATCCACGATTCAGCTCGTTGGATAATATCGTCCGGTGAACGCACCCTGAGAAATGTAAAGACAGTAAAGTATGTTACGTGGCAAAAATGACACTGAGACAGACAGATCGTGTGAAATAAATCAGTTACAGAACAAAGCACGCGTCTACTTGCAATACTGACTACACCTCGTTTCCACACTTCCACTGTTACACACACACACACACACACACACACACACACACACACACACACACACACACACACACACACACACACACACACACACACACACACAAACACACACACACACACACAGTTCAGTCAATGACCAGATTCGATAGAAAAAAATGATCATAACCGACACAGGACATTTCTGACATCCATACCCAGCTCAGTAAATACAGACCTATGCGTACAAGGGCTGGTTGTGTATGTGTGTGTGTGTGGGGGGGGGGGAGGGTCGTCCCTATAGGTACAGGGTCTTCACCTCCCTCATCGTGAATGTTGTTGGTGGTGCCAGGAAAATGTGCATACTAATTGTGTGACCAGGGCAACTTTGCACAATCATGCTTTTCTGCATTTTCCGTCTGTCACGGTCATTCGCGTAGCTCGTCGTTCTGAATTGCCTTAGTTATACCGAAACTCACTTAAATCTCGTATAATTATCTTTGCTGTTATTGCGAATGGCTTTCCTGCCAGCGGCCGCTTCGTCGAAGTCAGTCTTTCTGACTCTCGCCTTGGCGTAATCCTGGCCACCAATGGTGAAGATGTCACCCGAGTAAGGATACGTGATCAGGTCATCCGGGTCACCGGTCACGTGGACTATCATCCCTCCGCCTGCAACCAAATCATAGTTATACATAATTATATAACTGAGTTAATACGAGATTTACCGTCTGACGTGCAGAAAGATATCACAGACCAGAAGCCAGCAAAAAACAAAAAAAACACAATAACAACAACAACAAACAACAGACAAACAAATAAACAAACCCGAAGACCATAAAAACCTATAACTGACTTGATTAGATATACACCTATACCGTCCGACCTAAAAGATATCAAATTGAAGATCCGGGGACTCCCCCCCCCCCCCCAAAAAAAAAAAAAAAAAAAAAAACGACACAAGAACCAAAGACAATAAAAACCTACATCAAAAATAACAACAACAACAAAAAAATGAAGGGGGGGGGGGGGAAACCTTTTCCATGGAAAAGCCAGCACAAATATATGGCCCCAGCCAGGAATCGAACTCACTACCCGAGCGTTGCAAGTCCAACGCTCTACCACGAGAGAGAGAGAGAGAGAGAGAGTTACCCACATACACACCCCAGTGGGAGGAGAGAGAGAGAGAGAGAGAGACTTACCCACATACACACCCCAGTGTCTCTGAGAGAGAGAGAGAGAGAGAGAGAGAGAGAGAGAGAGAGAGAGAGAGAGAGAGAGAGAGACTTACCCACATACATACCCCAGTGGGAGGAGAGAGAGAGAGAGAGAGACTTACCCACATACACACCCCAGTGGGCGGCGTTATCCCCCCAGTAGTAGCGGCAGAATTCAACAAGGTCTCCCCTCGTCAGCCCTTTAAACAGTTCCTCGTAGCTTCCCATGTTTTCAGTGTAAATTTTATTACTGAAAAGTAATGGTTTTACTATTTCATTATCCCTTAGAAAGCCAGGTACGTAGTTAGACGAAAATTATTTAGTTGAAAAACATTGTTCTAATTTAAGCAAAAACCTGAACAACAACAACAACAACAACAACAACAACAACAACAACAACAGCAACAACAACAACAGTTGAACACAAGGCGCGCACACTCACGCAGACACACAGACACAGACACAGAGACACAGACACAGACACAGACACACAGAAACAGACACAGACACACAGACACAGACACAGACACACAGACACAGACACAGACACACAGACACAGACACAGACACACAGACACAGACACAGACACACAGACACACAGACACAGACACACAGACACACAGACACAGACACAGACACACAGACACACAGACACAGACACAGACACACAGACACAGACAGACACACAGACACAGACACACAGACACACAGACACAGACACACAGACACAGACACACAGACACACAGACACAGACACACAGACACACAGACACAGACACACAGACACACACAGACACACACTCACACACACACAATATCATTATTATTAATATTATTATTATATATTACACACACACACACACACACACACACACACACACACACACACACACACACACACACACACACACACACACACACACACACACACACACACACACACACACACACAGGGCGTAGATAAAAGTGTAAAGCAAAGCTCTCTCTCACCTGACCTTTCCCTTGCAATTCAGTTAGACTTGGGCTTTTCACGCAGCAACTATTTCTCCCACAGACTCGGAGAGACTAACGTGCCCAAGAGCTGTATGGCAAGCTAGAGATCAGCATTCACTTCTGTTGACACTAGACAGTGTCCAAGTTATATATCATCCGTATCACCTGCGCAACTCAAAATTCTGGGAACTCCGAGCCCACCTTCAACCGCACTATTTGTACAGATAATTATTTCTCATGAAATGAACCGGAGATACAAAAGTCAGTTACGGATGCCTCCTCAAGCTAACCTCCTTTTTTTTTTTTTTTTTTTTGCTGCCCCAACTCTTTGCCAACTCCAGTGGTGTTCCTCCCAGATCATGGGTGGAACCCACGGAGGACTCGGAAGCTGGGACAATTTTTATTATGCATGATGATGGAGATGAGGATGATAGTAAGATGATTTTATGGAGTTCCATGTGGTTTGGGACTGCGGGACAGGGCCGCATTCCTGTCATAAATATCCCGGTATTAACCAGGCCCGGGAACTACGGCACCTGCGGTGCCGGCCGTGTAATCATCCACATCATAAGACGTGTCATACTAAGGGAAGCACCCCCAAAGTCGCACCCGTGAAGTGGGTGAAACTCGGCTGTGTGGCAACAGCCTCCCCATCGGGCCCATAGCACACCCGCTCTGGGTAGGAGCCGACCTAGGTAGGAAAAATCCCGCTTGCCTCGGCTGAGATTCGAACCCGGGTTTCCCGCTCCATGATCCGAAGTGCTAACCACTACACCACGGGGGCCGGTCAAGCTAACCTCCTTGTTTAACCAACCGTCACAACAGTGTCGTTCAAGTGTCTACGCGTTGCTCTCACGCTCTCTCTCTCTCTCTCTCTCTCTCATATTCCACGTAATAGAGCAGCGAAATAAACATCCGTAATTCCTGTGAAATGGCCTACATAGAACCTAAAGTTTGCTGTCTGCTATAACCAGTAGGCATCCACAGAGTGTTCGGGTGTGCACCAGCCCACAATAAGTATGTAGGAATTCTCATTTCCAGCGAAGTTCAAATCGTTCGACAGTGATTGGCGGCTGACTGGCACGCATATTGGCAGCATGCACTCTACTTTCTACATGGAGACATAGGGCAGCGGATGAATATAGGCAGCGTGCACAGAGGAGTCATCATTGTTCATATAAAAACGAACCAAACGGCTTTGAATGTGTGGTCAGGTTTATTGACGAGTAGTTTTAATTTCCCGATTGGAAATACCAATCTTGTTTGGAGATCTTTCGTTGTGGCTACCGTTGCTGCTCTCTTGAGATGTCACGTTCTTGTTGTTTTTCTTGTTTTAGGATGGCGTTGTTGTTGTTGTTGTTATTGTTGTAGGATGCTTTTGTTGTTGTTGTTGTTGTAGGTGTTGTTGTTGGATATTGATGTTCTTTTCGGATGTTGTTTTTGTTGTTTTAGGATTTTGTTGTTGCTTCCCTTCTGGAACTAATAAAGTAATTTGAATTGCATTGAATTGAATTGCTGCTGCGTTTTTCAGATGTTGTTCATGGTTTTGTTTCTGCAGTTGTCGTTGATGTTGTCATTGCTGCTGCTGCTGGTGGTATTGTTGTTGTTGTTGTTGTTGATGCTACTGCTGGTTTGGTGTATTCGATGTTTCAGTAGTGCAACAGAAAAGATTATTATACATGTATGATCTTGGTACAGTCTGGTCTTTTTTATGTCACTGGTTAGGTGGCTTCGGGTCTTTAATAATCCCAAGAATTGAATCTCCAATGGCTGGCCCAATCTGAACTTTCATCTGTATAAAGCCAGTGCCAGACCAACAAACATCTTTCGCTCGCTGCCAGAAAGCTGCAGAAGACGTCGGAGGCGATTCTGGGACTACTGGAACAGCGACCATGCGACCATCAGCGGTACTAATTGCGTCCTCATCAGCTTCAGTGTCATGGTAACGGCACCATTCGGCGAATCGTTGGCAACTGGTGGTTCGCTTGTGATACGGCATGGTGTACATAATCCACGATTCAGCTCGTTGGGTAATGATGTCCGGTGAACGCACCCTGAGAAATGAGACAGTAAACTAAATGGCAGAAACGACAGACAATTTCGTGTGAAATATATTACAGAACAAATAGGAATGCTATATTTCGTTATCACACTTCGGCCACACACACTCTCTCTCTCTCACACACACAGACGCAGACACACACACACACACACACACACACACACACACACACACACACACACACACACACACACACACACACAACGTCAGTGGCACACACACAACGTGGCGCGCGCGCGCGCACACACACACACACACACACACACACACACACACACACACACACACACACACACACAGAGAGAGAGAGAGAGAGAGAGAGAGAGCTTATATAACAGAGCAAAGAGTCTCAAGTTTCCAAGTTATATATATCATCCCCATCACGAATGCAGCTGAACAGACCGAAATTCCGGTCCCACCACTGATATCGTACGCAACAACAAAAAACACGTTGGCGCCGGTGTAGGATTTTCTGACGGCCTCGAAGCGGAAAGAGGTTCTCTTTGTGTACCCCGGATACAGGATGTCAGTAAGCTGTTACGCAGCTCTTGTAATTGTAACCCCCACGCGAAACTGAGCCTCTGTGTCTATTGACGCCGCTAAGATGGAAGACTGCTACTTTCGAAGCTCTAAAGGCTGTTTATCAGATAGAAGGATGTTTCATTTGGGAGTGCGACCGTTTTCATGACTTTGTGGCTTCTGATACTAGAGAAATACGAGTTTCTTTTTGCATACGGTCCATTCCTGAACAGTCCGGGACACGACAAAGCTCCTAAATATAGCCACCAACAGCGCAGCCTGTCTGGTCCTCAGTCAACAACCAAATAACGTCTGCTCAGCACGAAGTACACTTAGGTTACGTGACGGTATTAGCTTCCGGGGCATGTAGTAACGACGCGGCTAAATATAGTAGAAAATCTTTGTCCCTTTTAAAATTTGTGTGCAGAGTAAAAAGAAAAGGCAATCTGGTGCTTTTTGTTGGCTTTGTAAGCAAGTTTCATGCCAGGTAATAGTAAAATTAGGGGAAAATGAGGCTGGCTTGTGGACTATTTGTATTCATGCGCGGCTGGCACAGGAGCCAGCAGACGACCGTGGAATGAGGTGGTATGTGGTCGCTGCCAACATTGCAAAAAACCGGAATATTGGAATTTGTTTAAATTTCCTCTACACATGAGTCTATGGCTGCCTGATTTTTGTGAATTTTTGGGGTGAATTTTAAAGCATTTCTAGGGTGTCATCTGCAGCGTTATGTGTAAGAGGAATATATAGCGTTTTCCTCCAGATTTGCATCTGTGTCACGTAGCCTGTATAACAAAACAACTTGTACGCCGGCCAGATTCACCACAATTGTCTCAGATGCTATACTGTGACACAACTGACTGATTGTGATGGACAGATTAAGCGCATTCAATGAAATGTTATCCGCACGCTGTTGTACGCCTGTCGTACGTATTGTCTTTAAACATTCCTACGGAAATCTGACCCATCGCTACACCCTCTCGTATCCCGGCTGGGGCCAAATATTTGTGCTGGCTTTTTCATCGTTGCCCCGTCTTTGATATTACCCGTATGTGGTGGAAAAGGACGTTAAACCCCCACTGTCGGCTTTTTCATTGTTGCCCCATATCGTTCTAGTTGCATGTGTCATCGCGCCACTTGCAGCAACCTGGACAGTGACAGTGCCGGGATATTTATGACAAGTGTGGACCCAAACCACGTGGACCCCATGGCATCATCATACTATCATCCTCATCTCCATCATCATGCATAATAAAAATTGCCCCAGCTTCCAATCTGTCCGACGATTCCACGAAGGTTTTGGTAAGACCACCACCACCACCACCACCACCACCACCACCACCAATAACAACAACAACGACAACGACATAGGAACAAGAACAAGAACAACAAAAGACTTTACACGTAATACCAACAAACGGGAAACAATGACATTCAAATTCGAATTCAAATTGAAAAATACTTTATTGTCCATGAAATAACAGGCATAAAATGGAAAATCGCCTTTGGATTCACAGATCGAAACAAAATAAGAATGAAAAATTGAGATTCTAAGCCAATAAAATATGCAAGTATTATAAAAGTCAATTCTCTAAATTCTAAAGAACTACCTTGTATACGTAGATCATTAAGTCCTGCTCTTACAATTGGAAAGGTCAAATTTTCCAGTCTCGGCCTTTGAATGGGTGTTTGGGGCTTTAACGTTCTTTTCCACCACTTACGGGTGATATCAAAGACGGGACCACGATGAAAAAGCCAGCACAAATATTTGGCCCTAGCCGGGATACGAACTCACGACCCGAGCATTAGAAGTCCATTTGGCCACCCCGGCTCCCCCTCGGTCTTTGAATGATAGACTGGGTGACATACGAGTACATCATTGCTAAGGTGTGTGGGACTGACCCCCGACCGAAGACAGGAGGACACATTTGTGCTGACTTCAAAACGTTGCCCATTTCCTCCGTGTGAACTAGATCTGTTTGTGTAACTTGTCCAGTGTTGCGCCAATCAAATGTTGCCGACAGGGCAGTCTGACTGGATTGAATAGTGCCCAGCTGGACTATTCGGGTAGCTGTCCCTCCCTCCCTCCCTCCCCCCCCCCAAAAAAAAAAGAACTTGCCCATTAGGGCTGTCTCCAAATCACTCATGTGGCGCAGACGTTAAACCCAAACTAACCAAACAACAACAAACAATCAAGGAATGGCGAAAAGGAAACAACGAATAATATTTTTTTTTTTTAAAACTGCACAAAGAAGCACAAACTTTAAAAAAAAGAAAACTCCATGAAAAAGTACATACATGCTGGTTAGCTATTGTTAAAGATTCAAAACAGGACTGAGCACTCAGTCTGCAAGGAATAGTACTCGCCAATCGTTAAGTCTTACATAAAAATAAAAAAATAACTGGGACTGAGAAAAAAGGTACTTAGAACTGATAAAAATACTTCGGACTGCCGAAAAGTAGTTACTCGGGAGTGACCACACGCAGTATGCCTGCATGCACAACAGGAAAGAGCTTATTCAGCTTCTTGACCTCGACTATCTGAAACTCCTTGCCAGTCGAACTCCGCCTTCAGGCTTCACTGCCCATGTTTGAATCCCACCTGAAGACTTTTCTCGACCGTCAAGCTTTTGATGCTCAACCTCTGCTGAGTCTGCTTATGTGTTCCTTTAGTCGTCTGATGTCGCTGCACCTGCCAAACTGGATTTTAGAGTTGGGTGCAAAGATTGTGTGTGTGTGTGTGTGTGTGTGTGTGTGTGTGTGTGTGTGTGTGTGTGTGTGTGTGTGTGTGTGCAATGAGTCCTTTGAGAAAACTTTGCATTATTATTATTATTATTATTTTTATTGTTACATCTTGATTTCATGTGCCGTCTTCGTTATTCGTTATCTGATATCACACTTACATCACACTCGCACACAGATTTGCAGAATCTCTTCCGGCTGCATATTATACTTAGGTCACACTCTGTAGACGGATGGCAGAGACGTGTATAAAACAAAAGCAGCAGAAGCACGTGCAGAAGGGAGCAGGCGAGAACAGTGACGATGGCCGGGAGAAAGAACCAGGCTTCTGTGTCCGGAGTTTTCCACAGCCACAGACAGAACATGAGCAAGTTCTCCGCGTAGAACACAGCATACCACACAGCGTATCTGTAGCGGGAGTCCGGGGTGTGGAACGGGTCAAAGAAACAGAAGATGGTGGCGAGACCAACTACAAAGCCGATCAAGACACCGTAGAACGACTTCATGCAGGTGGAAGTTTCTGGATTTTCGTTGGTCTCTCTGTTGTAGGTGAGGCAGCCATTCCACAAGACACACGCTGCAAAGTGAACTCCGAGGACGCAGAATACCCATCCACGAAACGTCGATGCGAAGAGTGAGATGCACAGAACGCGTGCGCCGGTTTCAAACAGTCGCCACGTGCAGTAAAGGACCAAGCCATACATGGGCAGTTTGCTGGACTTCCCTTTTGTACGCTTTATCCGGTCGCTTTTGTAATACGATGCAGCCGACAGGGCCCGACTCGCCAGAGACGTTGTGATGACAAAGGCGCGCAGGGTTACTGCAAATACAACCAGAATTTATAATAATAATAATAGGATTGTGTGGGAGCTTTACCCAAGTTTCTTTCACTGGCTCAAAGCGCCGCGAGCTGAACCCAACACGCACGCTCACGTGAACTATACACATTCTCTCACACACTGGACATGAACACATTGCAATCACGTGGTGCGAAGGGTCAGCTTAGCAATTTAAGTTTCGGAATTTAGAATTGCATTTATTTTCAGAGTTTATGGGCTGAACATTTCCAAAGCAGAGGGGAAGGAAGCCGGAGTACCCGGAGAGAATCCCCGACGATCGGCCCGAATGAACGGTGTCACGTACGAGAAAGAAAAATTCTTTGCCCCGAGTGGGACTCAAACCTGACTTCTCGCATTGGTTACAAGTCTCTTAGCCACTAGACCACCGACCGCCCCAAACAATAAATGTGTGTGCTTTGTCGACGCTAATGAATTATATTGATGATAAATTGTTATATCACGTTTACAAAAACAAGCCATGCATTACTTCAACAACAACAATAACAACAACAACATCAACATCATCAACAACAGTCAGAAACTTTGAGAAAAATAACCAGCTTTGGGATGAGATGTGAATTCTTCTTACAGCAAACAACTCTAGGTCGCCCTATTTTGCGGATTGAAACCACACACAAATACTGCCTGTCGTGAATGATAAAATATTTCTACCTCCTACGATATCATCGGTGGGTTTAGTTCTGAACACAATGTAGAGTTGCAGGCACAGTTGAGGAGCCGCCTCGAAGAAGCTTTCCAGCAGACTGAGAAAAGCCTTGTAAAGGGCAGCTTTTCTGTACGGTTCCTCCAAGTCGTCCGAACAGACTGTGGGAGTTTCTGAGCAGCAAGTGCTGTTTCCTGAACAGGAGAGGTTTTTGCCTAAGCAGCATTGGCTCTCGCCGTTTTCAGCTGGCGGGTTCCTCTCCTGGCGTTCCCTTCTCATCTTGAGACCCTCGTGAATGTATTCCACCATCCTGGTATAGGCAAAGATTTCGTGATTAAAACACAATCATGAATTTATTCGTTACCAACAGCAATCTAAGGAATCCAAGGCCCAACTTATCCCCTTCAGCGGGGTGGGTGAGTGTTAAGGAGTTTAACGTCCTTTTCCACCACATATGGGTGATATCAAAGACGAGACAACGAGAAAACAGCCAGCAATCTCTCTCTGTGTGTGTGTGTGTGTGTGTGTGTGTGTGTGTGCAATGAGTTTAAATGTGTAACTTGTTTCTACCCTTTTCCCCTATCTTCCTGTAGCCTATAGATTTTTCTTCCCTTGCCCATATCCTCGTAGTTCAGCAACGGCAAATTCGAACATGGTATTTCTGCCCAAACTTTTACCATTGGAAAGTAAAGATTACTGTCATTGTCATTGTCTCTCGCTCCCCGTCCCCCCTCTCCCCCCTCCAGAATCTGAATCTACTTACATCATGACAGGTGCCAGGGGAAGTATCAAGAAGACAGTCCTCAGTACCCGCCATCGTTTGGGTAAGACATTGTGCCAGTAGATAAGAAACGCAGTAACGGAAACTATGACGTAGTTGACTACAATCACTGCGGCTGTCAGACCTCCCCACTTCCAGTGTCCGTCCAAAAAGTAGGTCACCGCCAGATGAACATCGGTTCCAACGTCCGCTACGTAGAGAACGATGGAAAGTATGCACAGCCCGAGGTCGAGGAACGTGAAAGAGTAATATCTTTCGTCCTCCTCCGACTGAATCAGAGGTTCTGGATTACCGGACATTCTGCGACAGCTCGTGAAGTCAAAGCTGAAGACGACAGTTGAAACCTCCGCAGGTAAGTTCGAGCTGCGTCCTATACACAGAGACGTCCTAGACACAGAGACGTCCTAGACACAGAAGCGTCGTAGACACAGAAGTAAAAATAAATCCTGATGAATCCTGTTTGAATAAACGAAAACAGGCCTAGTTATAGTCATTTGTACCGTGTCGAAATACGGAATACCTGTAACGTGATTGACGTATCCTGAAGGTATAGAACATGCTAGTTACCTGGTACGAGGGCCACTCATTATGTTTTGCAACCTGGCTTTCCAAGAACACCTACAACCAGTCTGTCTACTCAAGGTTTTGGAAGAACTTCCCATCAGCCTGTACACAATTTGCCATCCCATCAAACCAGCTGTCCATGACACCCGACTACGTTGACTGGGGTAGGTCCAAAATGACACCCTCGAACAATGCTCGGGCATCTTCTGCGCTCCGAAACTGCTTTCCCTTCAACTGCCTCTTGACGGAAGGAAGCAAAAAAACAGTCACAGGGGGATAAGCCAGGGGAATATGGTGGGTGGGTAACCAGATGAACATTATTTTCGGCTAGACAGTCCAGAGTTGCAGCTACTATGTGGGCGCTGGCACTTTCATGATGAAGCAGTAGACCACGGACACCCGCTCGGGGACGCTGTTTGCACCATGCCTGGAAGACTTTAGGCCAACAGTGGTTAACATACCAGTCAGCCGTAACCGTCAAGCAGTATGGTGGCAAAGTGGTCAGATTTTGCAAAGAAACAGGCTATCATTTGTTTGGAAGCAATTCTGTTTCGTTTGAAGTTCACATGTGGGTTCTCACCTGGGAAGACCCACACCACCGACTGTTGCTTCGTTTCGGGGTCGTATTGGTATACCCAGGTTTCGTCTCCTGTTACGATGTCCCAGACCCGAGGGGACCTTCCTCCGTCAAAGTTTCTTAACATGTGGGTGCACCTGTTCACCCTACCCCGATTCTGCTCTTCAGCCAGGTTGTAGGGCACCCAACGGGTACAACGTTTCCCTATGCCAAGGCAGTCATGAAGGATGCAAATGAGATTTCCCGATGAAATCTTCATGATATCCTGTCTTACAGCGTACATCATTTTTGGGTCCTTCTTAATCAATGATTCTACCCTAGAGACGTTTTCTGGGGTAACGGTCGTTGCCATTCGACCACAACGGTCATCGTCTTCAACTGGTGTCTGGCCAGACATGAACAGTCGGAACCACCTAAAACCAGAGGCTTTGGGCGGAGATTGATCTCCAGTACAGTGTTTTAAACTTTGAAATGAGCCCTGAAAAGACTTTCTCCGGAAGTAGTCACAATACATCATGGCTCGAAAATCCCTTCCAGAAAGGTCAACACTGCTGGCAAAAGATCCATCACCCTTACCGGACATTTTGTCGCATGGAATATAAAGGGTTGTACGGAATCAAGTAATTTTTGTTTTCATAAGTATCATGAAACTGGTCTACGATGTGATGTAAACAGAAAAGTAGTGACGCCATTAGTTCGTCCAGGTTGCAAAACATAATGAGAGGCCCTCGTACAGAAGGACCGGGCCTTTTTTTTTTTTTTTTTTTTGGCGAACAGTAGTTTCGCTTCAGTACTTTACGCCCACCCGAGCTTAGCCAGAACCTGGATATCCGAAAGCTTTGTCAAAAACCTACCTCCCGCACACCAGTTTTGAGGTCAGAGGGGAGGGGAGGGCAGAGGGGAGGGGAGGGCAGAGGGGTGGAGTTTAACTGCGGCTGGATTAGCAGTTGAGGCGCCACTCACACAGAATTTTTTTCTTGGGGGGGGGGGGGGAGGAGGGGAGGGGGGTACGTCTACGTATCACTGCTAAACTTGCCACCCGGAAACAGACGGACTAGACCACTTGTTGAGCCGGTATACTCAAGCTATGTCTCTGGAGGTCGTATGTCGCGTGCCGTACCGTGGCGTACGTGGAAAGCACTACACCTTATCTCACCAATGCACGCATTTTGGCCTTGTGTCGGAGTTAAATTGCCAAACATCCTGTATCTATGAGGCACCACTTACACAGATTTTTTTTCCAGACTTGGTGGGGTGGGGGGGGGCGGGGGGGGGGGGGGACGTATCACTGCTAAACTAGCCACCCGGAATTAGACGGAAAAGTGCACTTGTTGAGCCGGTATACTCAAGCTATGTCTCTGGAGGTCGTATGTCGCGTGCCGTACCGTGGCGTACGTGGAAAGCACTACACCTTATCTCACCAATGCACGCATTTTGGCCTCGTGCCGGAGTTAAATTGCCAAACATCCTGTATCTAGGGGGGCGGTTGGCAGTCGAACGGTTAAGAGACTTTGTTACCAATGCCACCCCCCTTCCCCCTTTGCTTCGGTAAGGTTCAGCCTACATAATCTGAAAAAAAGCAGTTCTTAATTCCGAACCTTAAAAAGCTTGGTTCAGTAAAGTTCAGCCTACATAATTTGAAAAAAAAAGAAGCAATTCTTAATTCCGAACCTTAAAAAGCTTGGCTGACCCTTCGCACCGCGTGATTGTAATGTGTTCATGTCCGGTGTGTGAGAGAATGCGTATGATTCACGTGAGCGTGCGTGTTGGGTTTAGCTCGCGGCGATTTGAGCCAGTTCAAGAAATTGGGTAAAGCGCCCACAGCTATTGTTTTTTTGTTTTTTTTTTAATTATTATTTTGTTTTTAGTATTTTACAGCATAGGCACACTTACAGAGAAGTAGATACACTATAAACAAATAAGCGGACTGAGATAAGTGGATTCAAACAAAACAAAACAAAAATACAAACAGATACATACACAAAAGACAAGAGAGAAGAATTACTTACTTACTTACTTAGGCCCTTGGCTCCACGTGGAGCATAGGCCATCGACAACCCTTCGCCATCGCACTCTGTTCTGGGCTAGTCTTGCCACTCCAGTCCAGTTGGTCCCCTGCTTACATAGCTCTGCCTCAGTGTCCCGCCTCCAGCTGTTGCGAGGCCGGCCTCTCTTCCTTTTCCCCTGCGGGTTCCATGTCAGGGCTTGGCGTGTGGTGCTGGATGCTGGTTTCCTGAGGGTGTGTCCAATCCAGCCCCACTTCCTCCGCAGGATCTGCTTGGCCACTGGTTCCTGCCCCGCTCGCTCCCACAGCTCTTCATTCCGGATCTTCTCTGGCCATCGGATGTTGAAGATGCGCCTCAGACAGGTGTTGAGAAATGTCTGGATCTTCTGCTGCATCGTCTTCGTTGTCCTCCATGTTTCGCATCCGTAGAGCAGAACTGACTTCACGTTGGAGTTGAAGATGCGAAGTTTGGTTCTTATGCTGACAACTTTGGATGCCCAGACGTTCTTCAGCATGACCATTGCTGCCCTTGCCTTGCCGATTCTGGCTGTGACGTCTCGGTCTGTGCCTCCTTGTCCATCAACCACACTCCCCAGGTAGACAAAAGACTCCACCTCCCTGATGGGCTCTCCACCGACTGTGACTGGTGTGTTGGCAGTGGTGTTGGTCTTCATCAGCTCGGTTTTCTTCCTGTTGATCTTGAGCCCTGTTCCGGCTGATGTGGCTTCCAGGCACGTAGTCTTGTCCTGCATCTGGCTGTGGCTGTGAGACAGGAGCGCCAGGTCGTCCGCGAAGTCGAGGTCATCCAGCTGCGTCCAGAGTGTCCGCTGTATCCCGTTTTTCCTGCCTGCTGTAGTGGTCTTCATGATCCAGTCGATGACCAGGAGGAAGAGAAACGGGGACAACAGGCATCCCTGGCGGACTCCGGTCTTCACCTCGAAGCTTTCTGACAACTGGCCGGCATGGGCAATCCTGCAGCTCATGTCTTGGTAGGTGCACTGGATCAGGGAGATGATCTTCCCGGGAACTCCATAGTGCCTAAGCAGCTTCCACAGCGCCTCTCTGTCTACACTGTCGAAGGCCTTCTCATAGTCTATGAAGTTGATGTAGAGGGGGGAGTTCCACTCCAGTGACTGCTCCACAATGATGCGTAGGCTGGCAATCTGGTCAGCGCAGGACCTGTTCCTGCGAAAGCCTGCCTGCTGGTCTCGGAGCATGGGGTCGACTGCCTCTCTCATCCTCTCCAGTAGAATTCTGTTGAGAACCTTGCCTGGCACTGACAGGAGCATGATCCCTCGGTAGTTGCTGCAGTCCCTGAGGTCCCCTTTCTTTGGCAGCTTGATGACGATCCCTTCTTTCCACTGGGCTGGCACCTCTTCCTTCTCCCAGATCTTGCTGAACAGGCTGTGCAGCATGTTGACGGCTGTCTCTGTGTCTGCTTTAATGGCTTCTGCTGGTATCTCGTCCGGCCCTGCAGCTTTCCCATTTCTCAGTGTCATGATGGCTTTCCTGATCTCCGCCTTAGAGGGCTTGTCGCAGTTGATGGGTAGTTCTGTCTCAGCTGGTGGGATGTCTGGTGGTGTTTCAGGGATGGGGCGATTTAACAGCTCCCTGAAGTGTTCTGCCCATCGCTTCAGCTGTTCCTCAGTTGTTGTCAGTGGGTGCCCGTTCTTGTCCTTCACTGGTTTGTCTGTCTGCTGAAATTTGCCCGTGAGCTTCTTGGTCACCTGGTACAGGTCTTTTAGATTCCCTTGTCGGGCTGCTTCCTCTGCTTGACTGGCCAGGTTGTCGATGTAGTCCCTCTTGTCCTTCCTGGTGCTCCTCTTCACTTCTCTGTCAGCTGCTGTGTATTCCTCTTGTGCCTTTGCCTGAGCTCTTCTTGTTCGGCTCGTGTTCAGTGCAGTTTTCTTCTCTTTCCTAACTTCCAGCTTCTGGATGGTATCAGCAGAGATCCATTCCTTATGTTGGGTCTTTCTCTTGCCAAGGACCTCTTCGCATGTGTCGTGCCAGAGTTTCTTGCTGTGTTCCCACTGTGTCTCGATGTCCATTTCACTGTCTTCTATCAAGTCTTGCAGTGGCTGGAACCTGTTGGAAAGGCTGATCCGGAATGCTGCTTGTGTGTCTGTGTTCCTGAGAAGTCCAACGTTGTACCTGGTCCGTGTGCTGTTGGCGTTGGTGTGCCTCTTGAGCCGAAGTCTCAATGTTGTTGCAAGAAGGTGGTGGTCTGATGATACATCGGCACCCCTCATCACGCGCACATCTCCTGAACTTCCGGCTGATGCAGATGTGATCAATCTGGTTCTCCGTGACATGGTCCGGCGATCTCCATGTGGCCTTGCGGATGCGCTTGTGTGGGAAGATGCTGCCTCCTATCACTAGCTGGTTCAGGGCACAAAAGTCTGCAAAGCGCTCGCCATTTTCGTTCATCTGTCCCAGTCCGTGTGTTCCCATGGTGTCCTCATAGCCTGTGTTGTCTGATCCAATCTTGGCGTTGAAGTCTCCCATCAGTATGGTCATGTCCTTGGCTCCTCCTCTATCTATCACTGTCTGCAGTTGTTGGTAGAAGTCATCTTTTTTCTCCTCTTCCGCATCATTGGTGGGAGCGTAGCACTGGATGATGTTCAGCTTGATGTCTTTTTTCTTGGTGATGAATTTGGCTGTGATGATGCGGGAGTTGACAGGTTCCCAGCCGATGAGTGCCCGCTGTGCCTCTGGTGCCAGCATCAGGGCCACGCCCTCAGTGTGGGGGGCTCCATCCTCTGTGTGTCCAGAGTACAGCAATTGCTCTCCCGATGAAAATCTCAGCTGTCCTGTCTGTAGCCACCTTGTCTCACTCAGTCCCAGTACTCCTATCTTGTAGTTCTTCATCTCTCTTGCTACTTGTATGGTCCTTCCTACTTCATACATTGTCCTGATGTTCCATGTGGCTACTCTCGTTGTTGTCCTGGGTGTTAGAAGGGGGGTCGGCCTTGCAGCTTCCTTTCGGCTTTCACTGCAATGCGTCATAGGTCTCCGGGATGGAGACCCTTCCTCGCCCAGGTGAATGTCTCGGTTTGTTGCTGTCGATGCTTCAGTAACTTAGTGTTTTTTACAGGTAGGGCTGTTAACCCTACGCAAACCCGTTTAGCC
>JACVVK020000062.1:1330000-1337500 GCA_018292915.2 Batillaria attramentaria
TGCCATTTGTTGCTATAATCATACTTACGAAAAAGCGTAGATGGCTGGAATCCAAATATTTATGAGTACTCACTCCTGCCTAATATAATATTTTATCAACTGTACTCAAACGAAAGAACCGTGCGAAGGGAGAGCAGCAGTGTCGTAACAATCACTTGCACGAAAGAGTTCTGACCCTTTAGCCGACGCTGGTGACCAGAGTGGAAAAGAAATGCACTGAGGTAGACTAGGAGACCTGTACTTCCGAGCACTAGGCAGTATTAAAATATTATGCTAGGACTGCCAATGCTCTGGTCGTCAGTTCGAATCCCGGCTAGGGCGAAACATTTTGCGCTTGCCTTTTCCTCGTTGCCCCCGTCTTTGAAATCACCCTTACGCGGTGGAAAAGGACTTAACTCCCAAACACCCACCCACCCACACCCACACCTCCATCCCCTTTTCCCGCCCTCTACACCAGGTCTCCCATGCACCCCCCCAAACACGACTCACTGAATATCGTCGTCGTTGTCTCTGATGTTGTTGCATACAGCTTTCCTGCCACAAGCCGCTTCAAAGAAGTCTGTCTTCCTGATGGACGCCTTCCGGAACCTCTGGCTGCCGCTTGTGAACAGCACATCGCCAGTATCAGGCCCTTTGACCTCGTCGGCAGGGTCTCCGGTTAAGTGGACTACCACTCCGTTGCCTTGAGAATTCAAAATAAGGTTTTAACTCGTTCTACCCGAGCGACGACTGTAGTCGTAAGAGTTTACATTTTACCTCCCTTTTCAACATGTCTGCTGCTTGGCAACCCGTTGAAGGTGATGTCAAAGTACAGTATACATCTAAGCAACACTTTCCCCTACAAATACATATAATCATTTGGCTCACATTTACATGCTGAAATGCAGGCAGCTGCACGGTGCTGGGAGTTTGATGGTAGCGTCGGTATAGAAAGAGTTAACCGGTATACCCACCCCTTTGTCTGCTCCAACCCTCACACGCACGCACGCACGCACGCACTAATCATGTTTTCTCTGTAATTTCAGTTTTTCCTTTCTTTTGTATTTGTCTGTGTAAGAAAGTTTGGGTGGTCAGTATAGGCCCGTTTTTTTGTTTTTTTTTAAAAGATGACTAGTTCTGTAGCTCTCCCGACGAAACGATAACACAAAACTCATAACTTCCCCCAAACAAAGAACCATTTCATCATATGAAACCAGCAAAAGAAATAGTTTTTAAAACTATATGTGTACACGCACGCACGCACGCACGGGCACACACACACACACACACACACACACACACACACACACACACACACACACACACACACACACACACACACACACACACACACACACACACACACACACACACACACACGTGTGACACTGACCAACGTACACTGCCCAGTGAGAGGCAAGTGGCTGACATTCAAATTCTACCAGATCTCCCTCCCGCAGTTCCCCCAGCACCATCTTGTTCTCCGAGTGAATTCCCATCTCTGTTTTTTACGTCTCTGTGTTCTGCAGTAGCTGGTGGAAAGGGCTCTGCGACAGGGAATATAAAGCTGAAATGGCCAATGCACTATAGTTTCAGCAATATGGTATGGTGCGTACCATGTCCCCATGTTTTAACTTTTTGTAAAACGATGGAGCTCATTCATTTTGCGTATCACGTGGTACACATGCTGACCATGACAATAGAGATACCATGGATACATGGCGGCTGCTGACGGACAAACAAACCTTGCGCCATAGCAAAAGCTCGGAGCTGTCCGCCACGTACGTTTTGGTGACGTGACGTGTAACAGATCAATACGACAGCGGCCATTTCAGCGAAAATTAATGCTGAATTAATGGTCTTCATCTCATCGCTCCTCACCTAATTTGCCACGATTTAGTTAATTGAACCTACCTGCATGTGCTGTAAGGAAACTGTTGTTTTACATGGACCAGAAACGACAGTGGTGATAACGCCTGTGCCTTTCCCACAGCTCTGGTGGTTGCAAAATTTATGATCACACTTTACCCTCCTTTATGGTTTGTTTGGGTTTATTTTCCCTTAAAGGTCTACTGCGCAGAAATTTTTTCCACAGTCAACTTTGCCCATACGTTACGTTACGTTAATGCTCTTCGCTCCGGCCGGATCATAATCCCCTCCAGGCATCACGGTCTCGGGCAATCCAGCTGAGTTCTGCATCAGTCCCCGGACCGTTGCTCAAGGTTATATGACTTTCTGAATTCTTTGTTGGCGTTTCCGTAGCAAGAGGTTTTTTATGTGGTGGCTGGGTTGCTAGCCCAACGCACAACCCTCCTCCTTTCTCATCCTGAGCTTGGGACCAGACTTTGCCCATAACAGACTTCATTTTCAGTTGTCTAGCCTGTAGACAAAATCTGTTTAAAGCTGAGTTATAAAGCAGGGGGGCGCAACAGCCAACGTTATATTGACCACCTAAGACGCAAGTAAGAAGAAAAAATATTCATAAACGTACACAAAACAAAAGATAAACATGCAGATGAGATGGCAACGAAATCTTCGATGATGGACCTGTAAACCCGTATTGTGCCTTTTGTGACCAGACCTTTATATTCTTGACACTGTCAAGGCAGATTGTGTCAAGTGTTTTCCCTTTTATGACTAGACTGCAGTGAGCGTCCGCTCACTAGTACTACAGTTCACGAGTGAATTCTTTCTTGACAATCAGCCGCTACCAACTGCAAGCCTCATTTATTGCTTTAGTGAAGTATTCGCTGAATGTGTGTGTGTGTGTGTGTGTGTGTGTGTGTGTGTGTGTGTGTGTGTGTGTGTGTGTGTGTGTGTGTGTGTGTTTTTTTAACCATAGTATGCAAGCTGCAACCCCTGGGGAAGCATGTGGGCATTTGTACACCACCACCACCACCACGTTTTCTGCAGAGTATATTTATTTGTTTCCTTCCACCATCCCTCCCAGATCCGGAACATGAACACTTGATATAAAGTTGATATGAAGTTGAGGCAGGCATCATGGACAATGAAGCATTGATTTTGGACTTTATTTTAGAATGTAAAAAGTCCCAAACCTGACAGGACCTGTCATGACCACTAGGCCAAATCTCCTTGTCAGCCTTCTGTTCTGTTGTAGCAGCAGTCTGGTCCAGTAAAGACAATGAACATCATGGGCTTCTTTGCCATCACATAAATGACTCTAGGGAAATTAACCACCGCCTATAGAAATACTGCAATCACCTTCTTTTACTATGTAATGAAAACATTAACAAGAAACCAGCAGTACAAATCTTATACAAGAGCAGTCAGTGAATTTTCATTTCTCACTGTCAAAATTTAGCATCCTGGATAGTGTTTTGACAAACTGATTATGAACATGGGAACGAGTGAAGACAGTAATAGAAGTTTGGTGATTGTCTTTGAAACATGTTACATGAAGCACTGTTTTCCTTAATGACTTACTGCTATCAAAGATTTACCTATTTAAAACATTCCTGACAAAATAAAATAAAATAAAATAAAATAAAATAAAATAATGAGTGGATACTGTGTGTGTGTGTGTGTGTGTGTGTGTGTGTGTGTGTGTGTGTGTGTGTGTGTGTGTGTGTGTGTGGAGTGGTGGTGGTGGTGGGAGGGGGGGGGATGGGGAGGTGAGGGAGTGTCAGGGACTTTTCATTTCTCACTGTCAAAATGTAGGATACTGGATTGTGTTTTGACAATTTAATTATGATGAACATTACCCATACGGTTCTGGGTGAGTCAATATGTTAAGAAAAAAAAATAAAATTATGAGGTCGTTTCAAAAGGCCGATAAACGAAGAACATGCGAAATATGTTCCTTCTCTCTCTCTCTTTACGGAATTGCTGGTCCGGCGCTCGCCGGACCGCCGGACCCGGGTACTACGGCCCTGCAAGGAGATGTAATCTACTGACGTTACTGCACCAGCATGTTCTGGGATGGTCTAGAAATTATTTTGCATGGAAATGCAGTATCTTTTCGCGATCTCTACAACATGTGGAAAGCCGGAATTTCAGTGGGTTTCGTTTTTGCCACTGACTCACACTCAGAAGCATAATGTGTGTGTGTGTGCGTGCGTGCGTGCGTGCGCGCGCGCGCGCGCGCGCGCGAGAGAGAGTCTCTTCTCCGATACCAGTAAGCAATCGTCTGTCAGTCAGGTCTGCGGGAAGTAACTCTGTCAAAGGGGAACGACTTTATTACAAGAATTCATTCACCCATGTAGAACCTCGCATACGCCAAAAAGTTTGTGACGTCAACTAGCTAGGCGAGCTCACACGATCTCATATGTTGGGGGTTTTGCGAGTGCATAGAGGCACGGAAGGGGTTTCCAGTACTTTCTGTATGTCAGCATGCTTGATGTCAGAGAGCTTGCGTTCGTGTGCGCGCGGGCTGCATACATGACACAACGACTACGACTGTGACTACAGCAGGTCATTGAATGGAAACAACATACTGAGCTGGTGGCCATCTTGTTTTGACGTTGCGACATGTTGGGGTGCTACACAGGAGCAATAAACTTTTGTAACAAAGGCGTTCCCCTTTGACAGACACAACTGACGGGTGTGGCGGCTAGGTAGGCTGGTCTACGCCTGGGACGTAGACGAAGACATACACGACGGCTAAGATAACATCGTTACTTGTTAGCAATTATAGGTCTTATTTAAGTAGTTGAA
The DNA here is from genome assembly GCA_018292915.2 of Batillaria attramentaria. Lineage (NCBI taxonomy): Eukaryota > Metazoa > Mollusca > Gastropoda > Batillariidae > Batillaria > Batillaria attramentaria. The sequence goes on from JACVVK020000062.1 coordinate 1,334,657, forward strand.
AGATTGTCTCCACACACCTGAGTATTCTGTCCTATACATCTTGATTTTACCTTCTATCAGTACAGGCTTTATAGAAGTAGTCGAACGTATTAGAGCATGACATGTAATTTTGCCATGTACATGTCAGACTGATATTCTCACGCTGACTTGATATTACCTTACTTCTAGTCTACTAGTTTGTTTGTTTGTTTTTCTCTCATTCTACTGTTTTATTTTGCTTGTCTTTTGCTTGCTTTGTTTGGTTTTGGTCTTTTCTGGGTTTTGGGGTTTTTTGTTTGTTTGTTTGTTTGTTTGTTGTTGTTTTTTTCCCTTCTTTTTCGAGGGGGTGGGGGGGGGGGGTCTCTTGTCTCTGCCTTTGTTTTACATTTTCATTTTGTAGTTTAGCAACGGCAAATTATAAACTGGCACGTGTGCTACAATTTCTACCGTTGAAAAAAAAGTTTCATTGTCATTGTCATTGTCATACGGGAGTTTGTGGGATTGTGCGATTGTTCTTGATTACAGGCGAGAAACGGTATCTTCGGAAGGCGACAATTAAGAAAGGACGAAAACGGCTGTACTGGGTTTCTTTTACCGTTTCCATTTACTAGGTGCATTAAAAAATCGTGCTCCCGGGGGCGTCTTTAAATATGATTTTTTTTTAAAGGTGAAACTAACGTGTTTCAGTGTAAAAGGAGGGTTGATACTGTTGAAGTTGACACCACCCTACTCCAGGTCGGGGTTATCTCTGGCCGACACGATACACTGATTCCACTGAGATTTCTTTTAGTGTTTATTTTCGATGAGTATGTACAAATGAATAGGAAGAAGTGAAAACAAAACGTCGTAAGAATGACTGAAGAGATGAAGAACAGGAAGAAGTGAAAACAAAACGTCGTAAGAATGACTGAAGAGATGAAGAACAGGAAGAAGTGAAAACAAACGACCCTGAAAACAATGGAAAATACTGTTGACAAATAAATTGCTTCTGAATTTCAGATTTCCCAAAGCTACTCGGAGTTATAGATATAGCTATATGATAAATAGCTTTATACCACTCTACCACTATTACAAGTCATGGTATAAATTCCATAATTCACCACATGTGGTATAACATTGTACCCATGACAACCACGCGTGAATGTTATGGCTGTACCTAAAGAGCCCCAGCAGTGTTCCAGCAGTGTGTTCTGGTGAAAGGATTTGCGTCACGATATGACGCGAAAAGCGACTAAAGAATAATTTACGTCACGACATGACGTGGTTCGACTTTGTACGGGAATGGGGACGAAGGAGCTTTGCCAGTCGCTTGACGTGGAATTGTTGATCTTTTGCTGCGTTTTATCAACAAGCGGTCGTGTTTGTGACAAGCGTAAGCCTAGTTCCAGTTCTCTACTAAGACAGAGGCTTCGAAACGGAAAAGCTGACTTCTCAGAGCCTATGGACAAAGCGAGGTAAAGCACCTCAGTCAGAGATGTCGCTTGAAGCATTTGGATTGCCGATGTCAGCTTTCAAATCAAAGAAATGCAGGTAGGGACGTGGTATAAATAATTTTCCCAATTCGGTGCCCCCGATTACGAAAAATACACCACACTCGTTTGTTGATTTCCCGTTAAAACTCGCAGTTTTACGGTCGAAATCAGCAAACTCGTGTGGTGTCTTTTCCGTAATCGGGGGCACCTCATTGTGAAAACTCTATATCATTCCAGCTGCACTGGTTAACAACACAAATACCATGAAAGTATAACTACTGATCATTACAATCATGTACATGTACATACCTTATCAGTTTGATAAAGGACAAACTCTGCAGACAAAAAGCTAATATGTCTGACACTAATAACAAAGATCTTGGAAACATACTAATAACGTTTCAGCCGTCTGACATAACACGACGTGAAAAGCGACGGAAGAACAACTTGCGTCACGACATGACGTGAAAAACGACGAAAGAACAACTCACTACATGACGCGATTCGACTTTATACGAACTCTGTGTACACACACACACACACACACACACACACACACACACACACACACACACACACACACACACACACACACACACACACACACACACACACACAAATACAGCAGGAAGAGTGGCAACCCTGAATATGACAATATGAGGCGCAAAATGCACCTAACCCGGGAAGGCCGACGGTCCAGCGATAGACACAGACTCGCGATTTTTTCGCCGAAAAAGCCGGAAAAGGCTTTAAAAAGCCGGAAAGCTCTTTACAGCCGGTTCAAAAAGCCGGAAATCCGGCCACAGGAGGAAGAGTGGCAGCATTACTCTGCTACATAAGTCTTATGGTTTAAACCACCTCATCCTGTGGCCTCTCATAATGGCGACCGAACTCGGGGGAAAAGTCAGCAGCGTTTCCTTCTCCATGTAAAGCTTGGAGAGGATGATTCCCAGGGACGACTGGTCAAACCTGTGACACCGGTTGTAGCGCCTGGGAGGACTGGATGAACAGCCTAGAACCGAACCGAAGTTCTTCACACACATGCAGGTTCTGCTGAACGCGCACGACAGCCAGGGCTCCACGATGGCCTCGCGGACAAACACGTCGTTGTGGTACACCTCGCAGTTGGCCTCTATCTCCGGGAATGACGTGTACTGGCAGGTTTGGTCTCCGTAGAAACGGAAGGTGGAGACGGCTGTTCTAACAGCTATCGACCCTCCGCCCAAAGCACACTGCACCCCTTGCTGCTCAGCCCGCTGGAAGATGCGGTCAAATGAAGCTGCGTTGTTCCACCTCACTGACGCGTCCATCCAGATCAGGAACTCTGCCCTGGGCAACAAAGACTGGAAACAAAAAGTTCGCACACGTTAACATCGCCAGTTCTAAACTAATG
>JACVVK020000062.1:1342500-1415000 GCA_018292915.2 Batillaria attramentaria
TCAAACCGGGTGTGAGGCCACGCATCTTATATCAGCTAACATTCGGTTTCAAACCAAGGTAGATAATTTGTATTTTGCCGCTAAATTATCTACCTTGGTCTTGAAATCAAACGTTGTCTTCCCGTCAAGCCTATACACGATGTGAGGTGGGCCTGTTGTTGTTGTTGTTGTTGTTAATGTTAGTGTTGTTATGTGGTGGTGGTGGTGGTGGTTTTAACTCACGGGAAAGCCTTTCTTGTAACATGATGACCAGGTGGTCATCCCCACGGTGTAATTTATCTGTGGGAAAATCAAACATCAAACGTTGAGTAGCCACGGGTCGTAGCTTTTTCATGTTTCATAATTCATTGAATCCATTAAAACAAAATGTAAAACACACACACACACACACACACACACACACACACACACACACACACACACACACACACACACACACACACACACACACACACACAGAGAGAGAGAGAGAGAGAGAGAGAGAGAGAGAGAGAGAGAGAGAGAGAGAGAGAGAGAGAGAGAGAGAGAGAGAGAACGATAACGATAACGATCCTTTATTTTACAACGGAAGAGGTTGTAGGCATACAAAGACCATTTTCAAACTTGCCGTTGTTACACTACCATAAGAAAGATAATTAAAAAGAAGAATAAAAAGAGAAGGAAAAAAAAAATACCTAAGAACAGGAAATCGCGCGCGCGCACACACACACACACACACACACACACACACACACACACACACACACACACACACACACACACACACACACACACACACACACACACACACACTTGTATATGTATGTGCATAATTATTGGAGAGAGAGAGAGAGAGAGAGAGAGAGAGAGAGAGAGAGCTCCATACTGGACAAACAGGTTCCATAGTTTGCAGTTAGCCATGCATGATACTTACCGTGCATCGTGACTCCTTTCAGACCCACAATCTTTCCTCGCGCGGATTTTGTCAAACCCCAACCATAATCAGCCCTTCGGTATGACGTCAAGATGACGAGAGCAGCCAGTATGGTGGCCGTCGCTGTAACTGCACGGTCATGCAACACACAGAAATTTTGACTGGAAGTCTTAATCATCGGAAGAATGGGGGACGCAAACAGTACCTAAATCCCTCCCTGCACCCCCCCCCCCCAAAAAAAAAAAAAAAGTTACTTTCCGCCACCACCACCACCACCCAATCCCCCTCCCCTGTTTGTAACAGTACTTGCATTTTGAAAAAAAAAACAAAAACAAACACACTCCCCCCCCCCCTAAAAAAAAAAAAAAAAAAAACTTAGAGCGTTTTACGGAAGTGATGGCCGGTGTGTGTAACGGGTATTTATGGCACGATGCGCTATGGCGGTTTGCAGTCCGTGCTGAACTCATATTTTAGACCGTAGAATTCACACGGGTTCGATAGCAACATAACAAGTTTAGACTACATAGATAATGCGAAACACTTCTTTTTTTAGGGGAGAGAGAGGGGAGGGGGGGTGCGGGGGTGGGGGTGGGGGAAGGGGCACATCGGGAGTTGTTCAACCTGAGGGCTTCTGTATGTTAGATACGTGTACAGCGTACAACAAAGCTGTTGAAAAATCGAATGTGCTGAAAGGCACTATTGGTACCATTTTCATGATCTAAGATCGTTCTGAACTGTTTTTGTGGTAACTGTCATCACACCACTTGGACACCTGGACAGTGAAAACGTCTGTAATTCCGGCACTGAGCCAACAGAAACGTACTCGATGAGTCGGCGACCACAGTAGTTGAATGTTCGACCGGTCGCGCAAAGTGTAAACAGCACTGTATCGCATTAAGAGCTGTACTATTTCGGGCGTACAGGCGCACTCACGAGAGAAACTGTTCCAAAACATAAGTCGTGGAAAAGATGGAATAAGCCCCTTTAACCAATGCTTTAACTAGAGAGGCAAAAGCCTCCATGGCTCCCTTGTGACACAGGTCAAGGTCATTCACAAGAGTATGTTTGTAAAGCTCTTATCACTATCCATTATCACGCATAGTAAAGTGTCTCTGGCGCTCTGAGTTCATGGCAATATTACAATTTTTCCCGAAACGGTTTGTATGCCCTTGACCTTTGCTCAAGGTCATTCAAATGAGATCTCATCAATGTCTACTATTATGCCAAGTTTAATGCTTCTAGTATTTGTAGTTCCTCCGAAAACAGTAATGTTAAAATTCACAACAGACAGCTTTAATGACCTTGACCTTCAGTCAAAGTCATCCAGAAAGGTAGGTCTCATTGCTGTCTATCATCACAACTGGTTTGGTGCCTCTACTGTTTGTTGTTTTGGAGAAAAAGCCAAGGTCAAAGTTTCCCCCAAAAAACACTTGCACGACCTTGACCTTGACTAAAAGTCACTGAACACAGGTATTCTGTAAAGGTGCTGCTAATGTCAATCATCGCACATATAGTATGATGCTTCTGGATCTTCTGGAATATGAGAAAATGCAAATGTAAATTTTCCCAACAGACTGTTTTAATGACCTTGACCTTGAGTCAAGGTCATTTAAGGTGGTATGTGTGCATAGGACTTATCACTGTCTATCAGCACGCCAGGTTTGTCACCTCTGCTGTTTGTTGTTTCTGAGAAAATGCCACTGTTAAGGTTTCACGAAAACAGCTTGTACGGTCTTGACCTTGACACAAGGCCACTGACTACAATATCTGACATATATCTGTAAAGTTCTTATCAACATCTATCACCATGCGAAGTTTAAAACGTCTGGTGTTTGTAGATTACGAGAAAATGCAAATGTAAAATTTTCAAACAGAGAGCTTTAGTGACCTTGTACTTGAGTCAAGGTCATTCAGAATGATATGTTTTGAAAGGTCTTGTGGTTGTCTATCAGCATGCCAAGTTTGGTGCCGCTGCTGTTTGTAGATTCTGAGAAAATGACGATGTTAAAGTTTTCTGGACACACACACACACACACACACACACACACACACACACACACACACACACACACACACACACACACACACACACACACACACACAGACGACGGAGGGTTAATACATAGACTCCCATTGTTACACAAGGGAGCCAAAAACAGTCACCTGTGTCAAGATGCACACGCACATAACATGACAGACCACCGTCAGTAGTGAAGCGGGGTGAGCGGTGGTCTAATAGGTAGCGCGTCGGATTTAGTCGCTGCGCTACTGAATGGCCGTCACCAATGTCACGGCGATGAAGCGTGGGTTCGAGCCCAGGTCGAGCTTGTGATATATGATACCGGTTTTTCCTGGCTGCCGGGCTGCTCATCGGGGGTTTCTTTCCGGCTTATCCGGCTTTCCTCCTCTAGCAAAATTGTTAAATATAATATTATAGGATATGTACTGGGTGGCGCTGCACCGCGGCGACGCGCTTCCCCCGGGGGAGGCAGCCCGAATTTCCCGAAAGGGATGATAAAAAACCAGTGTATTTAAAAAAAAAAAAGAAAAAAAAAAAAAAGACTCGGTCAGGCTTTTGCACATGCAGGAGATGCGCCATGTCTTTAACCTTCGGACGACGTCGTGGGTAAAAAGTTGCACACACATTGCTTTAGATGAACGTATCTCGGTCAATATTTATGTCACACCATTGAAATTTCATGAGTTTGTCAATAAATGGTTTGACTATGTTCATACCAAAAATTGTGTTGTTTAACTTGTAATTAGCAGAGTAATTAAGGAATAAGTTGTGAATTGCCTATATAAAAAACATGGGTAATTTGTTTCCCACGATGTAGGACTAGGAATAAGCTGCAATCTGCCCATATAAAAACCATTGGTAATTTGTTTCCCACGACGTAGGACTAGGAATAAGTCGAAAATTACCTATTTAAAAACCATGGGTAAGTTGTTTCACACGATGTAGGACTAAGAAGTTTTTTTTAGCGACGTAGCCGGAAGGTTAAAGAAAGTCGCATTCTCTAACATTAGAAGCAGCCAAGTGAAGGGAACGGTGGCCATGCCCAAATGAAGCATCACCATTCAGCAAACACTTACATTTGAGCTTGGTAAGCAGCCTTTTACCCTCCGTTCAACAGGCTTATATAATTATTGTCTTATTATTAAAATGCCTTTAAACATATATATATGTGTGCGTGCGTGCGTGCGTGCGTGCGTGTGTGTGTGTGTGTGTGTGTGTGTGTGTGTGTGTGTGTGTGTGTGTGTGTGTGTGTGTGTGTGTGTGTGTGTGTGTGCGTGCGTGTGTGTTGTGAAGAAAAAGCTTAAACAGTTTTGAAAATAGAAAGTTTCGTACCTATTACTTTGATTATTCTGGGTGAAGCCATACCGCAGCTGCAACAGACAAAAGAAAAAAATAAAAAAAATAAAAAAAATTTAGATCTCAAAATCGCTCCTACTATATAGAGATAATGTGTCTGGGGTGCCATAAAAACTATACCCCCCCCCCCCCCAAAAAAAAAAAAAAAAAAAAAAAAAAATCAAAAAAAAATCAATGCAGCCGTTATTGTCAGTTGACTCGAAAATTTGTACTCAAAACACATTTCCTCCACAAGCCACACGCCTCACAAACATCGAAGAAGAGACGCACGCACACTGACGCAAAGTATAAGCGTCATGTTTGATTGACGTGATGCTAGATTTTCTTGGGAATGTCTCGCCACTTTTTTTCCGAATTCCTCTATTTGGAGATGTGGTGTTGCATTTTATTCCTGCTATGTCGCTCTCTTCGTGCACTCGCAGAGAAGACACGGGATACAACAGCGGAATACAACTCCAATACTTTATTAACAGAAGATGCGCGGAGAACAAATTCATGAAAGAAAAAGAACCCAGAACGCTGTGCAGGGTTGCTTATATAGAGCTTACATGATTAGTTCGAGTGGTTTACTAACTAACCCCGAGATGGTTCGATTGCTTGTGTAGCTACCGAGCCTCCGGCGAAAACTAATCATGTAAGCTGTTTATACCACGAGCACTCACTGAGACTCGATCTTACCTCTACAGCTCAACTCTCTGGGGCACAGAGTCTTTCAGTGGAAAGTACCTCTGTGCACGGTGGGGAAATGGGGCTCACTGCGCTACCATGATGGGCCTAAATTGTCTCGGTGCTCTCAAACACAAGGTCGCGCACTATGTCATCCTTGACCAGCTTTGAACCCAGAGGGATCCTCAATGGCGCAAGTGATGGCAGGCTGTCTTCAGACTGAAAGTAGGCGTGTTTCTGAATCAGAGACACACATAACATGTCTCTGTCTGAATGGACAGATCTATTATTACATTCAGTCCTAGAGCACGGGTGTGTATGCTTTTGTAATCGTCTCTTATTCCACCACAAGGCAGGTACGTGATCGTCTGCACCGTGCAATAATACTTGCCTGTAGAGTGCAACACCTTGGCCTGTCAGAGTGCAACCCCCTTGCCGTTTACTCACATCCTGTTGGATCAGTGTACCACGTAAACAGTGCCATCAAAGCGCAACAATAATTGTCCGCTGGCAAAGATTTTGCCCAAACGTAAAGTGGTCGGATATTCAAGTCTTCGTTTCAAATCGATTCATATGACACACAAGTCTTCGCTTTTCTTTAAAAAAAAAAAATTAAAAAAAAATCGCCATTTTTGAAAATGGCGCTGGCTGTAAGCAGTCACATTTTCACGACCCGCCGAAAAGGGACTGAACTCTGGAGTCTACTACAGAAAATATACACTTTAGCCTTACAAGCTACCGTGCGTGCGTGTCTCAGTGGAAAATGGCAAACTCTAACACTGCGGGCTGAGGTTCGTCTGCTTGAGTGTGTTTGCCGTAAACGCTACGATATTCTTTTTTTTTTTAAATTCTTTTTTTCCGACATTTTTCATATATATATATCTGTGCTATATATGTGTATGTGTACTATGCCGGATATCAAATTTCCTTCTATTTTCCCCTCCTGTATGTGTGTTTGTGTGTGTATATATATATATAACTAAAAAATACACTCCTTGAAAACTGTGAACAACTATTATTATTAAGAAAACATGGATCCCAAATTTTCGGGCCCTCCGCGGGTCCTTCATCAGGGGAATTCATCAGTATTCCCCTGATGAAGGACCCGCGGAGGGCCCGAAAATTTTGGGATCCATGTTTTCTTAATAATAATAGTTGTTCACAGTTTTCAAGGAGTGTATTTTTTAGTTATTCAACGTGGATTCATCCATTTCTAAACTCTTTCGGGGATGTGTGGAGCCAGCATGACTTTGTTCGTTTTGTAAAGTCAGTATATATATATATATATATATATATATATATATATATATATATATATATATATATATATATATATATATATATATATATACACACACACAAACACACATACAGGAGGGGAAAAAGAAGGAAATTTGATATCCGGCATAGTACACATACACATAATTATACAGCACAAATACAAGTTTATACCATTGCTCATTCATGCCCTCACACATAGCTTGCTGGCTTACAACTACGCACATAACAGGAGAGAGAGAGAGAGAGAGAGAGAGCGAGAGAAATCCACACCTTAGGGTGCCATGCACCACAGATAAGATGAGGTTTCATTGGATTAATGCCTCATATGGAAGCCAGATTCTACAAAACTTAGAATATTGCCCAGCAACACCATATCTATATCTTTCTATAGTATACCAATGGCGGACTAGCTTTGTAAAGGCTGTAAAATCCGGCCGGAACTCTTTTAGTCTACACTTGTAAATAAAAAATTTTGCAACCAATATTAACAAATCAACAACTGAATCAGTATGGAATTTTTTTGCAATACCAAAAATAACTAGAGTCTTGGATAACGTCAATGCTGAACAGTTAGGACAGTTATCTTTAAGCCAGTTAGTGAACTTTGCCCAAAAGCTTTGTACATGATGACAATCCCAGAACAGGTGGGTAATGGTTTCCTCTTCATACTGACAAAAAGTACATTCTGCTGACTCCGTCAGCTTTCGCAGATTCAGAAATCTTTTAGTAGGCAATAAGTGGTGAACTAATCTTATCTGGAACCATCTGAGCTGGGAGTCAGGAGTTGTGCAAAAAGGTTTACGAAAAATAGTCAACAAAGTGTTGATTCCATTTTGTAACACAAGCTGGATGAGACCTTGACTGTACAAGTACCATATACACTCTTTTTTGTCCACCTTTCGCAAACCAGTAGCCATAGCTTATTACCAGAGCTAACATTGGATAAAGTTCGGATGATGCCAGCCCACTGCAAGTATCCCTTAATAGCATTAATAATTCCAGAGTACAATATGAAATTGGTAGAAGCACCAGGATATTTCTCTTTAAACTTCTCATAAGTAAGAAACTGACCATCAGTATCTACCAGGTCACTAATAAACAAAATGCCATTATCCATCCAATCAGGTATATGTACAGTTTTCCTGTCCCTCACTACGTGCTACGATATTCTTGACCATTCTAGACTGCACGCACGCGCACACACACACACACACACACACACACACACACACACACATCTTCACACAGACAAGGGCGCCAGTCTAAGAGAGAGGGGGAGAGAGTGGGCGTTTCTCTTCGCCGATACCAGTAAGCAGTAATCTGTCAGTCAGGCCTGCGGGAAGTGACTCTGTCAAAGGGGAACGACTTTGTTACAAGAATTCATTCACCCATGTAGAACCTCGCATACGTCAGAAAGTTAGTGACGTCAACCAGCGAGGCGAGCTAACACGACCTCACGTGTTTGGGGTTTTGCGAGCGCAAAGAGGCACGTGAAGGGTTTTCAGTACTTTCTTTATGTCAGCATGATGTCAGAGAGCTTGCGTTCGTGTGCGCGCGGGCTGCATACATGACACAACGACCACAACTGTGACGACAGCAGGTCACTGAATGGAAACAACATATTGGGCTGGTGGCCATCTTGTAACTTTTTGTAAAACGATGGAGCTCATTCATATTGCGTATCACGCGGTACACATGCTGGCCATAACAATAGAGATACCCTGGTAACATGGCGGCTGCTGAAGGACAAACTAACCTTGCGCCATAGCAAAAACTCGGAGCTGTCCGCCACGCACGTTTTGATGACGTGACGTAATGTGTAACAGCTCAGTGATCATTTCAGCGAAAATTAATGCTGAACTTATGGTTTTCATCTCACCACTGCTCACCTAGTTGGCAACAATTTAGTTACAAATGAACCTACCTTAATGTGCTGTTAGGAAACTGTTGTAGGAGACGAAGCACTGAGATGGGAAAGTGGTGATAACAGTGTTAACGTTTGCGTAGGTCCTAGAGCTCGAGTTGTTTGCAAAATTTATGATCAAACTTTACCCTCGTTTATGGTCTTGTTGCTTTTAAAGGTGTACAGCGAAGAAAATTTTGCAAGTCTTGTCCACAACAAGAATTTTGGTTCGTTGCAGTTGACTCTCCATGCATTATAGACGTTTTAGCCTGGATGAATAGCAACAAGCTCGTGTTAAACGCAGACAAAACAGAAGTAATGGTTACTGGGTCTCCGTCCCGAGTTTCGCAGGTTCGAGTCGGCTCCACGTCGATCGCTGGTTCATCCGTTACACTCAACTGTTCTGTCAAGTATCTAGGTGTCAGAACTGACCAAACACGGTCGATGGATGATCATATTGGTTCTGTGTGCCGCGTGGCCTTTTTTGCTCTTAGGCAGATTGCCTCTATCCGGCCACTTCTAACAGTTGATTCCACCGCCATGCTAATCAATGCCTTCATTACATCAAGGCTTGACTTCTGTAACTCGGCTCTCGCTGGTTTACCCGCTGACCAGATCAATCGGCTCCAACGCGTTCAGAACAGTGCAGCGCGGCTTATTCTTCGGAAGCGCAAGCGCGACCATGTCACACCCACCGCATCAAGTACAAAATTGCAACACTGTCTTTCCGTCATTTTGAGCAGTCCCTTCCTCAGTATCTCTCCGACAAGCTTACCACTTATGAACCATCTCGTACTCTCCGCTCCTCATCAGAAAAGCTCCTAAAAGTTCCCAAGTTCAATCTCAAAACGTTTGGTGAGCGCTCTTTCAGTTTCTGTGCCCCCCAGGAATGGGATTCTCTGCCTCCTTCCCTTAGGAACACCCAGACCCTCCAACAGTTTAAATCAAAACTAAAGACTCACCTATTCAAGATAGCATATGATCTGTAGCATCATCTATCCCTCCTGACAGCTACCCCCCCCCCCCACCCCCCCCCCCCCCCCGCACACATACTTAGTGTTTCATGTTTCATGTATGCGTGAGAATGTGTGTGTGTAGCGCACTGAGTGTTCTGTGAGCAGACTGTTAGCGCTTTATAAGACCTATTATTATTATCATTATTATTACAACAGACATCAGTTGTGTAGCCTGTAGACTAAAATCTATTTATAGTTCAGTTATAAAGCACGGGGGCGCAACAGCCAACTTTATATTGACAACCTAAGACGCAAATAAGAAGAAAAATATACATAAACGTACACAAAACAAAAGATAAGCATGCAGATGAGATGATGAGATGATGCGGCAGCGAAATCTTAGATGCTGGACCTGTAAACCCGGATTGTGCCAATGCATTTTGCCTTTTGTGCCTAGACCTTTACATACTTGACACAGTGAAGGCAGATGGTTTCAAGTGTTTTCAATTTTATGACTAGACCCCAATGAGCGTCCGCTTACTACAGTTCACGAGTGAATTCTTTCTTGACAAACGGCCGTTGCCAGTTGCAAGGCTCATTTATTGCTTTAGTTAAGTATTCAGTCGCTGCATGTGTGCGTGCGTGCGTGGGTGTGTGTGTGTGTGTGTGTGTGTGTGTGTGTGTGCGCACATATATGGTTCTTCCAAGTAGGCCTATGTGCCGGGATAGCCGAATGGTAGAGCGGCGTTGGACTTTCAATGCTCGGGTCGTGAGTTCGAATCCCGCCTGGGGTCAAATATTCAATTGTGCTGGCCCAGCCTTTTTCACGCCGACCCGTCTTCACCAATACGTGGTGAAAAAGGAAGTTAAACTCCCAAACACCCAACAACCACCCACGCCCATGTACTGTTACTAGCCAGACTGTCTTCATGTCTGAGATGCCATGTCACTGCATGTGCCGAATGGGAAAAGTCAACTTGACTGGCATCGGCGTTTCATATTCCACACTCAAGGTCAAGACACATGCTTCTCTCCGCATACGAATATCACCTGACAGATGTCGGGTGTGTAAACTCGAGCCTGGTTTTGTGTGGAAACAACGAAAACAGTTTCCCTCTACCACACCGGCGACCACTTGAAAGGCGGTCATATTGGTACCAGGGGCGAGAATCACGCACCGGAAATGACGTGCTGGTCTCCCTTTCCAAACCCAAACAGCAATGCTCCGGGGCAGCTTGCAGCTGCAGCCACACAATGATCAACTTGTTTTCCGTGCTAACCACGCCACCTCAAGAACGTCTGGAAGGGGGAGGGGGGAATACATCTACCACCCCTCCTCCCCCCTTCTCTCTCCCTCTTACTCGCGCGCTTACATACACACAACGAAATGCCAGGCAACACGGCAAGCTTATCAGTTAAAGGTCTACTGACTACAACAGTAGTCATTTACAGTAGTCATTGTTTATTCGCGGTGTTTATATTTTATACTGTGACATTTACCTGCTAAGTTTGATGTCACACGGGAGTGTTTTCAGTTCCAACAAACAGCGAACATGGTGTTTTTTTCGTGTTTCTCGTCTGGCATGCAGCTACAACATGTCTTCGCTCTAATTTCCCCAAAGCGTGTTTTGACTGAGCTGTTTTCCACGTTTGTTCGAATAAAAATGTCTCCTGTGTGTCATGCCCAAGTAAAAGTCCGATTTTGGAGATTACTATGATGATCAGTTTTGTGTATTTTCATCTCCAGTCTATTCTAACCGAAGTCAGTCTTGCACTTGAAATCCACGCCATAGCTGTTCGTCTATCCCGTACACCCCACGGCAGTATCGGATAGCACGCACATGGCAATGCACTGCTTGGCACAGACGTGAAATTCTTTTGAACATTGGGATCAGCTCAAAGGAGTTTGATTCTAATTAAGTGAAGCTTTTTTATAGATTTTCACACTGACCAAAGGACTTTCCTGCTTCCTTCAAACCTGTCTGTACATGTCACAGAGCAAGCATGAGCAAGCAAGGCTTCATAGACAGCGGTCTGCTGTGCTTAGTATGTACAGTCCCATGAAGAACAAGTGTTTGTCCGACCTCGTGTACACACGCACACATATATACACCAAACGCAGACGGGAGGGGCCGTGAAATGGCGGGAAAACAGAAACTCACCTATGTACCTAGGGAATAAATTTGACTTTTACATTTAAATGAACTTGATGCAAAAGACTTTGGCTAGCCGCGAAGTAGTTTTTCTTTCTTGCGCGGCGTAAAGCCTGAAGTAACTATGTAGAACAGGAGGGTGTGAAAAAGACATATGGAACAGATTTCCGAGCAACTGAATGGTCCCTAGAGGCAGGTAACTGCTTTGAAGAGGTGGCCTCTATACTAGGTTTGACAGTGGAAGGGTTTACTTAGCATGTGTTGCTCTCTCAGTGTCTTTCACCATACTGAATCGCGCATACTGAAAATATACGCGACACAGACCTTTAAGCTGTCTCAGCAAGTCTTGAGCTTGTCTCAGCCAACTGAAAACACCTGATGTGGCAAAGATTTTCTGCATTGCTTTACAGTTGTAGGAATTGTCAAGGTGGCGTGAACAACATTCCTCTCTCTCTCTCTCTCTCTCACACACACACACACACACACACACACACACACACACACACACACACACACACACACACACACACACACACACACACACACTACACTACACGTATTCTGTAACCAGGGTGGGCGATTCACACATCACTATCGCGTCCAAACTATCTTCACGTTAATGACAAAGAATGTAGTCAGTCAATGTGGTGAATAGATCTTTCTGTGATTCAGCTTGAAACTGTTTCTCCTGAGATACACCGCCTGTGTTGAGAACGATCTATTGACTCAGCACAGACAGGTGCCTTTGGTAAATAAAAAATGAAGACCACACATTTTGCCAGTGGAATAAGATCAGATCAGATCACATCAGATGAGACCAGACGAGACGAGAAGGGATCGGATAGACATAATAGCCGGGGGGGGGGGGGGGGAGGGGGTGGTGGTGGTGTCAAACAAACTGTTAGTAAAAAGGGAAATAGGCGAGCGGATTTCTGCCTTTCTCTGCGACAGTCACACATCTCTCTGTGGCCACTTGCTGAATGCAACACCCCGTCCGAAAAGGTCAGGCCAGTGTTACCCTGTGTGATGCGGCCACCTGTGTAAGACAACCACTCTTGTTCGGCCAGCTCAAACAGGTTTGACTGTATAATAATTATGTGACCTAGGGCCCAGCCGGTACGTTTTTTTTTTTTTTTTCTTTTTTTTGGGCTGACATTTACGGAACAAAAGAGCGGCACGTTCTTTTGGCATTTTGAAGGCTGGAAACCACAAAGTGCCGAATAAACATGATGCTGTTATCACTGCCGGAAAATCGGAAACGGAGATCAAAAGAGTCTGTTTAGCTTGCACAAGCGGATTCAGTGGAATAAGAGAATGACCTGTGTGTGTTTGTTGACTTCGAGGTGATCATTGCGGTCACGATGAAGCCCGATGAAGCCTGAATTTGTCACCGACGCGCGAAACTCCCAAAGTCGAAATTAGGCTCCGAGTCAGTCATGGCTAGTCTTGTCGTCTGCCAGTGAGGTCAGTGGTCTTCGTGCACTGTATACATACACTGAAGTTTCAAACGCTGCTGATCATCTGCTTGGGATCATCGTGGAATGATCACCGGTAATTTTTAACGCGCTCATCAATTAGAGGGTCAAACTCAAACATGATTGCGTTACAAGACAATGGACTGTCTGTGTTTGTCGACTTCGAGGTGATCACTGCGGTAATTGGCTTCAGAGGGCTTCATTACCGCAATGATCACCGAGAAGAAGTCAACAAAAACGGACAGTTCATAGCCATTGTAACGCAATCTGACCGAGCCGTGTGCTGTGACACACCCTCTGGCGCGTCCCGCCATTTGTAGGTCACTTCTAAAAATACCTTACACCGTATGAGCAAATACCTCACAACCAAAAAACATTTTAATGAGTGTTTTTTTTTTTTTTTAAAAAAAAAAATTATTCAGTGATAAAAAAAAATCATTAAATAAGACAAATATGAATGGTTCGCGTCAATAAATTTGTAAACGGAAACCTACAAAGCAACAACAAACAAAGGGTACTCATTTTTGTGCGTATGCGAGCGAGGTGCACACTGGCTCGTTGGACTTGGAATGTGCATGGCCGGTCAATAGTTCTACAGCGGGAACGTTTGAATACCTGGTTTTGCTGGATTATTTCTGAAAAATAGTGACAACGTAAAGTGTAATGGTGAAAGTGGGATTCGTGCTGCTCTGGAGTGACAGTGTTTGATTTGTGTTTACGCTGCAGAGACGGTGCTGTTCGGACAAGCGGTAAGTGCGGTTTCAGTGTATTCAGTCCAGCCAAGGCGTGTAAATGACCATGTGGAACGGTTGTGCACCTCTCGCTACTCGACTTTCGAAGCCTTTTAAAATTCCTGTTTTTATCTTTTGATCATGCGGTGTGGTAAAACTTTCGCCTCGGTTCTGCTGACGAAAGGCTGCCCAAGTCAAACTTAGGCTCCGAGTCAGTCATCGCTATAGTCTTGTCGTCTGCTGGCTGACGTCAGTGGCTACCATGGACTTCGTATTCATACGCAGCAAGTGTTTCAAACGCTGGTGATCATCGAATCACCAGTAATTATTAATGCGCTGGCCAATGAGAGCGCCAAACTGAAACGTGATTGCGTTACAATGTAGGGTGATCATCAAAACTGTTCTGGTTGTCAGTGGAGTTACCTCTATGATCGCGCATGAAGAGTACTCACCATTCATTTTAAACTTAGCTGGATATCGCAGTTTGCAACAACCGTGCATCACGTGGTATCGTAAAATAGGTAAGTTGCATTTGCCAGGCAAACCCTTCTTTGACGTCCTGACTTACTCCATAAACAATGGTTATTTTGCCTTTTTTTCACACACTGCCAAATACGTAAGTGTTGAATTTATTTTTCGTGAGAGCTACATGAATGTCCGTGAATTCTGAGAATGTCAAAGCCATATTTTTAAGCTGGATTTCTTGAGTGCAGAGTTTGCGCGCAGCCTGAAGAATGATCTGTTCATACCCCGTCCAGCCCCACCCACTTGTCCAGTGTATCCGCCTGTGTCTTGCATTTATACTCTCTCTCTCTCTCTCTCTCTCCACCGCCCAACCCCTCTGTCTCTGTCTCTCTCCACCGCCCAACCCCCTACGCTGCCCCCCTCGCTCTCTTTCTCTCTCAGAACGCCCCCCCCCTCCTCTCTCTCTCTCTCTCTCAACACCCACAAGCCCCACCCCTTACTCCCTCTGTCTCGAACAATAGACCCTAGGGCCAAAATAAGCAGGTGAAGAAAGGGCGGTGGTGACTTCTCCCCCTGGGCCACTGGAACAGCCTTCTATTTGATGCAGGCCGATCACAGACATAAATATAGCGTGTCACAATAAACAACCATCAATATCGGTAAATTGTCTACGGCGTGGCATGGTGGGTGTTGTCTGCAGAAACAACGCGCTGACCTTATCGTGTAAATCCTTCAGTCTTTTTTTGTCGTTGGGCCAAGCACAAATGGCAATGAGTGCATTAGACTCGAATATATCATCATATCTAAAATTCCGAAACTTCAGTTCCTGATATTGCCCTTCGCACCACGTGATTGTAATGTGTTAATGTCCGGTATGCGAGAGAATGCGTGTGATTCACGTGAGCGTGCGTGTTGGGTTTAGCTCTCGCGGCGCCTTGAGCCAAATCTTTGGGATAAAGTGCCTATATTAATGCGATTATTATTATTATTATTATTATCACGCGGGTGTCGGTGGTGCCGAGGTAACGACACCAGTGCGAGAGGTTGAGGGTTCCGGTCCCACTTGGGGCAAAGAATTTTTCAGCTGAAGTACATGCGGCGTCGGGGGTGGGGGGAGGGGGAGGGGTGGTCTTTCTGGGTACTCTGGCTTCCTCCCCCTCTCCTCCACCCTCCCCCTCTGCTGTTTAGCCCTTAAAATTCAAAATCTGTACAATTCTAAATTCCGAAACCCAAAACAGCTGAGCTGACGCGAAACTCGCACAACGTGACTAATGTGTTCATGTCCGGTGTGTGAGAGAATGCGTGTGATTCACGTGCGTGTGCGTGTTGTGTTCAGCTCGCAGCGCTTTGAGCCAAGCAATTTGGAAAAGCGCCAACATAATACATGCGTTATTACGCATCATCATCATCATATTCATCATCGTCGCTGCTCTGGCGTTGTCATGAGATGGCCTTTTTTGGGTGTACAGTGTATGGGTATACGGGCATTCACCGTGTGAGAGAGAGAAAACGGGGGGGGGGGGGGTTGCTGTTTGCGAGTTAAGCGCCCTTTCCCAGCACGTAAGAGTGAAATCGAAGACGGGGGCAGCGGGGGGAAAGTTGTTGGCTCCAAGCCGGGATATGAACTCAGGCCCAAGCAATGAAAGTTTTGTAGCCCCACATGTCTGGACCTCGCTGAGAACCGAACT
Organism: Batillaria attramentaria; assembly: GCA_018292915.2. Classification (NCBI taxonomy): domain Eukaryota; kingdom Metazoa; phylum Mollusca; class Gastropoda; family Batillariidae; genus Batillaria; species Batillaria attramentaria. The sequence goes on from JACVVK020000062.1 coordinate 1,358,108, forward strand.
ACGCAATCTGCCCACACTGCCTCAGTTCAAAGCAAGCCTTTAGACATTTTGCGCCTTTGGTGTCTAACCCATCAGTTTTTCAGGGTGTGTGTATTTGTATCAGTGAGAAGTTGTGTGTGTGTGTGTGTGTGTGTGTGTGTGTGTGTGTGTGTGTGTGTGTGTGTGTGTGTGTGTGTTAGCGCAGTGAATCCTATCTGGAGAGTGTGTGCTTTACAAATGCTATTTATTATTATTATCATTATTATTATTATTATGTTGTTATTACCAGGTCGGCTTCCCCTGCTCCCAGAGAGAGAGAGAGAGAGAGAGAGAGAGAGAGAGGAAATAATGCTGCTGCTACAGCTGATGATGATCTTTATTTTTCAACGGCAAAACTTTTGACAGCGAAATTCGTCAGTTTACAAACTTGTTGTCGCTGAAATCTTTGCCGACTATCTACCACAATACGAAGAGAGGGAGAGAGGTAAATGAGAGTGGTGATGACAGAGTAGGTTATAATGGACTTGTCCGATTCATCTGCCGACTATCTACCACAATACGAAGAGAGGGAGAGAGGTAAATGAGAGTGGTGATGACAGAATAGGTTATAATGGACTTGTCCGATTCATCTGCCGACTATCTACCACAATACGAAGAGAGGGAGAGAGGTAAATGAGAGTGGTGATGACAGAGTAGGTTATAATGGACTTGTCCGATTCATCTGACTCAGAATGCCTGTGTCAGATTCCTACATTCACAAAGGCTCTTTGGAGCATTGTGGGGCGGCGGGGATTTTGACTGTGTTTCGGCTGGTGGCTACTTAAGTTGGAATCAAAGGTGTGACAACTATAAGATCCTGCAAACGTTAGAAATCTCGAACGAAGTCGCTGTACGTGTGTCGCCCGATAGGTCCGCAAAGAAGATTGTACTGCTAATCTATAGAATTTGTAGTATACGAATTTGTCGGGGCCGGGACTCGGGTACGGGTGGCGGTTGAAGGGTGGGTGTTTGCGAGGTTAAAGTCCTTTTCCACCACATAAGGGTGATATCAAGGACGGGGCAGCGAGAAAAAGGCCAGCACAAATATTTGGCCCCAGCCGGGATTCGAACTCACGACCCGCGCATTGAAAGTCCAACGCTCTACCATTCGGCCACCCCGGCTCCCCGGGAGGCGGGAGAAGCTGTGGTAGGGTCGGGGAGAAGGGGGTCTATGGGGTAAGGTGGGCAAGAAGTCGAGGGGAAGGGGAGGGGGCGTGTCCCGGAGGCACGGTATCTAAGATGCACTCATTGCCAGAATCATGAACACTATTCGGTGGCCAGGAATATACAGACGGAAGGTGTCGTATGTAAACGAACAAAACAGCGCCATCTGCAGAACCCGTGTGTGAGGGAAATGTCTGCTGCTGGCACACGTACCACATCAAAAACATTGCCAGAGGTCCCAAAGAGCCAGCCTACCTGGAAAAGGAGACCGCCCCCTGCAAGCCAAGGCACTGTCGACTTTCACTACGGGGTATAAGCAAGTGACTTTTGCCAGTAAGATGGCCAGTGAAAAAGGGCAGAGATTCATTTCGGATGTGTGAACACTTTTTTGGCTCCCTTGTGTAACAATGGGAGTCTATGTAATAACCTTTCGTCGTCGTCGTCGTCGTCTCTCTCTCTCTCTCTCTCCCTCCCTGTGTGTGTGTGTGTGTGTGTGTGTGTGTGTGTGTGTGTGTGTGTGTGTGTGTGTGTGTGTGTGTGTGTGTGTGTGTGTGTGTGTGTGTGTGTGTGTGTGTGTGTGTGTGCAGAAAAACTTTAACATTGCCATTTTCTCAGATTCTACAAACAGCAGAGGCATCAAACCTGGCATGTGAGTTTAATCTCCTCTTTTAAATAATGATAATAATGGTGTAGGCGCTTTACCCACTTTCTTGGATCGGATCAAACCGCCGCGAACTGAACCCAACACACACGCTCACGTGAATCGCACGTATTCTCTTACACACCAGACATGAATACTTTACAGTCACGGGGTGCGAAGGGTCAGCTCAGCTATTTAAGTTTCGGAATTTAGAATTTATTTTGAAATTTTGTGGGCTGATTATTTCCGACGCAGAGGGGGAGGAAGCCGGAGTACCCTGAGAGAACCCCCGATGATCGGACCAAATGAACGGTGCCACATGCGAGAAGGAAAAATTCTTTGCCCCGAGTGGGACTCGAACCTGACCACTTGCAGCGGTGACGAAGTCGCTTAACCACTACACCATCGACCGCCTGAGGCGGTTGATCTGATTGAACATATCTTGCAGCATTGTCTACTAATGTTTGTCACTTTCGCTCCATGGATTACCTTGAGAGGGTCCTATCTCGCGTATATCAGACGGGTCTTTATCGTCAGCCTCATATCCTCGCGGGGAACCGGGATAGCAGAATTATAGAGCATTGGACTTTCAATGCTCGGGTCGTGAGTTCGAATCCCGGCTGGGGCCAAATATTTGTGCTTTTTTTTTTTTCCTCTCGTTGCCCCGTCTTTTGATATCACCTATATGTGGTGGAAAACGAGGTTAAATTCCCAACCACCCACCCACCCAACACCTCGTACTGCCCACTGTTCATCGTACCGCGCCAGTCACGTGTTTGTGCACCGTGTTCACTGCGTGCTGAATCCACAACTTGTAACTCGTGGAGTCGGCGGGAAATCTGGCAAGATTGCAGATTACGCAAACAGGTACAACGCGCAACATGACAAGGAAAACCGTCGCTCGCTGAAGGCTGGCTGAACTTGGATGGCTTAGGGTCGTTCGTGTAAAATGTAAGTATATTTTTGTTCTGAAGATGGTTGCGGAAAAACGCCTGTAATTGAAAACGATAAGAGCATCGGAGACTCTCTCTCTCTCTCTCTCTCTCTCTCTCCTTATTTTAGTAGACAGTCGTCGTAGATTTTAGCAACTGCAAGTTCGTAAATTGACAAATTTCTCTGTGAAAACTTTTACCGTTTAAAAATAGAGTTTTAATATCAGCATCAGCATCATCATTAACATCATCATCATCATCATCTCTCTCTCTCTCTCTCTCTCTCTCTCTCATTAGTGAGACGAAAATGTGTGAAGGTATAAACTGTTCAAGTAATGTTATTTAATTAAAAAGTAGTTCTCGAAAAATGTAAAATGTAGTAAGTAACCTGTAGGCAACTACCACGACGTGAACACAAAATACACACCTCAAATCCGCCTGCTTCGTCTCCTATGCTCTGATTGAAAACAGTGCAACATGTTTCGACACTTGCAAAAACACTGAAGAAGTTTCTCATTTTCTGCTTCTTTTGTTCTTTTTGTTTTGAGTTGTGTTGACCCAAATTTTCAAAAATGCAAAAGAAGAAAAAAAAAAAAAAAAAGGGGGGGGGGATAATTGCATTTTCAACCAAATGAAAGGGAAAAAAAACTGTGCTGTCCCCTTCTATTTGTTTTTTTTTTAAATTGTTTTGTTTGTTTGTTTGTTTGTTTGTTTGTTTTTCAAAGCGGTTCTTTAGTCAGAAACTGTTTTGATACGTTCATCTTACTTTTCAGACTAGACGACAATGTGGCATACCAGGAGATGGAACCGTCTGACCAATCAACTGCTGTTGTTAGTGTTGTGTATTTCCTATCACCTCCACCTGGTCTCATGCCAGGGTCAGAATGTGGGCAGTGCCGGCCTGCAACACAGATTTGAACCAGAGCAAAGGCCAAGGACATTGCGCGGTCGAGGTCAAGGTCAAACTCCAACTCTTGAAAACGATGATGAAGGCACTGGCCAAGTCATCATCGAAGAACCAGAAAATGTGAAAAATGACAGAGATGGGGGTCCAGGAAGAGTTACCAAAGAAAGCCAGTCGCGGGAGTTTACATCAGAGAACATAGTGAGCCCATGGGAACCTCCTCTGTTTCAGTGGATCTACAACCCTGCATTGCTGGAGAGAAACGCGCAGTATTTCGAAGAAAACAGACGCAAGGCGAGGCCTCGCAATGCTGACACGAACGTCTTGCGAGACCTTCAAGCGATGCGCAGCACGACAGAACAGAGGACGCTCCCAAGAACCAGTACCAGCCAAAGCAGACGGACAAATCGCCAACGTCACAATCGTCCATTACACGGAAGGCGCCATCCGTCCAGGCCACTTGCGCTTAGCAGTCTGCCTCACGGAGGAGAACAGATCGTTACTAAACTGGACTCTGACCAGCCCCCTTCCATTCCAGGATCATCCGCTCGACTTCCCAAGCCTGCTGTCCAGAACGCCTTCTCCTTCTCTTCAAACTCATCTCCTGGAGAAAGAGGACGTGGCGCAGGTCCTGGGCGGAATTCTTTCGCAAGGCAAAGACCCAGAGTGAGTTCAGTTAGGAGTGAGGTGCCTGGATCCGTGAACTCACCACCAGGAAGACCCTCTACATTCTCAGCAGGGCAAGGGGTGGAGCCGCCACACAGAGGATCCTCTAGGAGGTACAGTCAGCCTACCAGATCAGCCACTCCAGAAGATCTTAACAGAGCGCGTAGTGTAGGTGGGCACACAGATACAGCCTCCACGTCGCGCGCAGACCCTCGCGGACAAAATTTTCCCACTGGTTTCTTCGATCTTCCTCAAAGTCACGGAAATCCTCGTCATGCCGACGAAGCCACTTGTCAGGCCCGATTAAACAGTTGCCAAAATAGCGAACAGGAACTTCGAAGACTCCGAGCAGTTTACCAGGTAAACGTAATCCTTTTTTGTAATTTCTTTAATGAATAAGTCTGTTTATTAACAAGATTAATTTTACAGTATTTGCACAGATATACCTGTCTGTCGTTGATTTTTTTTATTTTTTTGGTATTTCCCCCAAAAACATCTCCCATATACCCATGCGAAAAATCCACTGGGCCAATGGTGTTACTTCGTATTTTGAAAAACGTGAACTTAACGAGCAATGTCGTCACATTACGGATCGCAATACCAATAATGTTTGTCTGAAACTCTCACTTTTGGCTAACGGCAAAAAAAATGGTTTACTTCAATCTTTTCCCTCTAACGGAACGTTTTTCTTCCTCAGAAAAACTTGGAAAGTCTGAAGCGCCTGGTTGCAGAGGCAGTCGACCGCATCATTCAAGACCCCAGTGAGATACTGGACGATGGTTTATGTGACGTCCTCAAAACTCGTCGGTCAACGGTCGACGACGAGGACATTGATGTCAGTGGACAACATCAAGATGTTTTCACGTCACAAGCACCACAAGGACTGAGACGGCGTGGAGGCAACGATGATGATGACACCACTGGTGATGACATCAGGGGTAACGACAGCGGGCGATCAGGTCAGCTTGGCGGGAGGGCAGACAACGTAGGACACACAAGGGATTTTTACCCGTGGGAGAACAAACCTGAAGACGACCTCCGCGTTGTCGACTCTCAGGATATCGACGGCCGCAGAGATCACAACCTTGACACACACGACGCCTTCAGTCACTTGGAAAAACAGTCCAGACAGCAACAGAGAAACAGCAACACGAATGTCGACCACACGCAGGGACATCGTGCACCTCTTGGAGGTCCTGACACCCAGCCTGGACGTGACGACACTCCCCAGAGATCAGGCGGGCCGGACAGTAGGATTGTGCTTCGTCCTCACCGGACTCGGCCGGACCAAGAACGCGTTGGGAGTAGTGACGGAGTATCAGGCAGCTACAGTTCTGGGACTGGTGTTCACTTTGACGACTTCGAAGATCTGGATGAAGAAGATGCAGAGGGTGATAGGACGCAAGAACAGGTCTGTGGGTTGTTTGCTTTCGTTTTTCTTCTTTAAGTTCTTGTGTATGTCCAACTATTGAATGTTTTTGCATCAGGAATCTCTGTTTTGCGACCTCTATTTCGTATGTCGATGCAATCACTACTAATAGGGTAGGATAGGGCTCGAAATGAGAATAGTAATAATTAAAGAGAGCTCCCGGAAAATTAATATAATTAGATATTGAAATTAAATGTAAAAACTTCAGGTCAGTGAACAATCTGAATAATGATGATGGTGATGATAAATATGGCTCTAAATGAGAATAATAGTAATAATGATAGTAATAATAATCTCGGAAAATGAAATCCTATTATTATTATTTAAATATTGAAATTAAGTGTAAAAAAAAAAAAAAAAAAAAAAAAACTCAGGTCATTGAACAATCTAAATAATGATGATGGTGATGATGATATCCACCGCTGGGGTGACTTCGAAGACGGGGACAGAATATCCCAGCCACATCTTTGACAGGCGACAAAAAGCATACACTAAAACGGGTGATGGTGGGTGGATGTGTGTTTGATGGTTTAACGTCCTTTTCCACCACGTATGAGTGATATCAAAGAGGGGGCAACGAGAAAAAGGCCTGCACCAATATCTGGCCCCAGCCGGGATTCAAACTCACGACCCGAGGATTGGGAGTCCAATGCTATATGAGATTTGTATACACTGAAATGGTCGATAACGTATGATTTCTGTAGCCGCTGCTGGCTAAGCTTTTGCAATATCTGTTTACCATTCTTAACCAGCAACGCCAAGAAAAGCGTACGACCAGACACCCATAGTGCCAGTTATAGGGAATTCCGCGCCACAAAGTCCTAACGATCTTCCTGTTTTGTCTAACGCACATGGCTGACCTTTCACGATTCCGGCCCGCATTCAGCACACAGGGAAGGGGAGAGGGTGCGTCTATTGTATACGAGGAAAGGTGCCCTCGACATGGCCTCGAGTGTTTTGTACTTTTTGCAGGTGAACGAGAAATCGGTTTACAGTACAAAGTGGTAATCGTTGCCTGCAGGCTTAGATACAAATGTCTCCTTCCGTGGTCGGCCCTTTTCCGGTACGGTGTAGTACACACAGACACGTTCACGCACGCTCGCGCGCATGCACTCATACACACTTGCACGCACAGAGCTTGAGTGAGTGAGTGAGTGAGTGAGTGAGTGAGTTTTTCGAGCCGCGTGAGCAACAAAGACTAATTCTCAACGTGCCTGAAAAAAATGTAACGTACCTAACAAATGACGCAAACCAGCCTCAGGGCAGCATAAATCTAGGACATGCAGGAGACGCTGCACGTTCATGCTAAGTTGTCGAACTCCCGATTACAAAAAGTGTAACAGAACAAATATAAAGAATATAGAATACTTTATAATCTCGCCCTCTCCCCACTGCCCCATTAAAAATATCAGTTATAATTGGGTAAATACTGAGAAACTGGAAACTTATCTCAGTCATCGCATAGGCGCATGCAGAGAGCAGAGAGAGTTAGTTAGTTAGTTAGTTAGTTAGTTATGTAGGGCTTTACGCCGCGCAAGCTACAAAGACTATTTCGCGGCGAGAGAGAGAGAGAGAGAGAGACAGAGAGAGTATCAAATACAGCCCTGGCACTGAAAAAATAACCCAAATAAAAAGGTCAGTCTTTTTTTCTAAAATGGAAAATTTGACTCCACATCCCCACGACTGGTAAATATAAAATACATTTCTAGAAAGTTCACATTAGGATACATGTTGCATGTTTCATGTTTCGGACTGATCCCTTTTCCTTTATCCCACGCGCCGATCCCACGCTTTTTTTCTGCAAAACATGATTTATTAGCGGCCGTCGAACGGACATCATTCATGTCGTATGGTTACATCCCCTGACCCCTAAACTGATTTGTCTCAGATGGGCAACTAGAGCAGTATCTGTCTTCTATGATTGAGAGTAAAAAAAAAAAAAAAAAAATCTATTTGAACACGTCAACGCTGACCCTCTGACCCTTTACGGTAAAATCTTAATCAGACACTCCTGTCTTTTTCCCATAAATAATTATAACAATAATAATGATGATAATAATAATATTTATAGGGCGCCTATCCCCGGGAAACGAGCTGTAGGCGCCTTACAATCTAAAACCGCAGTAAAAAAAAACAACAACAACAACAACAAAATTCCCCACAAAAAAACTGTTCACTCAATGTACACTATGTAAGAACAACTAAAAAGGTAAAAGAGCACACACACACACACACACACACACACACACACACACACACACACACACACACACACACGCACGCACGCACGCACGCACACACTACCAGTGATAAGACCCAAAACAAAAGGATAGGTTGGAAAGAGCCAGATAAAACCTTAAAAGATAGCAGTGATATCTACGCAGCAGACTAGTAATCAACGCAGGTGCAAACACCGCAGCTCCCATGCAGTGCGAAGGAAGTGTCCCTGTTCCGTTTCTGTTGTGCCCACAGTAAACATGTTCCAAAACATGCACAGGTGTGGGAAACGTGGAGGAAGCAGCAACAGGAAAGCGCTGAGCAAGTGACGGTGGCAGCGGCGGAGACCCGGCCCCCGGGCTGCACCCTGGGGGAGTGGACGGAGTGGGCGGGTCCCGTGGGGTTCGGCGTGATAGAGAGGCGGCGTTTCGTGGTGGGCGGGGACGAGAAGTGCCAGGCTAGTACCAGTGAGGGTGACCTCCTTATGAGGGTGGACATTGCTGTCTTCAATGGTGAGTTACTACCAGCCTTTTGCCTACTGGTGTATTTATATATTTATTTGTTTATTTATTTATTTGAGTTCATTAATGAACCGGGACAGTCGAGCGGTAGAGCATTGGACTTTCAATGCTCGGGTCGTGAGTTTGAATCTCGGTTGGGGCTAAATATTTGTGCTGACCTTTTTCTCGTTGCCGCGTCTTTGATGTCGACCATATGTGGTGGAAAAGGACGGTCAACCCTTAAAAGCCTGCCCACACCCTTTATTTCACTATTTTCGATCTTTGTTACTTTCTTTAAATTCTTTCTTCCTTTCTTTCTGGCATAGTTTTGCCAAGATTTGTTCCACTACGCATGAGCTGTTCAAGGATTTATTGATTTATTCATTTTCACAAGATTTTGTGATGCTGCGAAAGATTAGTCAGGGATTTATTCTTTACTTTCTTTATCTAAATTAATTAATTCATATACTACTTCTTTTTGCAACCCTTCCAAGTCGTAGTCAAAGATTTCTGTCTTTTTCTGTCATCAGCATCCTGTTAAGCAAAGCACCAGAAAGAGTGGGTATGTGTGTGTTAGGGAGTTTAACGTCCTTTTCCACCACGTATGGCAACAGAAAAAAATGCGTAGATATTCTATGTGAGACAGAAGAACTAAATTTACCCTCCAGGGCCCGCATGTAAAACTCGGTTAATTTAACCCACGGCTACGGGCCTAACCCAGACTAGGACAAAAGAAACCCCAAAACAAAATTAAATTTAAAAAAAAGGAAGCGAAGAAAGGTAGAAAAAACCCTTCTCTAGCGGCTGAGACAACATGGTGGAATGGACCCACTTCCTGGTTAAACAAAAAGACAACAGAAAATTTAACCCTAGAGCTAGTTTAGTTCGAGGATAGACTCTAACCCGGGGCTAAAATCGCTAGCCTCGACTTTCACATGAGGGCCCAGATCACTATATCCGCGTATATCTTCCTGTATCACTAACTTGGAATCTGGTTGCAGCTAACCACACGTACTACAAGCCACCCGAAGAAGTGGGTCAGGACTTCGAGACGGACTTCACGCGCTCCTACATACCACGTGACCTGCTGCTCGTGATAGACGCTTCCGGGAGCATCGAGGAGGAGGACTTTGAGCTGATCCGGGATGGCGTGTCCGTCATGGTCGACTTGTTCTGCGGGGGGTTCGGCACGGGGCCGACCAACAACCGTCTGGCCATCATCATGTTCGCGTCAGAGATCAAGATCATCCATAGGTATGTCATCACCATTAGCTCGGTGACGGATGCAGTAGTAATTACAGACTTCAGTTCATCAGGAAGGACACGAGCGCTAATTGACGACTCAGATCGGCAAGCCCCGCCCCTTTTCTCTGCCCTGTCTTGGCAAAGCATATAGTACGTCCGTGACTTAATAATAGTAATAATAATAAGGATTTGTCTGGCGCCCAACCTCCTGCTGGAGCTCTGGGTGCCTCACAATAGTAGACTGGAGTGGCAATACATACACATGACATACACATGAAATACATGTCACATTACATACACATGAAATACACGTCACATTTCCAAAACTGACCATGCTCTGTTTTCAGCTTCAACGATGACCAGTCAATACTCGCTGACGTCATCGCAAACATGACACAACCCAACGGAAACACGTGCACCGGGGACGCCCTGAAACTTGCCCATGACGTCATCTTTACTCCAGAACACGGTACAGTTTCTTTATTCATTGAATTTTGTTGACAACCACGTCCAGTCGTGAGACTATGCTCTTCGGACTTTGCAACATCTTGCTTTTGGGTGCTCTCTTCGTATTGCCCATCTTTTTAGATTTGCCCCCCCCCCCCAAATAAAATAAAAATAAAAATAAAATAAAATAAAATAAATAAAAAAATCTTAAAATCTCAGTGGTGCTTACTGAGTTTTTGCACCACGTGACTGTAGTATGCTGACACAAGAACCGCCGTTTTGCGGCTTTTGATTGACTCAATGGGCAGGTGAAAGCGCGTAGTTTACAAGAACGTGCGTGTAAGGTTCAGCTGAGTTCACGACAATGCATCTCAATTCAGTTCAGTTCAGTACTACTATTATCATTATTACTAATCCCGAGTAATGGTGCAGGTGCCCGCCCAGAGGTCGTCCACGACACCCTCCTCCTCACGGACGGCCACTCCAACTGCGGGGAGGTAACCGTCCAGGAAGGAGCACAGCTCCTGCACTCGGTCTCCAACGTGTTCGCCCTGGGTGTGGGGATCGCAAACGACACAGAGGCCCGATGGGAACTGAACTCCGTGGTGTCCAACAACGAGCCGCGTCACATCTTCTCTCTGGAGCGCTTCCAGGATTTCAAAGACATGATGGACAGCATCAAGGAGAGACAGAAGACGCTACCGTGCCTGCCCATCGTTGATGTGAAACCGAAAAAGGATGTTGTGTAACTCGCTGTGCCGTACAGGGACATGCAGCTACGTAGGTAGGACGTCCGCTGGCTTCTGTCAGGCGACTCCACTCGGCAAGACCTGAGGCCAAAGCCTCCTTTACTCTGCCGTGTATTGGCAAAACACACCACGTCCATGACGTCATGGTGAAAGACATTAACGTAATGGTCTCTTTCCTCAAATGACGTCAATGGACTTACTGCTTTCTTTCCATGTTGCAGTCATATCAAACTACATGATGTGCTTCCCTCGTTGTAGTGTCTGGCAAGAAAACTAGCCAGACCGTGCCACGTGTTGTGCTCATTATGCCGCGGGACGCGATTGGCTGAATTGTAGGGGCTCGACCCTTTTGAGTGCCAGGAGTGGAGCCGTCCATTCGCTGACCCGCGGAGGTGTAGGATAGTAACGTAGGTTGAAGGAGGTTTATGGTTAGTAACCCAATTTAAATGAGGTTTAGGGTAAGTAATCTAGGTTGAATGGGGTGTAGGGTTAGTAACCTAGGTTGAAGGAGGCTTATGGTTAGCAACTCAATTTGAATGAGGTTTAGAGTTAGTAATCTAGGTTGAATGAGGTTTAGGTTAAAGCTAGGTTAAATGAGTTTTAGTGTTAGAACTCAGAATGACTGAGGTTTATGGTTAGGGGTCACGTTAGAGCTGGGTTTGGTACAGCCAATCGGAAGCCGGCTGACGTCCTGCCTGTAACTGCATGCCATGCAGTGTCTATTTCTGCGGAACTCTTTGCCTGAGCCTCCTTAGAAAGCTCCAAGCATCCAGTACTTCAGAGAAAGCCGGAAAGAACTCCCTAGACTGACTGATAACACATCAAGCAGATCTCACCTTCCCTTTCAATGTCCTTTTTTTCTTTTCTTTCAAAAAAAATTATATCAGGGTTTTCATGGGAGTTTTCTGTTTGTTTTTCTCACAACAAGGGATGAATTGTTTGGGGGAGCACTGCCACGCTTTATAAATGAACATTGGATTGGATTGAATTGGTGTGGCCTGTTTACTGGGACAAACAGATCACGCATTTTCATTTGCACAGCTCACCATAGAGCTCCTCCGTGCAGGATAGGTGGATGTGTGGGCGTATTGAGGCTTAACGTCCCATGTCCAACTTCAAATTTCAAAGACGAGGGCATTCACTCTTCACTGTTTGTACATACAATGTTTCACATAATTATAAAATATCTTTACTGTTTTCATGTAAATGAATGATTTTGTCAAGGTTTCGTTCTCATCATTACCATGACTAACTGAAGTACCGTGGTCTCCATGCCACGGTAAAATGTTCATTTGGATTCCGCTGAATGTTATGAAGTTCGGTACTGGCCTCGATATATAACCCTATCCCCCCCACTTTCCATGTGTATGGGCAAAAAAGCCTAAACACAATGAACAGCTTGGCAATCTTGGAAACTGGGGAAAAAAATCCTTACATAAAATGAAATCAATATACAAACAAAACAAGGGCTTTGGAGAGGGGCATGTACAAAATTTGGGGTTGTCCAGGACAATACGCTGACAGCAGTCGACGGTAAAATGAAATATATAAATATAAAAAACGAGGGCATTGGAAAAGAACGTGCAACTCTTGGCATTGTCCGGATTTGTAAAATGGTGTAGAGAAACTCTGGGGCAGCAAAACAGACCTCTTGAAGACCACTGCTTATATAAAGACCACAAACCTAATCATCTGAGGCGGAGTCCCGAACAGGGAACGCAGAAGAAAAAGAAGAAGAAGGTGTTCACAAATGGGGCGTTATTCACAAAACGCTCGAGATACAGACACTGAGATGAAGGGCAACTTGCAGTGTTGTGCAACATATAATACGCCTCAAAAGGCATCCGAGACCATGTGGTCTCAGTAAGCCTCGTCCTGAGGTGTATTGCTATCGAGAATTATCAAGCGAAAACAAGGCGATCTGATGTCATCCGTGATACGTTGATCACCACAGATGCTACTGTCTGATCAGGTTCCAAGACCAAGAGGTTAACACCCTTCTTCCAGGGTAAATCATCAAAATGTTAAGAGAACCAAGTCTGTTCTCCTTACTTGTCTTAGAAACATTAACCAATGTAAATACATATTTCGTCAAAAGACAAACTGGCAAGCCTTTGGAGAAATCTCATATTCATCTATGTATATGTATAGAAATGTTCAAGAAATCAAGAAAATAAATTAAATCATCTCTCTCTCTCTCTCTCTCTCTCTCTCTCACACACACACACACACACACACACACACACAATCGAGTATCACAGGATGCGCTGAACAGCGCAACTGCATGAATTTTATTTACGTGTATACATTTCATAGGACTCTTTCTTGTAGAAATAAAAAAAGCGTTAGTTACCCCTTATTTTAAGATACACACAAATATGTATGAACATTTCAGTAAATGCAAAAATCTAACGCTTCATTATCATGAAACTCTTTGTAATGTTGTATACCAACAAGATCTGGTTGTTTTATTTCAATATTGTTCACAACTCTGAAGTCCTGTCTGAGTATTTCTGCTTTCTACTGTATTCTCAGAGATCCTTGAAACGTGGACTAGAAATAATCAAAATTTTCATTATTGTAGCAGTGATATTTGGAGAACGGACTAGAAATCTAAAGATCTCAATCTTGTTTTTGATTTACTCACAATCAAACTTGTACACAATAAAATCACTAAATCAAGACAAGGCACAAGATCTCCTTTTTTGTGCTACAGAGTGCAGATAATCATGATTTAACCTTTACTGTATGAGTCTCTGAAACTTTCGAGTTATACGTCATTGGGTACCAGGCACCCAGTACAGCTCACATAATTATACTCTATTATACGGAAATGCTGACAAATGCCTGACTACTTGTGTGTTAGTTTCTACAGATTACTTTGTAATTTTTCAGAGTACATGTACATGTATAACCTAAATACTTTGCAGAGTGAAAGGGCAGAGAACCAAGAACTCAAAAGCAGCATAAACGATAGTTTAAATGTTTTCATAAACATGCAGCAATCAGCAAAACTCAAAAGTCAGACGGCCCTTTTTTGCATGTGTTTATGCGAAGTATTATTGTGCTCTTCGAGGAATTACTACATGTACCTGAATATGGACATTGTTTATTCCATTGTTTCGTAAGATACTGATTTCAGGTTCAGGTTGAACGGTAGTTCTGACACTCCTCGAGGAATACCTGAAGTCTCAAAACACAAGTTTTAAAAATGAGAGAGTGATGAGCAAAAAATGTAAAAGTCTTTTGCTGTTTTACACCAGGTTCATACGGTAGAGGTTAACACAATCATAATTATTTCCTTTGAACAGAAATTGCAGCTGTACACATATAATGTATAATGCACCTGCATTGATTTGTTGATTACAAAACTATCTCCTTCATTAGTGTTTGTTAATTAAGTGTCATTCGGTGAATCATTCTTACACATTGTATATGCACACTGCACAAAAGTTTCACACAATTCACCATACTGTGCCCTGTTATAAAAAATATTTACCTGATTATTAATCATATTCTAAATACAACAACAGTCTGCTTATAATGGATAATATTTCAAAAACTCAATAACAACACATCTGCTTCCAGTTCAAAGAAATGAGTTTTCCAATATTTTCATGGTATGTTTTTCACCAATAATGGAAGATAGGATGAACTAAATGTTGCTACATGTTGTGTCATACTTAAAATTGTTACCCCTTGAAGTGGCCAGTAAAGGACCCCACTGCAGTAATTATGATATATTGTACATACTGACTAACATATATTGACACTGAATCATCATAGAATTTTGGCGCATGGATCTTAAGAATAGCGCAAGATGATATGGATTGTACACTTCTCGCACACTCCTGCGGAAGCAATTTATTAAAAACTAGCAGAGTACCTGGCTTCGCTCGGGTATACATGTATGCAGTTTACTTGTTGTTACTTGATATATCATATTTCAAACACTATTTGTGGCAAAACTAAATTCAGAATTAGATTTCACCAAACCTGATAGACTTTATTTTGTTTCTTTATTGCCTATGTTCTCCCCCAAGTGTCCCTCTAGGCTCATGGCAAATTTGGTGGCGACGGCATGAAGAAACACATAAAATTTCAGTCGGGCATCCCCATCCCCCCCCCCCCCCCACTCTCTCTCTCTCTCTTGTTTGGTAAACTATGTACGTGTGTGTCTTGTTCATGTGTGTCTGTGAGTCTCTTTTTTTCTCCCCACCCCACTCTCCTCTCTCTCTCTCTGTCTTCCACCCCCCGCAATCTTCAATTGGTGGCAATCGGCTGACTCGTTTGGACGCCAACCCCTGACACACAGACACACACACAGACGCTAGCCGCTTATTATATAGAAGTGAAAATGTTGACAAAAACATGATGCAAGTTGAAGTAACAGCTGCTTCATTTGATTTGCTGTAAATGTTGCCTTAAAATAATTAAATGCACATCATTAGGGAGTCTTTAAAAAGGTGTTAATTACAAACAGCTATCTTACGCTTCCGGGGCTAAACGCCCACAATAAAAATGAATCACATTGTGAGCATGCAAAAAATCCCTTCAGTGGTCAAGTAAATACGTCCTTTGGATAAGCCGTTATACAGCTCAATTTGTCTGCTTAACACAAGTTTAGCATGTAGAATACATGTCAGCAGGATATATGGAAGTTCAAATGGTTATTTTGTGCATTGGACACAGAATGAGATGTTTACCTCTGTTATTATGCACTACTCGGGAAGAAAAAAAAATTACTGGAAATGCCTTCTTCATTTGTAACTAGAGAAAAATACTGTTTATCTGTATAAAATGCTGTGTGCATGCTCAGGGCTGCCACTTTCTGAGAGACAAGCCTGAAAATTGACCCTCAAAATCTGAACGGAAGGAAAGCCAAACTCCAGGGAGCCAGTGGAAAGAAGGAAGGACTTTGCCCGAAAAATGTGAAAAGCGGTTTGGGTAGACACAGACTCGCGAGGTTTTTGGCCGGAAAAGCAGGAAAACGACTTTGCCCGAAGACAGTAAAAAGCGGGGAAGGGGGGGGGGGGGGGGGGGGGGGTGGTAACGTCGCCGAAGAATATAGGGCGCAAAATGCACCTTACCCGGAAAAGCCGACGGCCCAGCGATAGACACAGACTCGCGATTTTTTGGGTCGGAAAAGCAGGAAAGAGCCGGAAAACGCTTTAAAAAGCCGGAAACCTCTTCACAGCCGGTTCAAAAAGCCGGAAATCCGGCCACAGGAGGAAGAGTGGCAGCCCTGCATGCTAAACTCTACTGGATGAGATTCATTGTGCAGGAGCACGCGCACGCGTGCGAACACACACACACACACACACACACACACACACACAGTGACACACACACACACACAGTTTTTGTGCTTTGAGCCTCTTGTGTATTGATTCCAACACACTTATCTCACACCCCATACCCTGAATGCTCGTGGGTTCAAAGCAGGTTTTAAAACTATTTGTTTATCCATGGTCAAATCAGTTCAGTAACCAATTCCTATATAGCCGGCTTCCGTTTGTTCCCTTGGTAGATCATGGTAGAACTGGGTTTTGTATAATACTTTCTTCTCCCTTTTGGGAAATTCAAGAAAAACAAGTTTCACTTAAATCACAGCTCAACCCAGGGTCGAACCCATGCTTCGTCATGACAGTGGTGATAGCCGTTCAGTAGCGCAACTGCTAAAGTGGGACGTACTACCCGCAGACCACTGCTCACCCCTGTAGTTTTCTTCCACAGACAAATCTCTTCACACAATGTGATCTTCAGTCACTAGTTCATCCATCAGAAAACGTTCAAATCCAAACCGAGACAGGTCGATCGTTTTAAACTCTCCATCAACGATCAGTTCCATGATTGCACGCCCCACCGCTACTGAGTGCTGCAGACCGTGACCGGTAAGTCCGTTGGCGAAGAAGAAGTTGCGGTGGTAGGGATGGTTGCCGATGATGAGATTCTGATCAGCGTAGTTGTAGTCGTAGTAACCAGCCCATGCGCTCTTCAACTTGAAAAAAGAAAAAGAAATGTAAGTTCACAGAAATATTTGTTGCCACAAGCATGCAAAGCGTGTACCTACAGCAGCTACAGGCAAACATGCCTAGAAGCCCACAAAAAATTAGTAACTATCTCACCAGAACAGAAACTCCTCATTCCGCACGTTACGGTTGTCCACAGTTTAAACTACTGGTACTCCTAGCATATTTTACTCTGTGTCTATCTAATTAAGTATGCTTCACTGGAGTACATTAACCCCCCCCCCCCCCCCCCCCCCCCAGAAAAACACGAGATTTTAAAACCTATTGATTTGAATCAACTGGTGTGAACTGGAAGCAGATTCTTCCACAACGTGTGATTACCACCATGTAAAGTTTGTCTTAACCTTCACCTTCAATGGCTAAGGTTGTGTTCACTAGCACCACCTAACTGCAAAGAAGTGCATGTCAGAAATGTAAGAGGTCTTGTCTTTCAGTTACCAAAACAAGTTCAAGACAGAGCTCAACCTCCCAATGTGAAACATTAAACTGATCTGAATCTTGACGTCATGACAGAACTGTGACAAAACTCCATTTTAATAACAATGCAGGAGAAATGCACAACGCATGTCATTCTGCACTATCCCCAAAATCCAGTTACGTCAAAATTCCATGTCAATGTTGATACAATCTGCACACCTGAGTTGAAAGGGACTCTAAATAAGCATCTGTACTGTACGTTGCTATCGCCAAGGCAATAACACAATGGGGTAAATGTACTCTTGATGAAAAATACTGGTGACAGAGTGAGGCTACGACAAGGCATGCACTTCGGATGATATACCTTGAGACACTCAAAGGCTGGAACACGTTTGCTGAGTGTAGGCCAAATGAGATCGTTGAAGAAGTTGTAGTCAACATCCAAATCAGCAGTACTTGGCTCTTTATCCTGCAATGGAATAAAATATTGACAAGAATATCAATATGAGTATGAATGTTTGGTCAACATGTACAGAAAGATAGGCAAAACTTGTACTGCAAAATCAGGCTGCTTGAGGGGGAAACAGGAGACAAAAAAGAAAGAAAAAAGGAAGCAGAAAGCTGTGAATCACCTGTGGAATCTTCAGATAGGTCTAAACCTGCAGAAACAGTGACCAGGCTTCGCATGTAGAAGTTGAGGTTAGGGATTTTAGCCCCGGATTAGAGTCTTACCTTCAACTAAACTAGCTGTAGGTTAAATTTTCTGTTGTTTTTTGTTTTAATTCAGGAAGCGGGTCCATTCCAGCCAGATGCCTAAGCCGTTATAGAAGGATTTATTTCTTCCTTTCTTCGCATCCGTTTTTATATAATTTTGGTTTTTTGTTTCTTTTGTCCTAGTCTGGGTTAGGCCCGTAGCCTTGGGTTAAATTAACCTTGACTTTTACATTCGGGCCCAGGTAATCACAAAAACATGCTAATGAATTCACATCGCCTATAAGAAAGAGAACTAGTTCGGCCGAACCTCTGGAACTACATATGTGTGCGCGCTCGCCCTATTTGTATACAAAACACAGTTCGCCGGACTGGTGGTTCGCCCGGTTAAGAACGGCCTTTACAGTTACTGACTGTTTTGCTTATCATCTAGTAACACCAACCTTTTCTGGGGAAGCACCACAGAGGAAGTATCCCCCAAACCCTTCACGTCGGAAATACACACCGGTTGGATCAACCAGAAAGGGTGTGTCCAGACCTGGTCCGTCTGGACAGTGGACAACGTACACAAACCGTTTCCTGGAAAACAAATCATTAAAATACCAGATACAGGCTGACAGCATGAGAAAAATGACATAACTGAAGCTCTAACTCTGCAAATGAAGTGATGTTGATCCATCTGAACCACTGAACCATGTTTTTTTCAAATAGGATGTGGAGATTGCTAAATAACTATGCATCAAGAAATGGATACTTAACACACAAAGATACCACATGATATATCTCATGCTACATTATTTCAAAAAACCCAACAACAACAATAAGATAACTGTTATGCTAGATATATGTGTGTATATATATATATATATCTGTGCATGTATATATGTATATGAATATATAGAGGTGTATGTATGTGTATGCGTTGTGTGTATGCATGTGTATGTGTCCCTACAGATGTCTGTATATATAAAAACACACATCCATGCCTTAGAGTAGATACATTTGCCTGACTCCCTAATGTACTGATGCTGTGCCACCACATGCCCAACCAAAAAGAAGAAGAAGAAGAAGAAGAAGAAGAAGAAGAAGAAGAAGAAGAAGAAGAAGAAGAAGAAGAAGAAGAAGAAGAACAACAACAACAACAACAACAACAACAACAACAACAACAACAACAACAACAACAACAACACACAAACGCTAACCCTGCTCTTACTGAATTAATTTGTCTTATACTGAAAAAGCCAAAGAGGTAGCGCGGAATATTCCGGGCTCAGCAACACTAGAGTTCATACATGTGCATGTAAGACAGCTCAGTAAAGCCAAGAACTGACTGCACGAACTGTTCAAACTCACCTTGGTTCTACTGGGAGGGGTGTGGCCAAATCTATGTTTTCTCCACTGCCAATCATGGCTTTCATTGCCACCTCCCCCGCCCAAGGTCCCGCACAGTTGACTACCATGGCAAACTTGGTGGAGTACAGTTTATCATCACGTGTCCTGATCTGAAAGATAACTGTCCTATTTTTTCCTTCTAATGTAAACCAAAATAAGTCTTCACAAGAGCTTAATAAATAGAAATCTGCTATCAATATAGATCATATTCTTAACATGTACTTCTTTGCGCAAGTTAAACTTTTCGGGTGTTGACTGCTTTCTGAAATGATAATAATGTAAACAATCACTGGTAATGAAGTAGCTGAATTAATTCATATACACACCCCCAAAAAATCCCCAAACCCAAGATGCTACCGCACACTCCTCCCCACCCCCAAACTCCACCCCCAATAAATACAACAAACAACAAGATCACCTAAAACACCCCCTCCCCCCCCCCCCAAAAAAAAAAAGAAAAAAAAAAAGAAAAAAAAAAGAAGAGAAATCCCCCCCCCCAAAAAAAAAACAAAAAAAAACAAAACAAAAAAAACCAACAACAAACAAACAAAAAACCAACAACCACAACGACAACAAACCAACAACGACAACAACAAAAAAACAACAGAAACAAACAAACAAACCCAAACAAACAAACAAACAACAACGTATAAACTAACCAACCCAAAAAACAAAAACAAACCCAAACACAATACCAACAAAACAAAAAAACTTACCAAAGCATTAACAAGACTCTTGTGGGGCCGATCAGGCCCTCCACCCTCTGAATACTTTTCTCTTTCCTCCTGGGTTTCAAACGCCTCCAGTTCTCCCGTGACATATTTCACCCCCAGACTGATGTTCTTCTGTTTCAAGGCTTTGACCAGCAGCCATGGGTCAAACCACCCTTCCCCTTCCAGCCCTGTCAACATACTCTGTAAGATCAGAGTCAATGGGAATCACACACACACACACACACACACACACACACACACACACACACACACACACACACACACAGACAGAGGCACGCGCACACACACAGAGGCACGCGCGCACACACACACACACACACACACACACACACACACACACACACACACTCAGAGGCACGCCCGTGCACGCACACACACACACATGATAGAAGATATTCTATTCCTGTAGCCCCTTTCAGGGTATGGAGGATATGAGAGAAAAGTAGAAGCGGTAGTTGCATGGAAACAAAATAATAAGAAGACAACAGCATAATATGCTAAAACTCTGTCAGTAAAGATTTTTATCACTGGTTCAAATACCATACCGTATGACCCAACTTCGACGCCTGCTGTGTTGAGCCAAGGGAACTTGGCTCCTAGCTGCTCTTTGCTCATCAAATCTATCTTAGCCCCCATTTTCCTGCAAAACAAAACAGCAAAATAAAACTCTCTACCAGCCAGGCAATGACCAAAAGTACATATATAGTGAATTTTTGGCACTAATTCATATATCAAGGACTGATGGTTGGAACCCTTTAATGGCAATGTACATTACATGCTCTGTGCATTCACATACAAATTACATTTACTTTTCAAAACCTTGCCACTAACACTTCTAGATATTAGTATGTACAGTTTCCTGATGTGTGCACGCGTGTGCACACACACACACCCAAACATGCACACACACACACCCAAACACACACACACACACACACACTATACCTCTGTAACTGGACATTCTTCTCCAAGAGAGGGGCACTTCTTGAAGTTGCCAGGAAAAGATAACCCTGGTTGTTGTACTGAACGTCTGGAGGACTTTCATCTACCAACAAACATAAACACTGGTATGAAACGGTGACATGTAAAGAGGTGGAGAAAAGTCCAGCCTCTGCCGCAGCCCGGAACTTTTGCAAGCACTGCTGACTGAAACTGCTTCCAGCAATGGCAGTTCTTATTTACACAGCTAGAAAACGTCACCATACATGTATTGCATTCTGAGCTCTACTTAGGCTACTCAGCGAGCACAGAAGCACTCACAACTGTTGAAACTTTTTAAGAATTGCTTCCTGTGAAGCTTGGTAATTCAAAACTGATGTCTATAAAATGCATGTTCATGCTTCCCATCACCCAAGCAAGTGAAAACCATGTTTGATCCAAGCACAATCCTGTCAGATCTGCTGTATATAAATATTGAATGTAACCTGTGGAAAGGCAAAAAAGACCAACCTAGAACACTGAGGTGCTGTTTGATGTTGCGCAGGAAGTCTGTGGTGAACATGGACAGCTGAATGTTTTCCTCCAATGAGAACTGGTGACGTATGCCACCCACGGACAACATGGTCGCTGCACGGGTGTACTGGAATTGCAGGTCAAAACCAATGCACTGAATCTAACCACGACCTTTACTGCTGCGTGCACGTTTGTGTGTGCTCGAGTGTGAGCGACTGATTCTTGCATACGTTTAACCTTTTCACAACTATGTACCCAGTGTTTGTACAGAGCACTTGCATACCATTGCCAACCACACACCTGGACCCTGGGTGCTGACAATGAGGACGATGATACCACGCACCCACAACCTATGTTATCTCTGCTCTCACTGTGGCCGCTATGCACAATCAAAAATATGACAAATATTTTGCTATAAAAATGCTTATAATTATCTTTCAAACCATACCAGACATAATTAGGAAACATCTGAGGAAGACCCCTTTGAAAAAAAAAAAAAATTTGAAAAATTGCTAAAATCGCCCAGTTGGCAAGGATTATGCATGCACACATTGCCTGGCTCACTGGGGAATTCAAGGGAGCACGGTCAAAGTCGGAAATGAGTTAAAGGAAGAATGCATGTCAGGCATTCATGTAGAAATGTATCAACACACTTACAGGTGAAGTAAACTTAATCGCCTACCACCTAAAAAAAACACAAAAGCAAAACTAATAGTGAATAAAAAAGAGAGGAAATAATTCAAGGTACGTGGAGATATCAATCAAGGCATATAAAACAGTGACTGGGTGTGGACTGTTTTGAAGGGCGCCAACCATTTAGAAATTGATTTTATGTACACTGCATTTTCTTGTATAGAAAACTACTTACTTACTTAGGCCCCTGGCTCCACGTGGAGCATAGGCCATCGACAACCCTTCGCCATCGCACTCTGTTCTGGGCTATTCTTGCCACTCCAGTCCAGTTGGTCCCCTGCTTATATAACTCTGCCTCAGTGTCCCGCCTCCAGCTGTTGCGAGGCCGGCCTCTCTTCCTTTTCCCCTGTGGGTTCCATGTCAGGGCTTGGCGTGTGGTGCTGGATGCTGGCTTCCTGAGGGTGTGTCCAATCCAGCCCCACTTCCTCCGCAGGATCTGCTTGGCCGCTGGTTCCTGCCCTGCTCGCTCCCACAGCTCTTCGTTCCGGATCTTCTCTGGCCATCGGATGTTGAAGATGCGCCTCAGACAGGTGTTGAGAAATGTCTGGATCTTCTGCTGCATCGTCTTCGTTGTCCTCCATGTTTCGCATCCGTAAAGCAGAACTGACTTCACGTTGGAGTTATAGATGCGAAGTTTGGTTCTTATGCTGACAACTTTGGATGCCCAGATGTTCTTCAGCATGACCATTGCTGCTCTTGCCTTGCCGATTCTGGCTGTGACGTCTCGGTCTGTGCCTCCCTGTCCATCAACCACACTCCCCAGGTAGACAAAGGACTCTACCTCCCTGATGGGCTCTCCACCGACTGTGACTGGTGTGTTGGCAGTGGTGTTGATCTTCATCAGCTCGGTTTTCCTCCTGTTGATCTTGAGCCCTGTTCCGGCTGATGTGGCTTCCAGGCATGTAGTCTTGTCCTGCATCTGGCTGTGGCTGTGAGACAGGAGCGCCAGGTCGTCCGCAAAGTCGAGGTCATCCAGTTGCGCCCAGAGTGTCCACTGTATCCCGTTTTTCCTGCCTGTTGTGGTGGTCTTCATGATCCAGTCGATGACCAGGAGGAAGAGGAACGGGGACAACAGGCATCCCTGGCGGACTCCGGTCTTCACCTCGAAGCTTTCTGACAACTGGCCGGCATGGGCAATCCTGCAGCTCATGTCTTTGTAGGTGCACTGGATCAGGGAGATGATCTTCCCGGGAACTCCATAGTGCCTTAGCAGCTTCCACAGCGCCTCTCTGTCTACACTGTCGAAAGCCTTTTCATAGTCTATGAAGTTGATGTAGAGGGGGGAGTTCCACTCCAGTGACTGCTCAACAATGATGCGTAGGCTGGCGATCTGGTCAGCGCAGGACCTGTTCCTGCGAAAGCCCGCCTGCTGGTCTCGGAGCATAGGGTCGACTGCCTCCCTCATCCTCTCCAGTAGAATTCTGTTGAGAACCTTGCCTGGCACTGACAGGAGCATGATCCCTCGGTAGTTGCTGCAGTCCCTGAGGTCCCCTTTCTTTGGCAGCTTGATGACGATCCCTTCTTTCCACTGGGCTGGCACCTCTTCCTTCTCCCAGATCTTGCTGAATAGGCTGTGCAGCATGTTGACGGCTGTCTCTGTGTCTGCTTTGATGGCTTCTGCTGGTATCTCGTCTGGCCCTGCAGCTTTCCCATTTCTCAGTGTCATGATGGCTTTCCTGATCTCCGCCTTAGAGGGCTTGTCGCAGTTGATGGGTAGTTCTGTCTCAGCTGGCGGGATGTCTGGTGGTGTTTCAGGGATGGGGCGATTTAACAGCTCCCTGAAGTGTTCTACCCATCGCTTCAGCTGTTCCTCAGTTGTTGTCAGTGGGTGCCCGTTCTTGTCCTTCACTGGTTTGTCTGTCTGCTGAAACTTGCCCGCGAGCTTCTTGGTCACCTGGTACAGGTCTTTTAGGTTCCCTTGTCCGGCTGCTTCCTCTGCTTGATTGGCCAGGTTGTCGATGTAGTCCCTCTTGTCCTTTCTGGTGCTCCTCTTCACTTCTCTGTCAGCTGCTGTGTATTCTTCCTGTGCCTTTGCCTTAGCTCTTCTTGTTCGGCTCGTGTTCAGTGCACTTTTCTTCTTTTTCCTAACTTCCAGCTTCTGGATGGTATCAGCAGAGATCCATTCCTTGTGTTGGGTCTTTCTCTTGCCAAGGACCTCTTCGCATGTGTCGTGCCAGAGTTTCTTGCTGTGTTCCCACTGTGTCTCGATATCCATTCCACTGTCTTCTATCAGGTCTTGCAGTGGCTGGAACCTGTTGGAAAGGCTGATCCGGAATGCTGCTTGTGTCTCTGTGTTCCTGAGTAGGCCAACGTTGTACCTGGTCCGTGTGTTGTTGGCGTTGGTGTGTCTCTTAAGCCGAAGTCTCAGTGTTGTAGCAAGAAGGTGGTGGTCTGATGATACATCGGCACCCCTCATCACGCGCACATCTCGCCACGATCTCCTGAACTTCCGGCTGATGCAGATGTGATCAATCTGGTTCTCCGTGACATGGTCCGGCGATCTCCATGTGGCCTTGTGGATGCGCTTGTGTGGGAAGATGCTGCCTCCTATCACTAGCTGGTTCAGGGCACAGAAGTCTGCAAAGCGCTCGCCATTTTCGTTCATCTGTCCCAGTCCTTGTGTTCCCATGGTGTTCTCATAGCCTGTGTTGTCTGATCCAATCTTGGCGTTGAAGTCTCCCATCAGTATGATCATGTCCTTGGCTCCTCCTCTATCTATCACTGTCTGTAGTTGTTGGTAGAAGTCGTCTTTTTTCTCCTCTTCCGCATCATTGGTGGGAGCGTAGCACTGGATGATGTTTAGCTTGATGTCTTTCTTCTTGGTGATGAATTTGGCTGTGATGATGCGGGAGTTGACAGGTTCCCAGCCGATGAGTGCCCGCTGTGCCTCCGGTGCCAGCATCAGGGCCACGCCCTCAGTGTGGGGGGCTCCATCCTCTGTGTGTCCCGAGTACAGCAATTGCTCTCCCGATGAAAATCTCAGCTGTCCTGTCTGTAGCCACCTTGTCTCACTCAGTCCCAGTACTCCTATCTTGTAGTTCTTCATCTCTCTTGCTACTTGTATGGTCCTTCCTACTTCATACATTGTCCTGATGTTCCATGTGGCTACTCTCGTCATTGTCCTGGGTGTTAGAAGGGGGGTCGGCCTTGCAGCTTCCTTTCGGCTTTCACTGCAATGCGTCATAGGTCTCCGGGATGGAGACCCTTCCTTGCCCAGGTGAATGTTTTGGTTTGTTGCTGTCGATGCTTCTGTAACGTTATGTTTTTTTACAGGTAGGGCTGTTAACCCTACGCAAACCCGTTTAGCCTCTTGGAGAGGTGGTCCACATTCGTCTGACCTCTACCCTTCGACCTGTCCAGCTTGGGTGACCCTGCCAGGAGCACGTGCTCCCGCTGGCGTAGCTCTCTGGGTCATTGAGGTACACAAGCCACTACCCCACGACAAGGGTTGGACCATGTAGGGGTGTATAGAAAACCTTCCCCCACAAAACTTTCCATCCACAAAACAAAGTGAAATTGAAAAGGGTAAATGCTACCATTTTATGTTCACAGATCATTCTGTTCTGGTACTAGTGTATCATCACACCACTTCGACACCAGCATGGTGACATTGTCTGTAAATGCCGGCACTGATCAAGCCAGTAGAAGTGTACTCGATGATGTGCATGGCGACCACACTGAGCACTCCAGTAGTGTACTTACTTACTTAGGCCCTTGGCTCCATGTGGAGCATAGGCCATCGACAACCCTTCGCCATCGCACTCTGTTCTGGGCTAGTCTTGCCACTCCAGTCCAGTTGGTACCCTGCTTACATAGCTCTGCCTCAGTGTCCCGCCTCCAGCTGTTGCGAGGCCGGCCTCTCTTCCTTTTCCCCTGTGGGTTCCATGTCAGGGCTTGGCGTGTGGTGCTGGATGCTGGCTTCCTGAGGGTGTGTCCAATCCAGCCCCACTTCCTCCGCAGGATCTGCTTGGCCACTGGTTCCTGCCCCGCTCGCTCCCACAGCTCTTCATTCCGGATCTTCTCTGGCCATCGGATGTTGAAGATGCGCCTCAGACAGGTGTTGAGAAATGTCTGGATCTTCTGCTGCATGGTCTTCGTTGTCCTCCATGTTTCGCATCCGTAGAGCAGAACCGACTTCACGTTGGAGTTGAAGATGCGAAGTTTGGTTCTTATGCTGACAACTTTGGATGCCCAGACGTTCTTCAGCATGACCATCGCTGCCCTTGCCTTGCCGATTCTGGCTGTGACGTCTCGGTCTGTGCCTCCCTGTCCATCAACCACACTTCCCAGGTAGACAAAGGACTCTACCTCCCTGATGGGCTCTCCACCGACTGTGACTGGTGTGTTGGCAGTGGTGTTGATCTTCATCAGCTCGGTTTTCTTCCTGTTGATCTTGAGCCCTGTTCCGGCTGATGTGGCTTCCAGGCGCGTAGTCTTGTCCTGCATCTGGCTGTGGCTGTGAGACAGGAGCGCCAGGTCGTCCGCGAAGTCGAGGTCATCCAGCTGCGTCCAGAGTGTCCACTGTATCCCGTTTTTCCTGCCTGCTGTAGTGGTCTTCATGATCCAGTCGATGACCAGGAGGAAGAGGAACGGGGACAACAGGCATCCCTGGCGGACTCCGGTCTTCACCTCGAAGCTTTCTGACAACTGGCCAGCATGGGCAATCCTGCAGCTCATGTCTTGGTAGGTGCACTGGATCAAGGAGATGATCTTCCCGGGAACTCCATAGTGCCTTAGCAGCTTCCACAGTGCCTCTCTGTCTACACTGTCGAAAGCCTTCTCATAGTCTATGAAGTTGATGTAGAGAGGGGAGTTCCACTCCAGTGACTGCTCCACAATGATGCGTAGGCTGGCAATCTGGTCAGCGCAGGACCTGTTCCTGCGAAAGCCCGCCTGCTGGTCTCGGAGCATGGGGTCGACTGCCTCTCTCATCCTCTCCAGTAGAATTCTGTTGAGAACCTTGCCTGGCACTGACAGGAGCATGATCCCTCGGTAGTTGCTGCAGTCCCTGAGGTCCCCTTTCTTTGGCAGCTTGATGACGATCCCTTCTTTCCACTGGGCTGGCACCTCTTCCTTCTCCCAGATCTTGCTGAAAAGGCTGTGCAGCATGTTGACGGCTGTCTCTGTGTCTGCTTTGATGGCTTCTGCTGGTATCTCGTCCGGCCCTGCAGCTTTCCCATTTCTCAGTGTCATGATGGCTTTCCTGATCTCCGCCTTAGAGGGCTTGTCACAGTTGATGGGTAGTTCTGTCTCTGCTGGTGGGATGTCTGGTGGTGTTTCAGGGATGGGGCGATTTAACAGCTCCCTGAAGTGTTCTGCCCATCGCTTCAGCTGTTCCTCAGTTGTTGTCAGTGGGTGCCCGTTCTTGTCCTTCACTGGTTTGTCTGTCTGCTGGAATTTGCCCGCGAGCTTCTTGGTCACCTGGTACAGGTCTTTTAGATTCCCTTGTCGGGCTGCTTCCTCTGCTTGACTGGCCAGGTTGTCGATGTAGTCCCTCTTGTCCTTCCTGGTGCTCCTCTTCACTTCTCTGTCAGCTGCTGTGTATTCTTCCTGTGCCTTTGCCTTAGCTCTTCTTGTTCGGCTCGTGTTCAGTGCAGTTTTCTTCTCTTTCCTAACTTCCAGCTTCTGGATGGTATCAGCAGAGATCCATTCCTTATGTTGGGTCTTTCTCTTGCCAAGGACCTCTTCGCATGTGTCGTGCCAAAGTTTCTTGCTGTGTTCCCAGTGTGTCTCGATGTCCATTTCACTGTCTTCTATCAGGTCTTGCAGTGGCTGGAACCTGTTGGAAAGGCTGATCTGGAATGCTGCTTGTGTCTCTGTGTTCCTGAGTAGTCCAACGTTGTACCTGGTCCGTGTGTTGTTGGCGTTGGTGTGCCTCTTAAGCCGAAGTCTCAATGTTGTTGCAAGAAGGTGGTGGTCTGATGATACATCGGCACCCCTCATCACGCGCACATCCCGCCACGATCTCCTGAACTTCCGGCTGATGCAGATGTGATCAATCTGGTTCTCCGTGACATGGTCCGGTGATCTCCATGTGGCCTTGTGGATGCGCTTGTGTGGGAAGATGCTGCCTCCTATCACTAGCTGGTTCAGGGCACAAAAGTTTGCAAAGCGCTCGCCATTTTCGTTCATCTGTCCCAGTCCGTGTGTTCCCATGGTGTCCTCGTAGCCTGTGTTGTCTGATCCAATCTTGGCGTTGAAGTCTCCCATCAGTATGGTCATGTCCTTGGCTCCTCCTCTATCTATCACTGTCTGCAGTTGTTGGTAGAAGTCATCTTTTTTCTCCTCTTCCGCATCATTGGTGGGAGCGTAGCACTGGATGATGTTCAGCTTGATGTCTTTTTTCTTGGTGATGAATTTGGCTGTGATGATGCGGGAGTTGACAGGTTCCCAGCCGATGAGTGCCCGCTGTGCCTCCGGTGCCAGCATCAGGGCCACGCCCTCAGTGTGGGGGGCTCCATCCTCTGTGTGTCCAGAGTACAGCAATTGCTCTCCCGATGAAAATCTCAGCTGTCCTGTCTGTAGCCACCTTGTCTCACTCAGTCCCAGTACTCCTATCTTGTAGTTCTTCATCTCTCTTGCTACTTGTATGGTCCTTCCTACTTCATACATTGTCCTGATGTTCCATGTGGCTACTCTCGTTGTTGTCCTGGGTGTTAGAAGGGGGGTCGGCCTTGCAGCTTCCTTTCGGCTTTCACTGCAATGCGTCATAGGTCTCCGGGATGGAGACCCTTCCTCGCCCAGGTGAATGTCTCGGTTTGTTGCTGTCGATGCTTTTGTAACTTAATGTTTTTTACAGGTAGGGCTGTTAACCCTACGCAAACCCGTTTAGCCTCTTGGAGAGGTGGTCCACATTCGTCTGACCTCTACCCTTCGACCTGTCCAGCTTGGGTGACCCTGCCAGGAGCATGTGCTCCTGCTGGCATAGTTCTCTGGGTCATTGAGGTACACAAGCCACTACCCCACGACAAGGGGTGGACCATGTAGGGACTCCAGTAGTGTAACAACAGTCATTTGAATGTTCGACGACTCCCAACAACACTGTATCGCTTTAAGAACTGTACTAATTATCCACAAGATAATTTTGAATGCACTCACAGGTGAAAATGTTTCAAAACAGTTGAAATAGGCTAGAACATTACAGACATGAAATTACTGGACAAATGTCTAAATTCAAATGTAAATGGCTTCCATACCGATTGTTACATGTACTACAATAGCACCCTCTCACTTATTTCACTCAACTATGATCGACATTGTCCCAAGGTACTGCTGAGATTGTGTATGTACTCCGTTTTTCATTCCCCTTCTCTCCTTTCTTTTCTTTGTCTCCTTTCCTCCCCACCCCCCCCCCCCCCCTCCATTTTTTTCTTGTCTTTTGCTTGTGTATCTGTTCTTAGTTTTGTTTTCTTTTGTGTGAATCCACCTATCCCAGTCCGCTTGTTCATTTGTCTATAGTGTATCTGCTTTTCTGTATGTGTGCCTACATTGTAAAATACTAAAAACAGAATTTAAAAAAAAGAAGAACAAGAAAAAGAAAATGTTTCAAAATATAAGTTGGTTTAGCAAAGATGGAATTAGCCTGTATAATGGGAGGAAAGGAAATCTATATGGACTGCAGGGATGGATTTACTCAAAAATGCCAATGAGACACTGTCTCCTTGACCAGTCATTTTTATGAGACATTTTCATTTTCTATAAGACAATCAAGTTCACCCGCATCACTCTGTCACGTGTCTGTGCCGAGAGCCTGTTCCTAAGTGCAGTGACGTTCATGCAGGTTCTGAACGGAAAAGGACCTCTCGATTGCAGAACTGAGAAAACTGATAACGCGCCAATATTTTTTGCAACTCTTTCGAGCGAGAGTTCCTGGCAGCGCGCGCGGCGAGCGGGATAAGCAAGCCTCATCACTAATATTAGATTAGTGTAACAGACCCTATGACTGACACGCACAGCGCATCTCTGCTTCGCGTTGTCAAATGCGCTTGTGATGTCATGTTCGTGTGACATATGACGCATTCTGCGAAATTTCTAGCGACATTTTATCAAAATATGAGACATAGTCGCACGGCGCGCGAGAAAATCGATCCCTGGGACTGGTGGCAATATAAACCATCAGACAGACAAAAATTCTCAAAACTTACCGATGGATCTCTCTCTAGCACAGTGACGCTCATTGCCTTAGGGTTGCGGTTCTTCAGCCAGAATGCGACAGAAGAGCCAACGGCACCACCCCCGATCACCAGTACGTCTGTCTCACGAGGAACAGGCAGCGCGTTATCTATTGACTGGCCCTGTGCTACCCCCTGAAATACGCAGGAATTGTGAATTGTGAAAGACCTAATGCAGTTCACAACATTGCAAATGAATCAGGTGCATTGTGGGTGTCTTCAAGTTCAGTCAGTAATGTATAAATGTAAAAAAGTTGCATACCGGTATGTATCTCATTGGTAAACACCAGCACATGTACAATAAACAAATCAGTTGTTGTTTTACTGTGTGCCAAATAGCTTTCTTTTTCGCTGATAAAAATATCCTTGAGCAATATGCAACCCGTCCATTACAATTACCTTTTTTGATTAAGTCATTCATTTTGTTTTTTAAAGTTTCAACAACAACAACAACAACAAAAAACCCAAACCAAGCCAAAAAAACAAACAAAAACCCACCAAAAAACCCGAAGAAAAAAAAAACATGGCAGATGTGACATAACATGGGAGTTTCGAAATGACAAGGGTTTTCTTTCTTTGTGTTTTTGTTTTATTCTTTTTCTCTTTTTTTCCACCCTTTCTGGGGTGGGGGGTGGGGGTGGGGTGGGTTGGGGGGTTATATATATATATACCAATGAGACAATACATCTTTCAAGCAGCCTGATCCTAGTCTGCATGTCTCCTTGGGTGAAATGTAACTTGTCTTTAAGTTTTACAGCAGCATAAAGTGCAGGTACCCATGCAAATGCACATAATGAAGATCAATGTATACATTTCTCTGTAACAAGTGGAATAAAAGCCAGTACACGCATCACCTTAAACTCTTCCTTTAGAATGCTCCACGGTGACCGATACCTTCCAGCAGGCGGCACTCGGTCTGCGTCGCCACCTCCACCACCCTCCTGACTCAACTTGCGCACCCGTGCACATTGTGGATAACTTTGCCTCAACAGCAAACTAAGTCGTGCAGACTGCAGCATAATGTGTAAATCCACCCCAGCTACAGTCCTTGAACCCTTCTCGTGTTACTGATGATAAAGAGTATGACCTGTTTTGCACTGTCGTTTTTTTTTGTTTTTTTTTGGCAGCTGCAGCTTGCTGGGGACAGAATATCTATATACACACATATATATATATACATTAAAAATAAAAATACAGTAATTACTACAACTGTACAGCAAAATAACAGTGACACACAAGCATTTGCTGGATTTTCCTTGATAATGTAAAAAATAACTGCTCCTGACACAACAAACATTCCGACATAAAAGTACACCAAGCAAAACTGCATACGCTTGACTGGCCATACATGGTTCAATTATACACTTAGGCCGAGAGAGACCACAGACCTCACTTGTGTTTGAGAAACTTCAGCTACCATGCACGCGGCATTAGCATCGACATTTAGCTGCACAGAATAATACACGATATCTTTTTGTTGGTTAAGAACAATCCTCAGTAAAACTACTCAATCAAATCGAAAGCTAGCGTAGTCCTGTAATAGCCCAACATACCACACAAGCTGCTTGGAGGGCAATTTGTCAAGGGAGACAAATGTCATGGAGTTGAGGCAAAGTAACTTCCCTGTACAGGTGCGTTTTCATTACAATCAGCGAGTTTCCGTCGAATGTAGAGTAAGATTCCAGGGTAGAGCACAGTGGAACTCATCTCGAGCTTACCCGGCCAACGGCAGAAATACGCCGCAACGCTGACGTAACAAACACGTCATCATTTACCCTGCTCTCCTACCCCGGTCAATCCAAGTGGAAAAAAGTACTCTACTACCTTTTCAAGTTCCACAAAAGAGCCCGTACGCGGGCCGGCCGGACTTGAGCGGCAGTGCCGGACCAGCGATCCCCCGCAGAGTTGTTTAGTATTGCCGGTTCTCTGAGTGTTGTTGCACCTGCAGTAGAGACTGATTTTGACGACAGGAGACCAGAGAAACAAAATCAAATTGTGGAAAGTTCTCAGTGAAACCGAGACGTAGAGTAGCACTGATTTCAGAAGTAGAAATCTGGAGCAGTTTTGCATATCCATTTGTTCCCATTCAGTTTTGGTAACTGTTATTAGTGATTTGCCACTCATTGGACTCAGAAATTTACAAGGCAGAACCATAACGGTTTTCCAGATGGCAGTCTTCAGCACGGGGCGTCGTTGTAGGTGAGGATCGAGGAACCAGCACTCTGACTCTGAGTTTCCGCAAGAGAATCACCGAGACGTTGGGAGGTCAGGAGCTGGAGCAATTTCAAGAAAAAAACATTTAATACATATGTTATCTTTTGTATTTTAATTGCTTTATGTATTTGCCTAATGGCTGTTTAAAAGGAAGTGTTGGTCTTAGAATGTTCCACTCCCGCCTTCACTTCCATTAGCATTTACTCCCACCTTCCTTGAACATGAACTGTGCCTGCTTTTGCGTTTTTTTTCTTTATGTGTGCCTGTGTGTGTACACAGGCCCGCTCATGTGTGTCTTAATGTACTTTTCTTCTTTTGTTTTTTTCTTTTTCTGGGTTTTTTTTTTTTTTTTTTGGTTTGGTGGTGTTTTTTTTGTTTTGTTCTTGTTTCGTTTCATTTTGTTTGTTTGTTTGCTTTTTTGTTGTGGGATGGTGGTGTTTTTTTTTTGAAGAATAGTGTATGTCAAAGATGTTTACCAATATCATGTTCACCAGATATGTATAAGTGTGGTGTTTCTGTTTCTGAATTTTTTTCCTGATGTTTTATTCTTTATCAACCATCATTCATGATAATGCCAGTTCTGCAAATGGTGTGTATGTGCTTGTTGTTTTTGTGGGCATTCTTTAATGTTCACATTTTAAGAATTTTAGTGTGTGTGAGAAGTTTTTTACATTGACTTATTATGGAATGTATCAATGTGTCTGTGTGTACACTAGTGTTAGATCATAGTTTTCATATTAGTTTTTAATTGTTTATACTGTGTGCTTGGTTTTTTTTATTTTTCTATGTCACATTTCAAACTTTTCTTTGGACACGATCATGTTAGTTTTGAAATCTTTTTTTTTTTTTTTTTTTAATAAACTTTTTTTTAACCAGCTCAGTGTCTATGTTGGCTGTTGCAGCTATTAATTATTTTGCAGAATTTCTGGTTTTTGCTCTTTCATGTATGTAAGTGTTACTTTTAAAATTTTATTTGTAAATTTACATGTATACTCTCAGATTCTCATTGATGATCTGAAGGACAAGTAATATCTTATTACATAGTAAATTGGTTATCTAAAGTATCTGAAATGTGTGTGTGTGTGTGTTTGTGTGTGTGTGTGTGAGTGTGTGCATGTGTGTGTGTGTGTGTGTGTGTGTTTTAATTTTGAAAGTATATATTATTGTTTTCATTTGGATATTGCTAGTCAGTTCATCGGTGATCTCAAACTACGTCATATCTGTCATGTGTTTTGTGTGTCTTTTTCAAGCTGTGATTAATGTTGATCCTTGCAATGACTCACCCCTGAAACATTCTAGAACACCACTGGTTTCGTTTTTAATTTTGTATTGTTTTGAACACTTATATATTTTATTATGTATTAAAAGCTGAACCATGAAGACAATGTGTTATGGGGAAAAAGTTACATGATATTACTATGAATCCTATGAAAGCTTTGCAGAAGGTGCCTGCAGTTTCAGAGTTTTTCTCCGGGGACTCCGGTTTCTCTGGCGCTTAGAAGCATACATATGGTCTTCGGTGTTAATTATAACTAACTTCCATGTTGGCCAGGCTTCACCGAGTGCTAGACTTGGTGCACCACTGACATGCTGAATTTTAAAATAAACTGCTTTTTTCTCTCTTTTTTATGTGTGTCAGTGAAAGTTGTGCTTTTTATAAGCCAGGGGTGCCGGAACCGGGGGGGCAGGGGGGGTAGCTGCCCCCCCCCTGTACCCAAGCAGGGGGGGCAAGAGTGTCTTTTTGCCCCCCTCCTGGAAAATCAGGTGACTATGGCAAGAGGGGGGGCAAAGCCATGGTCTTGCATATGCTACTTGGGTGTTGTACGTGGCACCCGGTGTGCATGAAGCACATGCAGTTTAAAATGAGTTTAATAAACCTTCTTCCACAAAAGAGTGTGACTTAAATGACAGTAGATATTGGATCCTAGCTGTTTCAATATTGTGATGAAAAACTACTGTGATTGAACCCTCCCCCCCCCCTGATCTTGAACGATTTGAAAGTACTTGATGCATCTTTTTTCTTTAGTTCAAAGGGTATGGCGCATTCCATGCCCTTACTACTGTTTTCATATGAATAACGTTTTAAGAGTTACAGTGTTCTAATGATAATTTGTTTCTGGATTTCATGTCAGTTTTATCCTGTATATCATAGTGAGAATATGAACACTGATTTTCAAAACCACTCAAGATCTTACTGTTTCAATTAAGTCTCCCAGAAATCGCTTACCACTCAGAGTCAGAGTCTAAATTAAGGTAATCTACTCTTCCACTGTCACTCAACGAGCCTGAAGCTGAAAGCCATCTAAAACATACTACTACCAAAGACTACGGTCTTTGCTACTACTCATTCCATAGTACATTCTCTTGATGATGGTAAATGAACTGAACAGCAAAAAACATTGCATCTAATAAAATTTCAACCATGCTATTGACAAATGTCAAAACACATCGGGAAGCGACCCGATATATTTTTATTTTATTTATTTCACATGTGCATTTGGCAATGACGAGTATTGCAAAATGTGTGATATCGTCTGCAACATTGCGGTCACCTATTTCAACATACCTTAAGAAACTCCTACGCAGTGCATACAACATCTACAAGCATTGCTAGCGAGGTGACATACTATATTTCCACGGAATACACTTCAGCCTCGCTTTCGCTTTGCAGCTCCGACGCCCAAGTAAAGTGACCAATGGAAATGCCTTGCTCCAGTAACTCCGCAGCTGGCTCATAAACAAGTGGCCATAGTAAATTGATTCTGCGACTCTGCAGGTCTCCTTGTTTTCGTGGCCTTTCTGCCTGCCAAAATGGGTTTCGAGGTGTGTGGGCCCAACGAGGTGATGGTAGTTTCGGGTAAGTTGCGCTTTTGGTCCTTATTTTGTTTATGCAATACTCATTCAGGCGTATTTTCTGTCCCTTGTTCAGCGAATCGGCTGCATATTGTCTCCCAATTCTCCGAGGAATCCAAATGGTATGCCAATAATTTTAGGGTCCACTGCTGCGTTGTGTCAGATGCAGATATTTTGTGGTCCCGCAAAGAGTTCTTGAATAAAAATTATCTGTCGATATGAATACGATTTGCCATCTGTCTCGTTGAGTTTGCTGGGATGGCACTCATGATTATGTGCTAATTGAGCCAGCCCCTTGCGCAACACCACTTTGGTTAATGTAGTGAAGAGCACTCCTGTAGCAGCAGTCCAGGTCACGGATGTAACCATGTTTGACAGATTTAAAGAGTTGACAGTATCAGTTGTGCACTGTCTATGGTGTCATTATAATGCCAGATCGGGCTGGAATGTTGTCATGCATAAATCAAATAGACTATAAGTTTTGTCAGCAGACCTGCAAAATGTCCAAAGTGAGTGGAATATGATAAAAAGCAAGACTGCCACTAACAGTTACACTCCACATATTTTATCAAGCTGGCCTGCATACACTGGTACAGTGACAAAGCATTATGATTATGAAATTATCCACATAAATTTATCACCCACTGTGGGTGGTTGTTGCTATAACCCTTTTGAAATTCCTGATTTTCACCCTGCTGTGCACAAGATGTCTGTACCATTGCACTTGTTTGTCTCTACTACAAACTATAGTCCCCGAGTTTTTGTTTTGTTTTTTTTCAGGGGGGAGGGGGGTGGGTGGGGGGAGATTTGGGGAGACTTAAGTGCTGAGGCATATACATGTACACATGTATACATGTATGAGCCAAATTGTACCACTGTGTAGTGGTAGTGCAGGGATGGATTTACTCAAAAATGCCAATGAGACATTGTCTCCTTGACCAGTCATTTTTATGAGACATTTTCATTTTCTTTGAGACAATCAAGTTCACCCGCATCACTCTGTCACATGTCTGTGCCGAGAGCCTGTTCCTAAGTGCAGTGACGTTCAGGTTCTGAACGGAAAAGGACCTCTCGATCGCAGAACTGAGAAAACTAACGCGCCAATATTTTTTGCAACTCTTTCGAGCGAGAGTTCCTGGCAAGCGCGCGCGGTGAGCGGGATAAGTAAGCCTCATCACTAAAATTAGATTAGTGTAACAGACTCTATGACTGACACGGACAGCCCATCTCTGCTTCGCGTTGTCAAGAGCGCTTGTGATGTCATGTTCGTGCGACATATGATGCATTTTGCGAAATTTCTATGCAACATTTTATCAAAATATGAGACATAGTCGCACGGCGCGCGAGAAAATCGATCCCTGGTAGTGGTACTGAGCATTTTCAGGCAACACATTTCTGACACCCAATTTGCATGAAAAACTAAAATAAAATTATAATTTATATTTAAGAGAGCTCAAAGTCAGTGTTTGGACGTGGAGCTCACTGATGCAGTATACTAGCTTATATTTGTTGTGTTTTTAACACTTCGGGAGCCGGCTATCCTAAAGTGAGATTGTGTAAATCAAATGAAATAGAGCCTAGAGCATGACTGTGTGTGTTTATGTTGGAGTTTGGATTAGAAATAAAATTAGAATGTATCAAATGTGTGATTTTGTTGTTTGAACAGGATGCTGCCTGGGACAATCCAGATTTATCCCTGGCGGTCGGATATTTGTTTGGCCGATCATTCAGAGATTGCAGCGGTAAGGTTACAGTGGGTGAATGTGATGATTTTTTGTTGTGTGAGTGTGGGGTTTTTGTTTGTTTTGTTTATGTTTTTGTTTGTGTGTGTGTGTGGGGGGGGGGGGTGCATAATACAAGGTATTGTTTTGGGTTTTTTTTGTTTGTTTATTTATTTATTTATTTTTTTTTGGGGGGGGGGGGGGGGCTGTTGAAATTTGAATCATTGTGAGCAAGATATCCTCAAATAATTCCTTTGCTTTTAATTTCTCATGCTTTGCAGTTTGCTACAAATTTCAGGGTTTTTTATGCACTATGTATTACATACATGTACAAGCACATCATGCATTAGAACTTAAAATATTCATCCTAATTATATGAAGCATTCATAATTTTGTAAATAAATTTTATGTTTTGCCTGTGGTGTCATGCCTTAAGTTGTTGTTTTCCTTGCAGCTGTTTGAGTTTTGACTCTTTGCCTTTCCCCCAGTTGGCTGCAGATTGTTGCAAATTGTTGTTGCTGAAATTTTTGCACCGGTTTTGTCTGACTTGTGACATGTTAGATCTGTCCACTAATGTGTTTTTCTCTTCTTCCCTTCGATTTTGCCTCTGGTCACACAATGCCATTCTGTGATAAGAATGTCTCTGAACACTCTGACCCTGACTATCGAGAGCCCTCAGGTGTATACGAAGCAGGGGGTGGCCATTTACGTGACTGGCGTCGCCCAAGTAAGTTTACTCCATCTTGACCAGGGATCACTGAGCTGCACTGTCGGGCTGACACCCTTCCTCCCGTCCCTGGTGGAAGTTTTGTTTTGCAGCGTAACTTCAAGCTGACAGCATTTTGTTTTGTTTTGTTTCGTTTGTTTGTTTGTTTTAACTAAGTCATATTCAGTATTCGAACACAGTGTAACACCAGAATTCAACATGCATGAGCAGTGACAGTGAATTAGCAAACATAAACATAGGTATGTTAAGTGTATTGTGTTCAGATGTGATGGTATGATTATGTCACCATGTGCCGTGAATACTTTAAATAGTTCCCATCTCATTTTACTTCACAGGTCTCACCATATAGTTATTGAGGGAACATACCAAATAAATGTCTTTTATTGTCTCCTTGCACATTGACAAAAGTCCTTCCATCCTTTTGTTGTTTGTGCATCCAACCCTGAACCCTGCTAGTGTGTATTCTCAGTCTGTGCAAATGTTGTGTTTTGGGAGTTTAAAAAAAAAAAGAAAAAAAAAAAAGGTTGTGGCTTGACTCATTCTTTAAAACTTTTTGTCAGATCTATGGGTTACTGTCAGATGTTTACAGGGAAGCATTTCATAATGTATTGCTGGGGTTATTTGGATGGTGACAGTTATTGTTAGCAATTCATGAGGTACATTACAACATGTCGTATCCACCTCATCCTCACAATCACACGTATCCGTGCTGACTTGCTCACAGTCACACTAGTCTCAAACATCCTTGCCGTTGCGCAGAGTGAAAGTGCTTTGAGAGTGTTGCACTAAATTACACTGTTGATACCCTCTTTCTTTCTTTTTTTAAATAGCTGATCGTGTTCCGCATGTGTGTGATCCTGTTGGTGAAGGCAGGCCTACAGAAAGAGTATAGTACTCAGGGCTTAAAATATTCCACCTTTTGGTGGATTTTCACCTTCGGCTAAAATTTTTCCTCCCTTCAGAAAGTGTTTCCTCCTTTGAAGCACTTAAAATCATGCCAGATGGCACAGGTTCGAGTCTAATTCTGAAAGTTTTCCTCAAAATAAAGTGTTTCTTCCTCCATTCCCCCCCCCCCCCCCCCCTTTCCCGGAACTCAGCAGTCACAAAGAGTGTGTATGGAGACAAACACTACTAAATGCACTGTATATTGGCTAGGGTACATATTATTACTGTATTATTACGAATAAAAGAAGAGCTGTATGGCAGTGCTAGGTTGTCACGCTGGGCAGGAAACAAGCATCAGTGTACTGTGACTGTGAGTAGTTTTTGTGTCACTGTGGTTACCACTCTCACCAACATGTCCATCTGAAAGTGAAACCTTCACTGTGTTAGTGGCTGTGCTGTATGAATTAGCTTTGCATGAATGCACGAGTTGGTGTTGCACTGTGTCTGTATGTATACTGTGATTTTTTTTTTTTTTTTTTTTTCCAGGCTTTTGAGTTTTTGCTAAAATTAAACTCAGAGGTCAGTCTCAGGTTGAAATTTAAAAGTTAACACTTTCAAGGTAGATGACTGCTCAGGCTAGTCTACGGGAAGAATCAAAAGAGGAACCCCATTTTGACAGCTTTGCGCATTGATACAGGCAGCTACTGAGTTTTGGAAACAAACTCCTCGCTCCATTCTGCTAAAAAAAAAAAGAAAAAAAAGAAAAGTGATATCCCAGTGATTAACTGTCTGATTACCCTTGTTACAATTTGTAGAATTCATGCAGGTGTCCATTCTATTGCAAGTACATGTTTCAACACACTGCATATTCACACAATAGTGATAAGTGTTAATTGAGTGAATATCACAGCAAGGTCTGAATCACAGCACTTATTTGTTGACAGTTGCGTGAACAGGACACTGTCCAAGTGACCAACTGCCAATGCAATTTTAAGTTACCTTACAGGTGTGGACATGCTAAAACAGCGCTTGAAATGCAGTCTGCTGAAATTAATCTACTTTTGAGTTGCCTCTTTATAAAGGATCCCCCCCCCTTCCCCCCGGGTCTTGCCGAATTGATTTGTCTTTTGCTGGAAAAGCCATATGTGACGCTACGCCACGAAATGAGTCGGAAGTTACATGCAGCTGAATAGTGCAACACCCGATTTTCCGACCGAGGTGGCTATTTTGTTTCATGGGGTACGTCATTTCAACAGATCATAACTTCAAAAATAATTATCCGATTTTAATCTGGTTTTCACCATTGGATTCAGCATTAAAAAACCTGTAAGATCATATCAAAACCTCTAAAACTTCAAAAAGTGACTTCAGACTCAAATCGTGGGGGGGGCGTCACATATAGGTAGTTTGGAATATTCTGGTCTCACTCTCAGCATGAGCAGGGCTAAAATTTCTCCCATCGCATGAGAATGAGAATGGTGATTTGGCTCCCATGCAGGTGCTTGCTCTGGTGGCCATTTTGACATTCAGTGATTCAGTTGATCCAGTGATTATAAAAATAATTTTGTTTTAACAGCGTTCCTGGGCTGCAGTGAAGTAAAAAAAAAAACCCACAAACTAAAAGAGTGTGTGTTAACAGTCTGACTTTGAGATACATTTAGACGTAACGGGCAGTTTTATGTTTATAACGTACAAGTTTTTATTACAAATGTGCTGGATTTTTTTAAAATCACTTGTTTGAAAATGAAGCTTGGGGGGGGGGGGCGGGGGGGCTGCCAAATTACATGCTGTTCTAATTGAAGTTACTGAAATTCAGATTGTTAACTCTAACTTAAGTTAAATGATGATGAGTTGATTAAGTCCATTCTTTTGAGTTTGCTAGTATACATGCACCCTGCACTTGAAGAGGGATTTTGAAAGAGGAAGAGGGAAAAAATTGTCTGTTCATGTCTGAATTGTCCTTTGTCAGACTGCTCTGAAATACTCTCTCTGCTTTGTCAACATGCTGTATTATTACTATGTATAGTTCTTCAGGGCTTGTGTTAACGCACAAACTGTGCGTATTGACGCACAGAAATCACGAAATGACGCAGAAAAAAAATCACTGGAGGTTTTACTGACGCACAGATTTTAAAATTTTGGAGCAGTAGTGCGTCGCATGATAATCAAATTTGATAGCATGATGCACAGCTTTCACAGTTTCAGTTTCAATCTTCGGCGATCGATCGTCAGAGCAGTCGCCACAGACACTCTGAAATGTACGGCGTTTATGTCTGTTATAGTAGGCTGACCCTCAGATTTTTCTGCTGGAAGTCATGCTGACCCTCAGAAAAAATATCTACCACAAGCCCTGGTTCTTGTTGTGTCGCATGATTTGTTAATTGATATATATATATGTCGTTCATTATATCACTATGCTTTTGAGTGTGTGGCGGTTTATTTATTTATTTTGTTTTTAGCATGCTTGAGGTGTGACTCATGGGATTGTGTACAGTTGTGTCATGTTAGTGCTGTTGTCTTCTTTTTCTTTTCTTTTTTCTTTGTGAGAACTTTGTGAGTTGTGGCAATTTATTTGTAGCGAGGCCATGTTGTGGTTTTGTTTGCAGGTTATCATTAAATACGCTCACACTGTCCATCGAGAGTCCGCACGTCTACACCCAGTTAGGGGTAGCCATCTCAGTCACAGGCATAGCACAGGTGAGCCTCCATGAGAATCCTGCTAGGGGCTCAGCCAATAGTTTTGGGTTTTATGATGCATCAAGTATTCTGCTTTTTACTCGCCATTTTTCCGGCTTTTATTTTTAACTTCTGATGTAGCGGGCAATTCATTGTGGTCACAGATCTGAGAAGACACACCTGTGATAATGAATCAGTGAATTTTTACTGACTGTTCTTTATCCTAAGCACTGTTTTATATCAAAATAAGTATTTTTATTAAAAAAAAAAAAAATTCATATACCCAGTGATTTCAGTAAAGGCTCAGCCAAGCAACAATTGCTTTAGGTTTAATCAATTACACGGTATACATGTACCCCAAAATTAAATTATTTTCTGCTTTCTTATCCGCAGATTTTGGCTTTTAACATTTAATGAAGCTCATACTCGTAGGCAAGAATAACTAGTATCACATGGTATCAGAGCTTGCTTTGCTTCTGACTTTAATCCCAGAATTGTGTAGAGCTCTCAGCAACTGCCCACTGTTGAATGACCTAGTCATTTATTCATGGTGATTTGCTTTTGTCGTGCTATGCAGCCTCCTTGTCCTAAAAGTAGGTAACGTTTGGCTTATCTAATCATATCCACACCCTGCAATAGGTACGTGTTATCATTCTTATTTCTGTTTCAAATAATTCTGTGACTTGGAATATGTGTATCTATCATCTTGTAACATCCGTCAGGGTGAGGTTTGATAAATTATGTGGTTATCTTCACGTTTACGTTTTCATGATCAGCTTGTCCATCAGAATTTGCATAGTCTACAGCTTTTGTCCCCAGGATTTGCGACATAGGACCTTTCACCCATGGACCCTACTGCCCCCTACACGAAACACCACCCCACCCTCAGGTTCTCTCACACATTTTAACAGTCTTCCATCTGGACGCCCGTGCAAAGTGCATGCACCGATTTCCCCTCTGAACTGATAATTATGTGCCACAGTTCATAATCACTATATGCAAGTATGTTGATCAGTCTCCCATCAGTGCACCGCGAGCGTGACTCGTAAGCAGCTGAAATCTCTCCACCGTGCGAAACATGCGAAGCAACCGAAGCACTATGTCAACAATTGATCATATCCGCAAAGCAGTTCCGGGAAAACATGAGCCTGGTTTGATTATCGTCAATTTAGTTGTACATTTTTAACGTGGTGTTTACAGATTTCATAGACATCTGTATCGCCAGAGACATGGAAAAGGACATCGGGAGATAAACAATTTTCCACACTGTGGCTGAGACTAGATGGTGGTGACGTCACAGTCTAAGCGAGCTGTGTGATGCCTGTGATGTACCTGTAGACATGATAGGGAGCACTGCAGCTAGTCTGGCAAAGAAGTAGAAGTTGACATGAACTCCTGTGTTTTGTTGCTATACACATGACGTTTGTATTGCATAGGCGAGCTGTGAAATTCAGGGTCGAAAAGCCTGAGGCTCATTCAGTCATTGCTGATTAGATGTTGTCCCTTAGACCAGTTTTGTAGAGTAGTGAGGCAAATGCCATTGAGACAGGACCACACACACACATTCATACATGTTCACTCATCATCTAATGAATCTTTTTCCTCTGCAGCTTCTTAAAAGGTGCTTCCTGGTTTATCAGTGACTCATACATGTACTAAAACAAAATATGATTAGTTAATGCACTTGTTTATACTGTAAGACTAAACTGTCACATGTATGGTGTAGACCTGTGGCTAGAATGTGGTGCTGGTATCGGATTTTTATGTTCGTTTTCATATGCGTCCCCTTCAGTGCAGCTCGGGTGAATTTTGGTGTTGTCAGTTTTACATGCTGTTGCCTACTCATGCATAGTTTTTAGTTTTAAATACAAACTTTAAAAAAAAATCCTTATTATAGCACTTTAACCTACTGCAAAGGTGATCTAACTGTAGTAGTGTAGATTGTGCTCATGTTCGAGTGGCTGTTTTCAAATTCTGTGCCTGTATCTTCGCTAAACTCAATGTGAAAAACCAAAACTTGACATATATTAGTGTACACCATTCGTATTTACGATGTATTGCTTTATTGTAAATTCAAGATCATTAAAAACACTGTTACAAGGTTATTACTTCTTGTTACTTATTTGATGTCTAATTCATTCGGCATTTGCCATGAAAAGGTTGGTTTTTTAATTTGCGTACTTTTTGCTGCCGTAGGTCAAAGTTCAGGGCAGCAATCAGGACATGCTTCACGCAGCTTGCGAGCTCTTCCTGGGTAAATCAGAGCGCGAGATCCAGGCCGTTGCCCAGGAGACGCTTGAAGG
The DNA here is from genome assembly GCA_018292915.2 of Batillaria attramentaria. Taxonomy (NCBI): domain Eukaryota; kingdom Metazoa; phylum Mollusca; class Gastropoda; family Batillariidae; genus Batillaria; species Batillaria attramentaria. The sequence goes on from JACVVK020000062.1 coordinate 1,402,000, forward strand.
TCACCAGCGCGCCATTATGGGCAACATGACAGTGGAGGTGAGCAGTGTGTTTGTGCGCGTGTGTGAATGGAAAGCTTTGGAGGCAGCATGTTTTTTGCGAGTTTTGTGCTGGTGAATTCAGGTTTGTGCCAAATTTGGCACGTGTTTTGTTACGACTTAGGTCAGTTTGGTTTCAGTGCTGTGCTTTTACTAAGTTCTAGTCTGTGGAAAGTGTGCAAGTTATTCTCTCTCACAAAGCTGCCTGGTGCATTGATTTGTGCTGAATTTAGTCGGTCTTTCTCTGCAGGAAATCTACAAGGACCGTAAGAAGTTCTCCAAGGCTGTGTTCGAGGTCGCCTCATCCGATCTGGTCAACATGGGCATCTACGTTGTGAGCTACACTCTCAAGGACATCCGTGATGACGAGGTCAGTTGGATTCTGCATTGGTACACTCAAGAATGAGTGATAGTTCTGTAGAATACTGTAATTATAAGAAAGGCAGGACACTGAATGCAAATGGGCTTATTTTAGGTAGAGGAATAGGAATTTATTAGCGGGGGTTGTATAGATTTTGTTGTATAGATTTTGTTGTATAGATTTTGTTGTATAGATTTTGTCAAGTGTTTTGAAGCTGAAGAATATGTTATTGTTTCAGTCCACAAGGAAACAAATCTAGGATTTTGAACATACTGTAAAATTGGACAAGTGTGAAAGTGAACTATAGAAGTATAGATAGAAGGGAAATTTCTGTTAGACGTCATTGTTGTTTTGTTATAAAATTTGTAAATTTGTTCTGGGATTTGACTTGAGGTCTCTTTTATATATAGTAACATGAAAAGGAAATTACTTCATTGATGCTCACATGACATAGTTGTTGGGTGTTGTGATCGTGACTGAACTTTCGTAATATTTTGATGCATTGGTCTAAATGTCTGTGTTCAGTTTTGCTCATAATCATATACATGTATAAGATTCTTTTACAGGTCCTCTGTGTGCGTGTGTGTGTGTGTGTGTGTGTGTGTGTGTGTGTGTGTGTGTGTGTGTGTGTGTGTGTGTGTGTGTGTGTGTGTGTGTTCTAAACATTGAGGAAGAGAATGATGTGGGAGCGTTTTGTGTGGTGGTGGTGGTGGTGGTGGTGGTGTGTGTGTGTGTTTGGGGGGGGGGGGGGGGGGGGGAGGGGGAGAGCGAGGGGGGGGGGGGGGGGGTATATGTGTCAGAGAGAAAAAGCAAGCTTTGCTTTAACAGCTTGAGTCTTTTTCTGTGTTGGCAACAAGTGATCTTCACCTTGGACAGCTCCCTGTGGAAACTTCAGCTTCAAAAGAAACTGTCTGTGTTTGAATTGATGTGTGGATAACTAATCAGTTTTTTTTCAGGGTTACTTGAAAGCTTTAGGTGAAAAGCGAACCGCAGAGGTGAAGAGAGATGCGCGGATAGGAGAGGCAGAGGCCAGGCGAGACGCGGGTATCAAGGTGATCCGGAAGTGGGATTTAAACATCCCGAGTATCCCTGAGTAGCATCTAACAACCGCTTGTGTTTGTCCTGTCCCAGCTGTTTCGGGGGATGTTGGGCTGCATGCATGGTTCAGTGTGTAGCTACAATGCTACATGTTAGAGTGGAGGAAGCCATGACTGAACATTTTGTATGCATCAGCATCAATTTTGTTTTCCCCCGATGGAAGTTGGAAAGTTAACTAATTATGGTACGTCAGATTTTGGAGTATTATTTTGTTCATTTCAGCGTTAAATTTAATTTGGGTTGTCTTTCTCTGTTTTGGAAAAAAGAAATTTATTTTTTCAGCAAAACAAAACAGCAACAACAACCCCCCCCCCCCCCCACCCCCCCCCAAAAAACAAAAACAAAAAAAAACCCCCAAAAAAAAACAACCCAAAACAATGCATCTTGAAAGAAGAGCAAAAATGCACAGGCAAGTTAGTGACTGTGTGAATATAGTTGGGTTTTTTACTTGCTTGAGGGTGTTTCGGCCTCATTGTAACTGTGATGCAGATGATTTCATGGCTTCTGATACTCCAGTGGGTCATGTTGGTGCCGTCCTTCGACAGCTGCTCCTCACACCTTTTCCATAACTTTTTTTCTTTTCCTTGTGCACTTTTAGCATAACTTGTCCTTGTCTTTTGTCTGACGAAACCTTCACTATCAGGGATACCTAAAGTCACTCGGCAAGAGCCGAACCGCTCAGGTGAAACGTGACGCTCGCATCGGCGAGGCCGAGGCCAGACGTGACGCAGGCATTAAGGTAGATGGTGTATGAAGGTGTTGTAGGTGTGACTTGTGTAGAGTTTTCTTTGAGTCTTTGACTCCCCCTTTTTCTTTTGGCACTAACAGTGAGAAGTTACAAACAGTGATTGGGTGAAACATAAGGATACCCCTCCCAAAAAAGCTCCCCCACCCCCACCCCCCACCCCTTTGCAAACTCATAAAAGATGACATGAACAATGACAAAAAAAAAAGGCTTCTTTCGAAAAAAAAGAAAGATTACAATTGCATCAGTTAAAGAATAAGACTGACCATAGGATTGGAGCATGCATGGCCATCTTGGAAGACATTTAAATGTCTGTAGGTTGATGGTTTCTTGTAACAAAAATTGCTTCTACTAATACTGTGCTGTTTAAAATGCTGGCACTGTGATTATGTTTTGCTTTTTATGTTGCACAACATTGGTTTACTTTGTTTCTTAAAACACAACAACAGCAAAAAACACCATTGCTACTGCGTATGATTTGAACGCTTACAAGTTACATTCACAGTACTTCGGAAAAGCTAATGCTATGCAGCGAAACAACCTATGTGGCATCTCAAATGACATGGATTATCAACCTTTACTCAATTTTGTGTTCATTGTTTAACATTTTATAACTTCAAATAGATAGCATAGTGCTGTGTAGTCATTTCTGTGCACTGGTTTTTGTTTGCACGCTCACTGCATATTTTTCTTAACATTTGCATCTGCTTTGGTTTACACCTGCTGCTGTTGACTTTCTTCGTAGAGCAAAAAAAATAAAAAAAATATGTATATATATAGTGTATCTAACAGCCACTGTTGTCAGGTAGGGATGGTTTGCGAGTTTGACCATGGTTTGATGTAACGTAGGCGGTTGCAGGCAACCAGCATGTGTCCTGTATCAGACTGCGGTTTGACTTGCAAAATGTTCCTGCCTATTGGTGGGCTTATCTTAAGGTTGAGATACTGGTACCTTACTTTTGTATTTTCCTTCTATATTTCCTGTTTGTTTTTCATTCCTGCTATTTAAATTGCCAGAATAATTCATTCTAGTAGTAGTACCTAGAGTTTTTCCTGTTTCAGTTGTTTCCATTTGTTTCTTTCTTTTTATGCATAGTTATTCAAAGTGATGTCAGCTACAACTAAGTAGGTAACTGGCTTGTATATGACTCGGATAACAAAATGCTTGATCTGTGTATGGCCTCTTTCACCTTGAATTTTTTGTTTCATTCAACTGCATATTTTGTCATTCAGAGCATTAAAAAACTAAAATTATGTTGTCAAGAGAGGTTTGTTGCTATTCTGCTGTTTTACATCAGTCAGACAGTCAAAAGAACTTAATTGTAGAGGAAAGTGGTTCAAAAGAAAACATTTTATTCCTAAAATTGCAGCTTTTTTTTTGTGCTTTCGGCTGTTGATGATGAGGGGAAAAATGACACATCCCTCTTTCTTTTTGCTTACAGGAAGCTCTTGCTGAGGAAAAGAGAATGGAGTCTAGGTTCGCCAACGACGTCGAGATCGCCAAGTCACAGCGTGACTTCGAGCTGAAGAAGGCAGCGTACGACATGGAAGTTCAGACCACAAAGGCTCAAGCTGACCTCGCCTATGACCTGCAGGTGCTGTTTTCTTTTGAATGGGATGTCTGTATGGAAATGCATGTTCCACTGGAGTGTATTGTATATGACTGACTGCACGTTTGCATAAAGCTTGGGGTGTTCTCTAATGGAATTTGAGTTTTTTCCAGTTGTACTCCGCTACCAAATAGTAGCACTTCGAAGATGGAATGTTTCCAAACAGTTGTACCAAGTGTTTCAGTTTTCAATTTTGAGTAGCACCAAGTGTTTCTGGCAGACTTTGGTGTCAAACTCAGAAAAGGGCCACGTTATCAACCAGACATTGACTTTCAATTACACGGTACATGTACTACAGTGCAAAGACTTAGGCATGCTCACATTTCAAACGTGGCTTTAGATGAGAGCTTACTTACTTACTTACTTACTTACTTAGGCCCATGGCTCCAAGTGGAGCATAGGCCATCGACGACCCTTTGCCATCATGCGCTGTTCTGGGCTACTTTTGCCACTCCAGTCCAGTTGGTCCCATGCTTACATAGCTCTGCCTCAGTGTCCCGCCTCCAGCTGCTGTGAGGCCGGCCTCTCTTCCTTTTCCCCTGCTGGATGCTGGCTTCCTGAGGGTGTGTCCAATCTAGCCTCACTTCCTCCGCAGGATCTGCTTGACCACTGGTTCCTGTCCTGCTCGCTCTCACAGCTCTTCGTTTTGGATCTTCTCTGGCCATCGGATGTTGAAGATGCGCCTCAGACAAGTGTTGAAAAATGTCTGGATCTTCTGCTGCATCGTCTTTGTTGTCCTCCATGTTTACATGATTTCTCAACACCTGTCTGAGGCGCATCTTCAACATCCGATGGCCAGAGAAGATCCGGAACGAAGAGCTGTGGGAGCGAGCAGGGCAGGAACCAGCGTCCAAGCAGATCCTGCGGAGGAAGTGGGGCTGGATTGGACACACCCTCAGGAAGCCAGCATCCAGCACCACACGCCAAGCCCTGACATGGAACCCACAGGGGAAAAGGAAGAGAGGCCGGCCTCGCAACAGCTGGAGGCGGGACACTGAGGCAGAGTTATATAAGCAGGGTACCAACTGGACTGGAGTGGCAAGACTAGCCCAGAACAGAGTGCGATGGCGAAGGGTTGTCGATGGCCTATGCTCCACGTGGAGCCAGGGGCCTAAGTAAGTAAGTAAGTAATGTTTACATGAGAGCAATCATTATCTAAACTGTTGAGCGGAGTAGCTTTGGAAACACTCGCCCACTTTGACTATATGCAGCGCAAAGGCTGTTCTGAGGGCAACACTGTTCTTACGTAAATTAGGCTGTTGGTAACATGAAGGTGATTGTAACATAAATGCTTCTCCCATATGCAGGCGGCCAAGACCAAGCAGAGGATTCGTGAGGAGCAGATGCAGGTGACGGTGATTGAGCGTTCCCAGCAGATCCAGGTGCAGGAGCAGGAGATCACTCGTCGCGAGAGGGAGCTGGACGCCCAGGTCCGCAAACCCGCCGAGGCAGAGAAGTTCCGCCTGGAAAAACTGGCAGAGGCCAACAAGTAGGAGACTTAGACAGCTGTTTTGTTTGTTTGTTCGTTTGTTCGATTTGTAAATTGTTTGGATTGATAGACGGCCATTTACCGGCAGCGCCAATCTCGCATTTCGGTGATAATGTTTTAAAAATATGGAAGCAAGTTATTGCTAATCTATGTTTTGGAAGTAGAAATGTCTCGGTTTTTTTTCTCAACATTGTCAATTTTGCTTTGCAGAACACGTGTCATCATGGAGGCAGAGGCTGAATCAGAGGCAATCAGGGTCAGTCATTCTCTCTCTCACTGCCTGTCTGCTTGCCTGCCTGTCTGCTTGTCACTCTCTCTCACTCTTACACACACACACACACACACACACACACACACACACACACACACACACACACACACACACACACATGCGTGTGCCAATAACCTGAATTCTCTCCACTGTGGAAGAACAATGGAAACCACAACACTGATCATGTCAGCCAAGCCACCTGCATTCAGAATGCTTGGGTGCTACTCATAAGCTGCACACAATTTTTTTTATATTATAAATTTAATTTAAATAAAAAAAAATTATAAACACTCCAAGGTTGGGTGTACCTCTGTCTTAACCCTGGTCTAGCTGAATTATTTGTCTTGTACTGAAAAGGCCATAGAGGTAGTCTGGAATATTCCGGACTCAGCACTACCAGGGTTAAATTGTTGCTCATTGAGTCATTGACACCTTTGCTTTCTGCAGATTAAGGGTGAAGCAGAGGCGTTCGCCATTGAGGCCAAGGCTCGCGCCGAAGCTGAGCAGATGGCAAAGAAGGCTGACGCGTGGAAGGACTACCAGGACGCTGCCATTGCTGACATGGTTCTGGAGACACTGCCAAAGGTCATTTGTTTGACTTGGTAGTATTGTTCCATGAATCTCAAATCCTGCAGGGATTACAATCTTCCACCTTTGGCTAAAAATTATTTGTAAAAAATGTCCCCCCCCCCCCCCTTTTTTTTTTTTTTTTGCTCACTTGTGTAACAAAGTGAGTCTATGTAATACACCTCCGTCGTCTGTGTGTGTGTGTGTGTCTGTGGGTGTGTCCGCAGTAAACCTTAACAGTGGCCTTTTCTCATATTCTAAAAACAGCAGAAACACCAAAATTGGCCTGCTGATAGACAGCCATAAATAAGACCTTTCTAAACATACCATAATGATTGACCTTGACCCAAGGTCAAGGTCACTAAAGCTGTCTGTCTGGTAATTTTACATTGGCATTTTCTCAGAATCTAGAAAAGCCAGAGACATGAAACTTTGCATGATGATGGACATTGACAACACATTTACTGTCATACCTGTATTCAGTGACTTTGAGTCAAGGTCAAGGCCATGCAAGCTGTTTTGCGGAAAACCTTCCAAAACCTTAACATTGGCATTTTCTCAGAAACAATGAACAGCAGAAGCACCAAACCTGGCTTGCTAATAAACAGCAGTAAGACCTTACAAGAAATACCATTTTGAATGACCTTGACTGAAGGTCAAGGTCATCAAAGCTGTCTCATTGGAAATTCAAAATTGCCATTTTCTCAGAATGTAGGGGTACCAGAGGCATCAAACTTTGCATGACGATAGACATTGACAAAACCTGTACTGGCATTCTTGTATTCAATTTCTTTGAGTCAAGGTCAAGGCCATTCAACATGTTTTGCGGAGACTTTAACGTTACCATTTTCTTGGAAACAACAAACAGCAGAGGCACCAAACAAGGCACAATGATAGACAGCAACGAGACCTATGCAGACATACCCATTTGAATGACCTTGACTCAAGGTCAAGGTCATTACAGCTGTCTGTTGTGAAATGTTACATTACCATTAGTACAGAAACTACAACACTAGAGCTCTGGGGCCAGAAATTTGTGCTGGCCGTTTTCTCATTGCCCTGCCCATTCTCTCACATATGGTGGAAGAGGACACAACTGATTCAGATGACTTATTTCAAAATCTTTTCATGGCCGTTAGTAGTAGAATCATTTTGGCCTGAAAATAATCGGTTTACAGAGAAATGGGATCAGATCTTTTTTGTAAAGCGCTTGGACATTTAAAAAAAAAAAGAATGATGTATAAGTTCTTATCATTATTTTTATTGTTGTTGTTGTAATGTGTGTTATCATCAGACTCATTTTCTGTCTTTTCTTTTGATCAGGTTGCCGCGGAGATTGCCCAACCCCTGTCGCACACAAAGAAGATCACCATGGTTTCGAGCGGCAAGGGTGACATTGGTGCCAGCAAACTGACAAACGAGGTCGTGACTATTATGGAGAAACTGCCACAGGTGGTGGAGAATCTCACGGGCATCAACATCTCCAAGGTATGTATCTTGGTGAAAAATGAAGCTCCGCCACAAGAGGAGATGAGTGAGAAGAGAGATGAAGTTTCAGTTTGCAGCCGATAGTCTGACTGCAGCATCTCCAGTGGTTTGTCATAAATCCAAACCAAAACAAACCAGAAAACACACACACACACACACACACACACACACACACACACACACACACACACACACACACACACACAAACAAACACACACAAACACACACACACAAACAAACACACACACAAACAAACACACAAACACAAACAAACAAACACACACACAAACACACACACAAACACACACACAAACAAACACACACAAACACAAACAAACAAACAAACAAACAAACACACAAACAAACAAACACACAAACAAACAAACACACAAACAAACACAAACAAACACACAAACACAAACAAACAAACACAAACAAACACACACACAAACAAACACAAACACACACACACACACAAACAAACAAACACACAAACAAACACACACACACACACACACACACACACACACACACACACACACACAACCGAACAAAACAACCCCTCCCTTACCCTCTTCTTTCTGAAAAGGAATAAGGGAAATATTCTTTCTCTCGAAGAGGATGTTTTGAACTTTTTGTTTCTGATCTTCTCTAACGTGCTAGCCGTTATATATTAATAATAATAATAGTGAGGATTTTTTTTAGTGCCTATTCAGTCTGATGAGCTCTAGGTGCTTGATACACTTATACACACACACACACACACACACACACACACACACACACACCAAAACAAAACAACTACAAGATGTACTCCCCCCCCCCCCCCCCCCACTCCCCTCCACCCCCCCTCACCCCCCCCCCCCCCACACACACACACACACACACGAGCGCGATTGTGACAGTCTAATACCTGATTTACAGTTCCTTCTCTGTTATCAAAATTCAAATGTTGCGTTGCTGTTGTACTTTGCTTAGCACAGTCTCTGCCTGTTTAATCTTACCCTTACCATTTCTGTTTCAGTCGATGAAGCTGACTTCCAGAGGAAAGTGACCGTGACGCATGGACAATTTCTTGAACTACATCATCAGTACATCTACTGACCTGCAGGAGTTATCGTTCACAGTTTCAGCAGTTGCATGTGACATATAACGTTCCCATAGATGTTGTGTAACAAGCATCATAAGCATACTCTTTTGCACACCCAGACTCATTCTTTTTAAATGTAATGATGAAGGCATAACATTGTTTTGTCACTTTTCTAGTGAACTTAGGTGTAAATAGTTCTCCTCATCTATTTAAACATTTGAAAACAAAAACCTGTTTCTGTTAGGTTTCTTATCATTTGGGACTGTTGGCTTTCATCTTTTAAGGGCTATCCCTTAACTCTTCACCTACCAAGTATTCGTTCCACTCATTGGCGTCCTCCCTGCCTGAACTTAGGTAAGGGGACATAATCGAAGAAATCCGATGGGAAACAGAAAGGTTCCCTTTCGCATGCGATCACGGTAAGAACGATGATAACAGTCATGGCAGGTGAAGAGTTAATTCAGTCTTTTTGCAGTACTTCTAGCTCACGAAAATTAATAAATTTCCAAACTTGTGCTCAGTTTTGAAATCTGCTACATCTGCATTTGGCTTTGAACAAAAACTTTTAAGACATCAAAGAACAATTCGTTGATATCTGTCACCCTATTTGTTATAACTTCTCGCCTTTTTAATGTTTGCCTTCTGCGTGTACATTATTTTATCATCAGTATTTTGCTAATGCTCATTGGTTTTTAATTCTATTGTTTTCACATGTTGGCCTTTCTTCTCCTGTCTTTTAGTAACAAATCTGTCCATTTCTTATTGGGGCAGGGGTGGGACTCTCTTTTTTTTTATTTGATATTCAGAGCGAGAAACCCATTTGTTTTAGTGCTAAGGTGCAGACTGATCAGGATGTTGTCTTCGTAATTATGATGTACTTGATGAATTGTTTTGCTTACTGTGAAAAGATAGGATCATGGAAAATGACTAGGAAAGGTTTCATTGTCTATTGTTGCTGCTGCTGTTATTGTATGCATGCTTCAGTATTGGTTCAGCGGTTTCCTCTCGACCATCTTTAGCTAGATTGTTTTATTTGTACATTTATGAGTGTCATCGGAAACAATTCAGGCAAATTCTTCACTTAAAACGCACCCGCTGTTTTTGAGAAAAACATTTATTTGGGTAAGGTTTAAAATCGAGCACTGCGCAAGCATACTCTGTCGTGAGAGGAAGCCGCTGACTTTCAATATTAACATCTTAAATTTGAATCGATTCATGGAAACTTTGAGTCATCCCATCATAGTAGTTAGCATAATGTACTTGTGACCAGGACTTGTGTCAATAATCTTGTAAATATGATTGTTTTTTGCATTTTTGACATTTTCATAGTAAAATATTTCATGTTTTAATTTTGTTTTCTTAACTTTTCACTGATTGACCAACAGTGTTACACTGGAAGATTTTCATTCACACATATGTGTGATCTTGTACATCCTACAGTACGTCAAGTGTTGTGTAGGAACTGAGCATTTGTATGGAAAAATACAACTCGATTACAATCATCAGGGAGTTCAAGTTATTTCATTGTGTGATTTGATGAGTGTCACGTGACAAACACTGTATTTTCTCTCCCTTTCCAATACGATTGAATATTGTGGGTATGTAATTTACCCTCTGTGGTCTATGTGAAAATGCATGGAGAGTGGCATGACTCGAGGGGAGTCTGTACGAGGAAGAACAATGACGCACAGAGAAGAGAATGACATCTGACTTCTAAGCACCCTGCAAATGACACACTTGGTGTTTTAGTCTGGCCCTGGTGGCAGCACAGAAAAGTGAAGTGCTTTCAGGGGATCTGATCTGCTATGAACTTCGCCTGAACACAAGAATATAATTACTGTTCACATACGTGCTGACCCGCTTTGTGTAATTACGAACACCGACATGAGCAACATGCTGCTTCTTGGCAGAGGATACGTCTCTAAGCAACTGTACTGATAGTGCATTGCTGGCACTTCAGTGACGGGTCCTTCGTCTGCAAAAATGAGAGTGGCAGAAAATTGATATTACTCACCTCCACCGGAAGAGATGTGAATGCTAGATGTAACTGCCAGTAACAAGGTCTTTAAAAATGGAACTGTTGGATTTATTAGGCAGGCTCTGGCATGATGATCTTAACGGAGATGTGTTTGATAATAGATTTGTGTTCAGTGCATGACTTGGTTTTCTGGGGTTTTGTTGTTGTTGTTTGTTTGTTGTTTTATAATATTATGTCTGATTTCTTCTTGTACTTGTGTTTTACTCAAGTTTAGAAGATTTGTGCACAACACAGCGGCGTACAGTCATATTGTACGTTCGTTTAAACAACGGCTGTGGTGTTAACGTTGCGCAGCAATTTCATTTCAAATTCTTAGAATGTTCGCATTTACTCCAGAAATGTTTGCATAAATTGTTTGATTTTATTCTTAGATTTGTTGGTGTTTTGTTTTTCAACAATTTTTTGTTGTACTTGGTTTAGGAAAGGTGTCAAGGTTTGAAGAAGTTACCTCATTTTTCTCTTCACTGCGGATTTTATAGTTTTCATTTTGCAATATCTTTCATGTATTGGTCTTTTTTTGAATCCCATTCATTTGCGAACAAGAGTAATGGTCATGATATTTTCGTGAGTTGGTTAGGGGCTTGAAATGTCAAGCAAGAGATACAGTGAATTCAGGGTCCTGTTGCTTCCTAAGACCGCAGACGAGAGGGCAGTTTCTGAACACTTTACCTTCAGTTTGGAAAATAACATCAGTTCTTTGAACATGCCCAACTCCTAACTGTTAACTTATTTACTACTGACATACAGAAAGGCCTAAACTGTCAGTTTCCTTTCAGTTTTTCAACTCCATATTTATGTATAACCTGAGTATTGTCATTTAAACGGTTCTGTTTTCTCTTTCCACGTAATGGAAGGAGGTGCTTTTAACATCTTGTGTACCTGGGTTAGAATGCTCAGATTTAGCTTTTGTTGTGATTTTGAACGAAGGCATTAGCTAGGAGGCTTATTGATTTTTAACACTTATACGTGCTAGTTTACGTTCGTTTACGTTGTGCTCAAAGGTTTTCAGTGATATGTTTACGTTAAGGCAGCTTTATTGTTCGTGATTCATTTCTAACATCTACTGCTGTCATGATCTTGTGTCTTAAAACATGGGACAAACAGAAAGGGCTACATGAAATTTTTTCCATGACCTTCAATTTTTAAAAAATTTAAAGTGACACCTTGACCTGTCTTCTACTTTCTGTTTTACCCCCCTCCTGTCTACTTTTGTCCTTCTTTTGCAAAAGAGATAGGTAAAGTTTGGTTGCAGAGTGTGGCAGGTTCAGAAAGCGTACGGTTACACGACTGCCAGTCAGCATGTTGCTGTACTCGGCTGGTTACTGGCGGGCAAGGGTTTTTCCGCAGACGCAGCCTGTGGCGTCGCAAGGTTTGGGCAGTGATTGGTCAGTTGGCTGTACGGGGTTGCCTGCGGCTAGCTGGCTGCCAGGAGAAATAGGGCGGCTTTCTGTGGCTGCGCCGGCACCGGCACCGGCAAGGGGGATATGCCAGCTGGCCGCCAGCGATTTAATTAGGGTTTCCAGCGTTTCCAGCCCTGCAAGTGCCGATCCTGGCAACGTGTAGCAGCGGCCCTAAGTTATACCTTACAAACTGACGATCAAAAATCATGCACACAGCTGAAACTGTAGTACACTGGTTGAACTTCACTCCCATACTGCTATCACCTTCGCTGCAATAGCAGTACACTTCACTCCCATTTTTGCAGACAAGTTTTACCTATTTGCACATTTCTGAAGAAACTTGAAATCGTATTGTGGACACTTGGATTTAAGCAGAACGAGAAATGAAATGTATGGTTGAGTCATTTCAGTACATAGGGAGGCTTTGAATGGAAGGTTGACAATCACTTCTGTGAAGTCCCTTGTTCAACAAATTACTGGAGACTTTTGTATTACAAGTAAAATACATTGCATACTATATACTGCATGCTCAATTGTTTCTTTCTGTATCTGTTATGTACCTCTGTACTGATTTTCTCAATAAAACCTATGTACATAACTCTTTTGTACTGGCTTGTGTTCAGAGAGGATTGGTGTGTGTGTGTGTGTGTGTGTGTGTGTGTGTGTGTGTGTGTGTGTGTGTGTGTGTGTGTGTGCATCAGTAATATTTAGCCATTGTAGTGCACAGAATGTAAATATTGCCCTCCATATGTCTGAATTTGAATGTGTTTGGGTGGTACGTGCATTGATTATGTCTTTACATCAAAG
>JACVVK020000062.1:1420000-1585000 GCA_018292915.2 Batillaria attramentaria
AGAGTTGAGCACACAGCTCAAGCAAGAGTCAGTGCGCAGAAAACAAGCCACCGAGTTGGTGCAGCAGCTTCAGAAAGAGTACGATTCGTTGCTGTCGAAGTACGCGCTTGCCGAGCTTACCATCGACCAGATGCGCTTGGGCGCCCGCATCACGATCCATGCCGACTCCCCCACACCCAGCAGCGTTCAGTCAGGCATGATATCTCCAGGGGCAGGGGCACACAAACCGCAGGTGATGCAGTTGGCCCCTACCCCTGCCCAGCAAGCTGTTGTTGGACGATTCAGCCCTTTACCAGGTAATTATAACGTTTAGCCTTTTTATTGATAGTTTCCTTTTTTTTCTCTCTCTCTCTTTTAAAAGAAATTTATTTGTAGAACTTTATCATTTTCTGTTCTCCTGACTGGACTAGAATGTTAATGCAGAAATTAGATAGTTAGACATTAGACTTAATTCTACTGTCATTTGGTTAAAAGCACCTAAACACATTTGATAAATGCTTAGGCCAGTGTACCAACTGACGGTAGAATTGCTGATGCTCTGCCTCAAAAGTCTTGCTTTGGTGGATAAAAACTTATTCTTCAGCACAGACTGTACTCTTTTGAACTGCAATTTTCACAATACCACTGTCTGCTACAGATGATTTTGAGAACCCCAAGTTCACCAAAACCTACAGTTGTATGAATTAAATTAAAAGCTTAAAATCATTGCATCTACCAACCCAGAATGCATTTCACTCTACACACTTGCACACCCAACAGCTCACAATGGTTGAATTCAATTCAATTCAAAAATACTTTATTATCTGTTCTAAAAATACAAACACCACCACCACCACCACCACCACCACCACACACTCACACACACACACACACACACACACACACACACACACTCACACACACACACACACACACACACACACACACACACTATAATAATGGTCGAGTATGCTTTCAATCAGCCACACATCGTCTGACCTCTTCTTGTGTACACGGATTGAAAATCTCAGAGACGTATGGTATAGTGTAAGGGGTGTGAGCTGTGAGGTGTGGCATTTACTTGGACACCTGGTATAATGAACCACAGCTGGAAGGATGTCAAGATCGCAAATTACAAGCACCATTCAACTGGTCACGCTTTCCGAGGATATTATTTGGACGTGGCCACTCCACACTGCAGGGTATTTCACTTGTCTTGACTCAGAGTTGGGTGGTTCCCTTCTTGTGTGGATCGGTAATCAGCTTATAGGGGATTATCAGCATGGCCTTACCCATGACACACTTCGGACCAAGAATAGCCTCTTGATTATGTGGCTTTGGTCTCTGCTTTTGGCACTAGAGTCTTCCATTCGATCAGTATGGCGCTGCAAGAGCAGCTTATATATGGGTGTCACCTATTGTCACATCAGACTTGTAGTTTACCAGAAAATTAGGTAACATATGGGTGTGTTTACTTCAGTACATGCGATTGTTTGAACGGAATAGGCTGAGTCTGGTAGCAGTAATACAAAAAGCGTGTCCATGCTGTAGGATCGGGCTACAGTCAGCCCACACTGTAGGACATGCCCTGTTGGAAGCCTGCCAAATTTGTATCAGGGGATTGTCCCATTCACAGCTGACACCTCCGCTGGCATTCCTATCCAGACAGTCTGTTGTGCTCTCTGCCATGATGACAAATTTGCAATGCTAATCAAATTCCTTTGGGGTTAGTTTCGATATCTGCACAGTGGTATATGCATACACATGCATGTCTCTCAGCTGTGTAGCTAGGTTCTTTCTCTGTATGACATAAGCACAGTGAAGCAAGGTATTAAGGACAATGTAATACTCTCTAGGTTGTTTTGTTTTGGTTTGTTTTGTTTTTAATGTTGTTTTTTGTTTTGTTTTTAATGCATGTCTTAGACCTTAATTTTTTCTGTGGCACAATTTTCTGAATGCACTGACATGTCAGGCCCTAGTACAGGAAAAAAAAACCCGAACAAAAACAAACTCTTCCGTGTTATTTTCTTCGTTGAATGGCTCTTTGACCAGGCAGACTTTTTATGTTTCCCCCCCAGTCTTTCATGATCCCGGCAGAGACGTATACATAACATGTATGTCTCTGATCCAGGCTTTTCTGGCCCGCATAAGCACTTAAGGAGTGGGCATATAATAGAGTTTTCACAATGGGGTTCAAAGTGTTACAGGGAGTGAAGAATGTCCTTTTGATCAGTGGAACCGGTGCCAGCTAGTGTGTACCATTCCTAGGGAGTGAATTGAGCATTAACTGTCACTACGTTTCCCCAAGGAATATCCCTTTATCAACATGAACTGCATGATACTCATTGATGAAATGATATGTATGTGGGGTTCAGAGAAGCATTCATGTCAATATTCCGCACTGTGCTTGTAATACACTTTGAAAAACCTGCTGTAGATCCGTGGCGAGACATGTATACAGACATGTCCATGTTCATGTCTGCTGAAGTTTAAATTGTTAGCTTAGGCAGGTTTATAAGTTATTGCCGTGGTGCATTTTGATTATGTGAGTCATCTTCTAGGTGTTTAAATGTGTTCAGACGTATAGCATCCCACGGTAAGTTTTATATAAAATTTGTATTAGGGGAGTTGCCCATTCATAGTTGACACCTTTGCTGGCACTTAAGTTCTATCCTATATATATAGGATATATGAAATGTATATATATATGAAATATATATGAAATCACCAATTCATAATGCTTTGGTTGTACCGACCATTTTCCTCCCGGTGGGAGGGGAATAGGGGCCCTATAAATGGTGGGATACCCTTAGATCTGTTAGACGTTTCAGCAGGAGGATGGTAGATCCCCCCCACCCCCACCTCCACTCTGGCTTGTAGCCAATATAGGGCAAGGCGGACTTGTCCAATGACATACAAAGCACACATCTCCTAGATTTAGGGAGTGCTCTCGGCTTTACTTACTTTCAAATTGACCTGATTGAGCGCATGTTTTCGGCTTTAGTGACATGTTTGTTCCTGTTTTATATATCTCTCTCTCTCTCTCTATATATATATATGTGTGTGTGTGTGTGTGTGTGTGTGTGTATGACGGTCTCTACACAGACTGACACATCCCGACGTTATGATCTCAAATTCTTACCGCATGATCTTGATCAGCGACAGGGGACAGCTAGATGGCTTTCGATTATGTTGCCATTGACTCTTTTCCAAGTGTCTGTGGTCTAGTGGTTAAGAGACTTTGTCACCAATGCGAGAGTTCAGGTTTGAGTCCCACTCGGAACAAAGAATTATTCCTTCTTGTTTGTGACACCTGTTCATTCGGGCCGCTCGTTGGGGGTTCTCTCTGCATGGGTACTCCGACTTCCTCCCCCTCTGCTTTGGAAATGCTTTCTTCACACCACGCGATTGCGATGTGTTTGTGTGCAGTGTGTCAGAGGATGCGTGTGGTTCACGTGAGCATGCGTATTTGGTCCAGCTTGCTTCACAATACTCAGTATTATTATTATTATTATTGTAGATGTAATGATCAGTGGATCTGTTGATTGATGTACAGGTGATGGGCAGTCACTAGCAGCTGATCCGCGCTCACAGCCTGTCTCTCGAGCGGAGAAATCAGTTTCTGTCAGCAGCATCGGCACGGACGGTGCGGCTGGAGGTGTGGTTGGTGAATCTGAGGACCGATCGTCAACTAAAGCGCCAAGACCAGCAGAGACGGTGAAACTGACCTTACAGTCCCAGGCCAAGTCGCTTGATGACAGGGTGAGTGGGGGGAGGGTGTGTGTGCAGAACTTCTTATATCATATATATATATATATCAAGCCCATGCAAAATCGCAATTTGACTTGAAATCTTCATATCACTAGAAACCACTTCAAGCCACTGTTATGCAATCTGTAGCGTTCTCGCGCCTAGCCGGGAAGGCCCACGCCTTGATGATGATGATGATGGTGATGATGATGATGATTGGCCATTTGTATAGCGCTACAAGAAAACTTCCATGCAGTAAGCATCGTACGGCACCTTTGGAAAATAAAAAAAAAAAAATAAAAAAATAGTGGCTTGAAGTGGCTGATACCGTGTGCAGTGGCTTGTTCTTTTTAACCATATATAGTGGGCAGGGTGTGGTTGGGCTTGGGCCTTGAAGAGTATCCAGAGAAACTGTCATAGGAGAAATGTCCTAGCTGACCATAAAAATATAATTTTTTAAGGACTTTTGTCCAGACTGTTGTCCTCTAGCTGTGATGCAGAAATATGTCCAGCTTGGTAAGAAAGTAATGAGACATTTAAAAAATGAATAAGTGTATGATTATGACTTATGTCCATCGTGGATGTGAAGCCTTGTGCTTGTGGTGTTGTTTTTTGTTGTTGTTGTTTTTTGTTGTTGTTGTTTTTTCTTTGTATGTGTATTCATAAGGAGTATAAAGGAGAATCATGGTCATGTGAATCCAGCATGCTACAGTGTGCATGTGAAAAGATTAATGTGTTGATTTGATAATTAAAACAGCAATGGCAACAGTATCCAAGAAAACAGCAAAAGAATCACAGACATCAGTATCACATACAGCCACCATTATCAGAGATATACAAATAAACAAACAAACAAAGAAGAAAGAAAGAAAGAAACGTAACCAAAACAAACTAGCAAACAAACATACAAACAAAAGAAACAAACCATGACTACTCTTTAAGATGATCGTAACTGCTTTCATCTCGGAACCAGACCTTTCTGTTACAAACATCACCAAAAATACAAGTACATATGCAATGCAGCTTGAAGTCAGCTGTCTCACACTGAGAATCTATTAACTATATCATTGCTGTGTTTGCTTGTACAGCTCGACCAGTTTCACACGTTGATGGAGCAGAGACAACTCACTCTGGAGGAACAAGAGAAAGCGTTTGAAAACATCCGCACCGACCACGAGAAGCTACGCCGGACATACCTCCAGGCTAAAGAAGACTACAATGTACTGCGGCGATCTGGTAAGTTCAAGTCTGGTTTGTGTGAACCTGAAAGAAAGTAAAAGGGATGAGGAGTTGGTTGGAGGAGGAGAAATATGTCTCAGAGACTTGATGGACATAGATCGTTTCAAGTCTGACTTGAAAACGTATCTGTTTCGGCTGGTTTTTGATCAGGTCTGCTTACTTCCTCTTGATTCAGCTGCTGCTGCTGCTGCTGCTCTGTGTGTGTGTGTGTGTGTGTGTGTGTGTGTGTGTGTGTGTGTGTGTGTGTGTGTGTGTGTTGCCTGTCTGTTGGTATAAATGTGGGACTACGTGCGTTAATTATAATTGATCTTTGAGAATTTGCACTATATAAGTACGATTCATTACTATTACATTTATTAATTAATTATTTCCCCCCTCAACCATCGTAGGTGCATCCCTGCCAGACGCTGATTTCGATGGAAACAAGGAACTAGAAGGGCAGCTTTTCCGTCTTGGTATGAAGTTTGACGAGGTGCATGAAAAAGTGGACTCCAATCTTAAGGAGAAAACAACCAGACGACAACCGTTCCAGACCAGTCGTCTGATGGATGATGAGGAAGAAGAGGACAGGGTGGAACAGGTAAGAATTACAACAGTATACTGTCAGACTCACTTTTAATGTGCAGTTCCACTGTTACTATAGCTGCATGGGTATAGTTCGCCCCCTTGTGTCCTTTGGACCTGCTGTAAATGCAGTGCGACCGTCATAACAACATAGTGATCGCACCTTACCACAAGGTAACCCGAACCCTAAATCTAAACCTAACCCTAAACTGATCTAAGCAGGCGAACTCTACTAAATGAGCATGGCTGCGTTGGTATAGTTCGCCCAATACGGCCCAGGGGTGCGAACTATACTAACTGAGACTTTACAAAATAATACAACTTCTTTTTTTAGACAGTTCATTTGAGAATGCACACACTTGATGCCATTAACCCTTTCGGCGCCATTCTTGCATTCGGCGTCGTTCTTGCATTCGGCGTGCACAGAGATGAGCCGGCGCCGATTGCGCATTTTGGCGTGCATGGCGCGTAGAGTGTTATGCCCTTTGAGAGATACAGGCCTTTCTTTCAAAATTCACATGAGTAGTTTGCCGACTCGAACACTCTCCTTACGCTGTGCGAGGTGTGTTTTGATGCCTCTATATTGTTCACGTACTGCCAGTGATGGCTCTGCGCCACGATTTGATACTCGTGTAGGATCTATTTGTAAGCCATGTATGTTTATGTGTATGTATACAGTATAGGTATTATGTACGTATGTGTTCGTCTGTTCGTGTTTGTGTAATGTCTGTATGTATATTTGTAATATGCAAAAAAAAAAAAAAAAAAAAAATCACATGAATTGTTGGAGCAAAACAAATATACACCTATAAAACTATATCCAATTTGCTACCATTTTGAAAAAAAGAATTAAGTAAACTGGTGCTTTTGTTCAGAAGTTACAACTACAAGAGATTAAGTACTAGAGGTGTACAGGGGCTGCAGTCAGCCAGAAAACACCTGGCACTGAGCAGTACTGTATTCCAGAGTGGCTGGCAGTGAAGGGGTTAAGTTTTTTTCTTTTCTTTTTTTTCTCAGGAAAATGGCCAAACTTCTGACCAGTACAGAGAACTGGGAGGGTCGGATATGGTGGACGCAGCCGGTGATCCAGCATTTGACAAGAGAGCGGAACATTTGCACGATGAGTACATGGCGTTAATGGACCGATATCGCCGCTTGCAGCAGATGGGACAGACGACAGATCGTGACAAAGAAACTGACAATCTTGTCAGGGTGGGTTTTTATTAAGTCATGGAGGGGAATGGGGTTGGGGGAAGGGGAGGGGGGATTGAACAAAAATTCAGTGCAGTGATAAAGTGTATAACAATTAATTATATAAATCAACACAGTGTGGAGTTTCAACTTTTAAAACTGGGTCAGTATTTAAATGTTAATAAATTTGGAAGTTTTTTTTTTTTTTAAATGGATGAATCTGCAGATTTCGAAGTTTTGAATGAGCCTTTGGAGTATCATTTCTTATAAGTATGATTTCCCATTTCAGAAAATGAAGGACATCTGTAATGAGATGCCTGATATGTTCCGCCTTCCACCAGAATTGCAAGAAAGGTAAGCAATTGACATGTAGCCGGATTTTGATTGACAAGTCAGTGCAGCCAATTATAGTGCACTAACACTTGAACAGACCAATCACACATATGGGGTTGCCTGTTGGAGTATTTGAGGGTTCCTGTCCAGAACGTCCTGTTTCTCTTATTTTCAGAGGCAGGCAGACCTAGATTTGTCTGACAAAGCTGCTAATGGCAAATCACAGTAAATCCATGACGTCATTTTGTGGAAAAATGCCCTTACATCAATGTTTTTTATCTTGAAATCACCCCTTTCCCTACCACATGCCGTCATGGACTTCCGTGCTGTGCCATACTGCACGACCAAAAGAAATCAGATGGGTTGCCATGGAGAATCAGAGGGCATGGCTATGAGCCTGTGTTTTAATTCATGCTGCCAGACAAAAGTCTTTGATCTGGTTTAAATTTCCATATGAGCGTGACAATTAATTTTGTGACACAGCGGATCTAGAGTCATTGTTGAAGTGTCTGAGTGGATAGCTGCGTACATGTCTTTAAACTTACCTCTTCTCCTGAGAAGGCTATAAATATCCCCCCCCCCACACACACACACCCACACACACCCCTACCTCCCCCTGTCTCCACTTCCACTTGAGGAAACATTTCACTTTAGCTTTTTTTTTTTTTTTAAATCCCATCTCTAAAGCATTCAAAATGCAGTACATGTAGTTTAACTTTGTGGGAGAATTAAGTACCTGGATATGCACATTTATTTTTGAAAAGGTATATCGAATGGAAAAAGGCCGAACGACTGAAACTTTACGATCGCCTGAGCAATGTGTGAGTTGTGCACACCGTCGCATGTGTGTTGTGAAGTGATTTTGTATGAAATCTTCAGGTAGTTGTCATTGATTTCTTGCTAGCTCTTTTAGGCTAACAACCATCTGTGATGACATTCCCCCCCCCCCCCCCCCAAAAAAAAAAAAAAAAAAAAGAAAAAAAAAAAAAAAGAAGCAGACGAAGAACACCCAGCAGATACATATGGTAATTTTGCATGTGCAGAAATTTGAAAGGTGTGCTTGAAAGGTGTGCTGTTTGTTGTGACTCAGATGTTCGTGTGTTAGCATTTTGTGTGCTGTTTCTGTAATACTTAAAATGTTAATTGTAATTATGTGTGTATATATAATTATGTTGAGAACAAAACGTGTATCTATTTATGCGTTTACTATTCCTGTACAGCAAATTTGTTAATCTGTGTAACAATCCATAAAGGATGTCTTTGGTTTTTTGTTTGTAAAGAACTTGTGTACATTCTGGTTTTTTCAGTGTATGAATTGTCACTGTTGCACATTTTCATAATGCTTCATGTGAACAAGTTTTTGCTTTGCAGTTCAGTCACCTGTTTACTAAAAGCATACATGTTTTTTTTTTTTTAAATGAAATTTCTTGATACATGTATACCTATATTTAAAAAAAAGAAAAAGATGTGGTGATGATTTTAATGGGAAAACAGTCTGTCAGCAGTGTCATGTTCATAATTCTAAAATGCACAGTAATTTGTCATCCACCATGAGATATTAATGGTAGGCTTATGATGCGATTTAGTGATCACAAAAGTCTTTTTGTGTGTTGAACTGTAAACTGCATGTTTACAAAGTTTCCAGACATGTTGTGACTCTAAATTGTTCAGCGTTACGTACTCATGTACAAGGACCCTCTCCGTTGGTCATGGACGTTTCTTGCTATGTTGTCTTCCAGCTTGACTTATTTCTTGATTATACTTACTGTGAACAGTATGATGATGATGATAGTAATAATAATTACAATAATAATAATAATCATAATAATAATAATAATGACTAAGTATTGTATAACCGCTTAACTCATTCAGCCCTACGCAGGTATACATGTACCTGCGCGAGGAACCCGCCGCGTATGCCTACGCAGGTACATGTACCTGCAAGCTAGTGAAAATTTCTACTCGCTCCTCATTGGCCAGACTACTGAATATTCATGAAACAAGGGGCACTACTCTGCTGTGCACTTCCTTTCCTTTGTATGGATCAGGTTTACACATGTATGGGTTTGAGCGATTTTGGGTTTTTTAACTGACTGACTGGCGAGGCAAAAAGGTGCCCAGGACAGGGACAGCAGTCAGGCCTGGAACCAGCAAGGGCTGAAAGGGTTAACATAATTTCTTGAAATAGCTAAGACGAGCGAACTTAACCCAATACGCATGCTCACGTGAATCACACGCATCCTCACACACTTGACATAAACACATTACAATCACGTGGTGTGAAGGGTCAGCTCAATAATTGAATTTTCTGAATTTAGAATTGCATTTATTTTCAAATTTTGTGCGCTGAACATTTCCTAAGCAGAGAGGGAGGAAGCAGGAGAACCCGGAGAGAACCCTCGACGATCCGCCCGAATGAATGGTCCACGAGTGGGACTTGAACCCGATCTCTCGCATCAGTGACAAAGTCTCTTAACCACTAGACCACCAACTGCCCCAGTCATGAACATAGTATGTATTTTTAAATTTTTTTTCCTTCATCAGGTATGAGAGATTACAACGAAGGGAGCAAGACGCTCGACAGAGGCGCTCACCACTGCCTGCAGATCGTGCACACGGGGAGGGTGCAGTGGGTGGGGGGAATGCTGGAGAGAGAATGGGACCATTGGCTGTTCCTCCAAGTCCTAAGGTAAAGTCAGCAGGTTTTCTTCTTGATACTGTAAAACCTGTCTAGGATAACATGCAGATCTCGATCACGACACTCCACCGGTCTTCCCAGTTTCCAGTAATAGAAGAAAGGTGCAGGACAGTCGCCTCATGGTTGAATTTATTTTTAAAATTCTTTTTGCTGCCAATTTAAAAAAAAAATGAACAGCATGTACAAGCGCCAAGTTTCTTTTCAACTGTGAGAACTTCTGCATGTCGGGTCTCTTTAAAATTAAATGCTTATATCTCAGAACGTTTTTCAAGATTTTTACTTTAAACTCTGTGAGCAATGTGTCCATCTGTTTTTCTCCATCTGTTTTTTGTTGTATCGTTATGGCTTTGGCTTTGTGTGGCAAAGTCAGGGTGTTGGCGATCCAAAACATTTTCTTTCAGTATTTAAATGTAGGCTGCAGGAATGTTACCAGCAAGACTGGCATTTCGATATATCAACAAAGGAGCGTTTTGATTTCTTCCATTCATTTAAGTCTACTTGGTCACTGAGTTCACTGTTCAGTCATGTACAGAGCCACATCATTCGAACTGGTTTGATAAGGTTCAGGTTTGGCGTCTCACCGATTTTTTCAAGTATTGTTGTCTGGTTGGCCCCCATCGATGAGTGCATCCTTGCCGTTGGAGATGGGGCTTGCGTGTCTCCATGACCCCGAGAGCTATGCCGGCGGGAGATTCGTCTCCTGGTAGGGCCACCCATGCTGGACAGGTCGAAGGGTAGAGGCCAGACGAAGCGCACTCACTGGTCCTCCAGGTTGGGGGTTTGAGTAGGGCTAACAACCCAACTCTTTAAAAGGAAAACCTGTTACAGAAACTACAACCACAGATCTACAACGCAACTTGGTCCAGGAAGAGTCCTCTCTAGTAGAGCCCATGACGCGAGCTGGTGAAAGCCCTCGGGAAGCCAGTGCGCCGACTACTCTTCTGACGGCCAAGACCAAAGCCAGGATAGGGACCTGGAACATCCGAACCCTATATGAAACAGGAAAGACAGCACAAGTGAGTCAAGAAATGCATAGATACAATCTGAAGCTGCTCGGCCTATGTGAGACAAGATGGACAGGAACAGGACGCACACGACTCACCTCCGGAGACACCATCCTCTACTCCGGACACGAAGACGGCCAGCCACACATGCACGGAGTAGCGTTGCTGATGACACCTGAAGCAACACAAGCACTATTGTCCTGGGAACCAGTGTCACCAAGGATCCTGAGCGCCAGATTCAACTCGAAGGGCAGGAAAGTCACAATCGTCCAGTGCTACGCTCCCACCAACGTGGCGGACGAGGAAGAAAAGGAGAACTTCTACGAGCAGCTCCAAGCCGTCCTGGACAAAGCACCGAGAAGAGACCTGAAGATCCTCATGGGAGACCTCAACGCCAAAGTGGGCACCGACAACACAGACAGAGAACTCATCATGGGCAAACACGGAACAGGGACACAGAACGAGAACGGAGAGCTCTTCACAGAATTCTGCACCACCAACGACCTGGTCATCGGAGGCACCATCTTCCCGCACAAGACCATCCACAAAACCACCTGGACATCACCGGACGGAAGAACTGTAAACCAGATCGACCACATCACCATCGGCAGGAAGTGGCGAAGAAGCTTGCTGGACGTCCGAGCAAAGCGGGGAGCTGATGCAGCCTCGGACCATCACCTCGTCATTGCAGCGATCAAGATCAAGCTGAAGGCCTACAGAGACCAGGCGGACAGACCATCCCACAAGTACAACGTGCACAGTCTGAAGGAGAGCGTCAAGACCAACGCCTTCAGATGTGAGCTGAGGAACAGATTCAGCGCTCTCGACACACTACCTGAAGAGACAATCGAGGAGCACTGGCACGACCTGCGAGAAACCTGGACAGCAACATGCAGGGAAGTGCTGGGAAAGAAGACGAGACAACACAAAGAGTGGCTTACATCTGACACCTGGGACCTCATCACAGAGAGGAAACGCCTGAAAGACCTGATCAACCACACTGACGACCAAGACCACAAGCGCGACCTGCAGGCTCAATACTGGGACGTCAACCGGCAGGTCAAGAGGAGCGCAAGGAACGACAAGAGGAACTTCATCAACGACCTCACAGAAGAAGCAGAAACAGCAGCAGGACAACGGAACATGAAACGGCTCTACGAAATAACAAGGACACTCTCTGGGAAAAATGACAACCCCACCAGACCAGTCAAAGACAAGAACGGACAAATCATCACCAAAGAGGAAGATCAAAGGACAAGGTGGGCTGAACACTTTAAGGAAACGCTCAACAGGCCTCCACCACCAGTCCCACCAGACATACCACCGGCAGCCCAGCTACTCGACATCAGCACCAACCCCCCTACCAAGACAGAGATCATCAAAGCCATCAAGTCCCTCAAGTCTGGCAAAGCAGCAGGCCCCGACGGCATACCACCAGAAGCCCTCAAGGCCGACATCCAGACCTCCACCGACATGCTGCACCCGCTCCTGAGGAAGATCTGGGAGAGTGAGAGCGTGCCACAAGACTGGAAGAAGGGACACCTGGTAAAGCTGCCAAAGAAAGGGGACCTCTCATCCTGTAGCAACTGGCGAGGCATCATGCTCCTGTCCATACCAGGGAAGGTTCTCACCAGGATCATCCTGGAGAGGCTGAAGACCGCGCTGGACAAGACACTCCGGGAGGAACAGGCAGGATTCCGCAACGACCGATCCTGCACTGATCACATAGCCACGATGAGGATCATCATCGAGCAGTCCCTGGAGTGGCAGACCCCCCTGTACAGCACCCTCGTTGACTTCCAGAAGGCGTTTGACAGTGTTGACAGGGAGGTCATCTGGAAGCTGATGTCTCACTACGGTTTTCCACCAAAGTTTGTCAACATCATCCGACAGCTGTACGAAGATGCCACCTGCCAGGTAATCCACGACGGGAAACTGACAGAACCATTCACAGTCCGAACCGGCGTTCGTCAAGGCTGCATCCTCTCACCCACAATCTTCCTGATGGTGGTCGACTGGGTCATGAGGCAAGCCACCGACGGCAAGAGGACAGGGATCCAGTGGACCTTCAGCAAACAGCTCGAGGACCTGGATTTCGCGGACGACATCGCCCTCCTCTCCCACAAACAACAAAATGCGCAGGAGAAGCTGAACAGAGTCGCCGAAGAAGCTGAGAAGACCGGCCTCAAGATCAACATCAGCAAGACCGAAGTCATGAGAGTCAACCACAAACAGCACGACCCCATCCAGCTGCACCAGGAAGACATCAAAGAGGTGGACAAGTTCATCTACCTCGGCAGCGTTGTCAGCAAAGATGGAGGAACGGACGAGGACATCAAGAGCCGCACCAACAAAGCCAGACATGCCTTTCGCACTCTGCGCCCCATCTGGAGATCCACAGCCCTATCCCTGCGAAACAAGATCCGGATCTTCAACTCAAATGTGAAGTCGGTCCTACTCTACGGCTCGGAGACATGGCGCACCACCAAGACAGGCTCCCACAGGCTGCAAACCTTCATCAACAGATGCCTCCGCAACATTCTCAACATCAAATACCCACTGGTGATCACCAACCAAGACCTCTGGGAGCGAACAAGACAGGTCCCCATCGAGCAGGAGATCAAGAAAAGGAAATGGGGATGGATCGGACACACTCTGCGAAAGTCAACATCAAATGTCACCAGGCAGTCCCTTGATTGGAACCCCCAGGGAAAGCGCAAAGTGGGCCGACCGAAGCAGACCTGGCGGAGGAGTACGGACGCTGAAGCCAAGGCCGCCGGAACGACGTGGGCCGAACTAAAGAGGGCGTCCCAGAACCGAGTGCGCTGGCGGAGTGTGGTTGCAGCCCTATGTTCCCCAGGGAATAAAGAGGATTAAACTAAAACTTGTCTGGTTGGCACTCTCAACTTTGTATGGGCCCAAGGCCTAGCAATAAATAATTTTGACTTTGACTTTGAGCAATGTGTTATTTCAAAGGGGACAAGCACGGCAAGCACAAATTATTCACTGTTTACATCACGAAATATTAGGCCCACAACTTGAGCCACACTCAGTTGTTTCTCAATTCACCAGTCATGATTGAGGGAGGGCAGGTTTTGAACTTTGCATTGCATACTGCATCCCTTTTCCCCACAGAGCCGTGGCACACCACTTGTAGGGGATCACTCCATCAGCCCTTACCTTTCTGGTCACCGTGGTAGCCGTGACTCGAGGATGGACGATAGTTTGCGACGCACTCCGAGCAGTCTTAGCGGAAGTCGGTCTAGCCTTACTTCACCAAGGGATCATAACTCTTCTACAGCAGGTATGAAAATGGAATTGTCGCGGCAAATTCTGCCAGTGTATTTGTAAAGATTGTAATACAAATGTGTTTTGCTATCGTGAGGATAATATCTGGTGCCAGAATTAGGCCCAGTATAGCTAGAAATGTCATTTTTTTGGTAACCGATACCATGAGAATTTGAACCATTTGACAATAGATTTACCGTCTTCAGGCTAATGACAAATGAAATGTTCCCATGACAGCCCTGCGCTCCAGTGCCACCCCGTCTCCGCAGGACCGGGATCAGAGTCGAGATCGACTGTCACCCAGCAGTCTGGACGGAGCAGCGGCTCCCCGAGACAGGGACTCGTATGACCCTCGCATGCCTCGACCTAACAGGCATCGTCATGACTTCCGTGACCCTAAGCTGAGCAAGGTAGCTTTCGGTTGCCAGTGTTTTTCATTGTTTTCATGGAGAAACATGCCCTTCAGAAAGCATTGATGTATCTTTTAAAGATAATGTCAAGACAATAGAATGGAAGCGAGAATTCACCTGCAGTATTTTGAAGAGGAATATGAGATCAGGTTGTCCATCAAACTAAAAAGATGCCTTGTGATTTTGAATTCCATGTTGGTGTGGTAGAAGTTTTGGCATAACTCAGTTTAAGTTTGAGAATAGTGCAGATGCGTGGAGAAATTTGTTATCTTGGGCCATTCACACAGTTCCACCAGTATGTATTATTATTATTATTATAGGAAATTATGCACATTTTGATCATAGATGCCAGATAGGGGCAGCTTCTCCAGCCTCCCAGACAGTGGAATCTCAGACCAAGAGACCCGAGACCGTCGCCATGACGATGCACTGGCCAACCTGCCGACAGGCAAGTTCAAACAGATGACCCGTCAGAGAGGTGCAGACGACGCTGACAGCGGGTTCATCGGCTCCATGGTCGGCTCGGAGGTGTCACAGAATCAGTCAAGAGACAGACAACCAGAGGGGCCACTTCGTTTGCGGGAACGCCCTCCTGGGGACAGGTAATATACATGTATGAGACATTGAGCTTGAAGTCAGCGTCTGTAACTTGCAATTTTGTTTGTTAAGCTATTACCAAAGAGGTTGCTATTGTTCTTCATGCCTTTTTTCTTCTTTTTTTCTTTCTTCTGCTGTTGTGAACTTTTATTTATTTATTGACTCATTTATCTGCAGTAACCTCTCTTGTGCGAAGGAGGTGATTTTGAGATGCTGTTGATCACTCAAAATAAGTAGAAAGATGAAGAATTAAACATTGATTGAGTTTGTGGCTGGCTCCACAAGACAAAAGACCAGTTTGTGGCTGGCTCCACAAGACAAAAGACCAGTTTGTGGCTGGCTCCACTAGACAAAAGACCAGTTTGTGGTTGGCTCCACAAGACAAAAGACCAGTTTGTGGCTGGCTCCACAAGACCAAAGACCAGTTTGTGGCTGGCTCCACAAGACAAAAGACCAAAACAGTTCAAAACATTTGAATGCCTGACCTTTCAGCAATGACAGTTTTGCTGTTCACACATTTCAGAAGTCAGAACAGGGCGCGGCACGACAGCTCTGGGTCCACCTCCACAGCTGCCAGCTCCACGCGCCGTGACTCCGAAAGCGATCGCCGCTCACGCCAACCACGTGCCGCCAAACAAACCGCCACTACGTCCACCGCCACTGGCAGAAACAGCATTGACCGTAGTTATGATGGTGAACTTGACGAATCGACTGTCAGTGACGCAGGTGCTAGAGATCTGCGGTTAAAACAGCCGGCCGGTGGTGCGCGACCAAAGGAACAGCAGCAGGAGAGGAGAAGAGTGAAGACTCCGTCAGTGGGATCACGATCCACACAAGACGACGAAACTCTGGAGGACCTCAGTGATGGAGGTTTGTGCCCCAAGAGGGATTCAAACTCCCAGCCTCTAGATTTATTACCGCTACACCACCGCTCAGCAAGATGTGTTTACTATGAACTCAAGTCAGCTTGTGTTGGTTGAACTTCGGCTGTGCAGATGGGAATTATTTACACAGTTCACTAAATTGCTTAGAAAGACTTTAGGTGAAATTTTTTTATTATTGTGTTTCAGCTGCCTCAGATGTGTCAACACCGCGCCACGTTGATCCGGTGGTTAAGTCCCACAACAGAGAGGAGTCCGTGCACCAGGAATCACAATCCACCCCTCACACCCCCACCACTGCGAACCGGCCACCCACCCCATTTCGCGAGGAGCCATCGGACGGAGAGGAAGAGCTGACTGAAGAGAGAGAAAGAGGCGCAGGACGTCAAGAAGTGAAATCTGCGGAGACAGGACGAGCACGTTCTCGCCGGTCATCAGATGATGGAGTTGTTCAAAAAAGTGCACAGCAACAACAGCAACTTCGGCCAAGATCACCCCCACCACCATCACCGCAAAAGCAACAGCGACCGCAGAGCCGAGGCGAACCCACAACGGACTTGTACCACACTCGGCCGAGGCGAGAACGAGAGCGCAGTCGTGAGAGAAGTGGAGAAAGGACTGGTTACACATCTGAGTCATCCAGGTAGGTCGTGGCTTTACTCAAGCGTGAAATTAAGATCAGAGTGGAGAAAGGACAGGGTACACATCTGAGTCATCCAGGTCGGTCGCAGCTATAGTGAAAGTGAAATAAAGATCAGAGTTACCCATGAGCTGTTGTAGGTCAGTGCTGACTTGAGTGTTGAGCTTTTGTGTATCTGTAAAGTATTGTCCCAGTTATCACGCCCTCAGGAATTCCTGAGATAAGGGGGTGTGGCTTTGTGGCCAGAGGCTTGAAAACCAATACTTATTGCACTTTTGAGTGGATAATAATAATAATAATAATAATAATATTTATAGGGCGCCTATCCCCGGGAGGCGAGCTCTAGGCGCCTTACATTCTAAAACCGAAGTTAAAAAAAAAAAAAAAAAATGTCACTCAGTGTACACTACGTAAGTACAAGTAAAAAGTAAAAGAGCGCGCGCGCACACACACACACACACACACACACACACACACACACACACACACACACACACCGACTGAGTAGAAACGATAAGGGATAGACAGAGACAATTAAAATCCAAGAACAAGTACCAGCGATAAAACCCAAAACAAAAGGATAGATTGGAATGAGCTAGATAAAACCTTAAAAGATAGCAGTGGTGAGGAGGTGAATAGACAGCCTTCCAATGGGTTCACATAAATATATAAACTTCTGCACTGCATTTGGATGTACATGTACTTTTGGACAAGTGGAAAAGATGTACAAGATTATTACCTTGGGTGAAAATACAAAAACATGCTAAATTTGCCTTTACATACAGGCAAGAACACGTAAGTTTTGAAATAAAAGATGAGGCTTGGGGACAGAGACTTAGTGATTTTTTCACTTGTTGAATGTAATCATTGACTTGTCTGTTGTGCAGAACATCCTCACGTCTGGGTCGTCGTGGCAGTGAGGGATCCAGGCATCGGAAGGGTGAAGACATCGGGGTTGGATCCGACATTGACGTTCAATCAGATGCCACCCATGGGTCTTCAGTGAACAGGTACACTGTGCAGTGATTGTGAACACACCTGTGTACCTCTTCTCATTGATTTATGAAATTCCATGTCCATGTATTCTTGTTCTGATCTGCTAGTGCTTGACACTCTTTTGACCTCGATTCATGACAGTGATTTGCGATGAACAAGCCTTTTTGTGTAAAGAAGATTTGTGAAGAAGTTTTATCTGAAACCTTCAATTTACTATGGGTCATAGTTTGCCCTTTAGAGGGTAAGGTTTAGGGGTAGGGTTACCTTGTAGTAATGATGCAGTCGCTGTGCTGAGTGGATGATTGAGTGTATGTACATGAGTTGTAAATGCCCTGGAGGACGAACTGTATGAACTCAGCAGTACTATGATACTCTGCAGAGTTTATTGGAAAGTGGTAGCAGGTTTGATAATTACGCTAGACCTGCATCAGTACGTAATAATAGTGATAATACTTATTTAGTGCTGTAACCTATTAATAAATGGCAGTTCAAAGCGCTTTAAATAAACTGACAAATGAGAAGGAAGAAATATATACAAAAAAATATACAGAGCCATATAAGGTAAGGGCATAGGTGCAATCACACACACACACACACACACACACACACACACACACACACACACACACACACACTCAAGGACAATTAAATGGTGTTCAGGGCTGAAAACAGACGAGTTTTAAGATTTTTCTTGAAAGTTTCAAAGGAGGGTGACAAGTAGCGAGATTGAGGGAGAGAATTCCAGTCTACATTCTGGACAAGTTTTCAGTCAGTTTTTCTCTTCTGTCCAGTGCCAGACTTCGAGCTCTTCAAGATGAGATAGAGAAGTTGAAAGAGGGTGTCAAACAGGCCCACGACAAAGCGTCCGAACGACGCACGCCTCCTCAGCAACCCCCACCCCCACAGCAGGAAGGTCCTGAGTATTACGACCCCTTTGACGATCCATACGGGTTCATGCGGATGCCTCGTCGCCGTGCCAACTCCTTCTCTGGTGGCCGCGTGCGTGACTGGGACGAATGGTACTGGACGCTTCCGAACGACAGACGCAATGATGATGGCGATATCCCGCTGGGGTATGCAGCAGCTGATGCATACAGCAGCCGACAGAGACGAGACAAGACCCCAGAAGCTGCAAGACATCGGCTGAGGCGCAGGATGGAGAGAAGGAGACATGGCGCAGAGACTTTGCCCAAACCTGTTGACGGTGGTGATATGGTCAACGGCGGAGAGGCAGAGGTGATGGCAGCGGAGGTACCCCCATCACAAGCCATCCCCCCCACCCCAGGTAGCGCCACCCCACCCTCCACTGCCTCGGGCAGGGTGCGTCGTCCGCCTCACGGCACAGACACTCAGGCCATGTACGATTACTACCTGCCCACTCGGCAAGGTGTGTATGCCCAGCAAGGATTCCTGGCCCAGCCACAGGCAGCAAACCTCAACCCGTACCGTCAGCACACCACCCCTCTCTCCGCCTCTCAGCCCAACCTCGCTGGGCGACTGGCGGGCGTGCAGCCCTCATCATACCAATACCAGCAGCCCAGCACGCAGCAGGCTAGTGGGAAACAGCCGTGGTACCAGATTCGCCGTGCACAATGGCCAGCAGCCTCTACCCAGTACACGCCAACCAGGGGATACCACGCCAGAACTGCGTACCAGCAACCTGCAACGAGTCAGTCACCGGTGTACTATTCTAGCGGTTACCCCAGCTCAGGGTCCGCGACTCCGGTGCAAGGTGCTGTTGGACAGAGTTATCGAACGGAGTCATGTCCCTTGTGTGGGGGAACAGGTGCGCATATTCACGAGGACGACGTCGAGCCAGTGCATGGATACGGTGCAAATGACTTTGCCACAAATGCGTAAGTCCACTTTTCTTTGTCATTTCTATCATCACGCTCCACTCATTTGTGATACATGTATAAAACAAGTGAAGGAAAGTGTCTGTATGTTTATTGTTTAGCCAAATTCATGAACTGCCATAGACTTAATTTTTTTTATCCATGTTCAGTTTGACACAGGAAACATAAGCTTGTACATTTTAGGAGTGTACTGTTCTTGGACTCGCTGCTTGCACACATGCACACACATACCAAATACAGGGCATTTTCAACAGTATTTGTTAAATACGGACAGTCAGTTACGCATGCTTATCAGTGTTGACTTTGACCCAAATAATTACATTCAAACAACATGTGCCTCTCTCTAGACATATTTCAGAAGGATTCCGCACAGTGTCTCACCACTTGAAGCAGAAATTGCGCAGTTGGAGACTGACAAACATGCCTAACAGACCGTTTATTTTCGAACAAATATTTTGGAATTGCTTGCCACACACATATGTCTTGGCAGTGCACACATACTGCTTTGAACAAGGAGAGTTACAGTTAGCTGATGGTTTGGAAATTGCAGTTTTGACATTGCGTAATGAGAAGTGCGTACAAATGGCATCGGTATGGCTTTTCTGGGAAAGACAGAAAAAAATATCACAGGCGCTTCATTAATTTCAGGAGGTACTATAGGACTAAAAGACGGTGGTAAGCAAACTGTTGTCTACTCCCCTTTTTTGGGCTTATTGGTTTACATTATATATATATACAGCAGAACCTCTTTTGGGTGACCACCCCTTTGAGAGACCACCTGCCTGTGCAGACCAATGTTACAATCATACTGGGTTGCACTTCTTCACTGTCTGAAGCTTCTTTTGGGTGGCCACCTCTCTTTTAAGACCACTCTCATCTGGTCAATGGAGCGGTCGCCCAAAAGAGGTCGTACTGTATATATATATATGGTGTCTCCAGTCATGATTTTTTTTTTTTTTGGTAGCTTATAAGCTTGTCAAAGCTTCTGTTCTAATCCCAGCTTTCCCTGTGCAGTTAGCATTTTATCTGTTTGTTGACAAGTGTAAAAAAAAAAAAATCAAGGCTGTGATTTAGAAGAAAAATGGTTCTATTTATTTCTTTGGATATGTTTGACATAGCTTTATTGTTCCAAGTTTAGACAGACGAATATTTAATTTTGCTTACCCCCATACATGTGCATCTTTTGCTTGGTGGTCATGTTGTCTGATGTCTGTACCTCTGCCTATATTTTATTTTGTCCATTGGTTTGCTTATTAACTCTGGTGTGGGTACACATGAATATTTTGCTTTGTTTATAAATTGATGTTTATATAATCATATCTCTCTACCAGTGAGCTTGCATAACATTAGTTATTTTATTCCATTATAGTGATAGAAAATTTTTTTCCACCTGTTTATTCTGTCCTTCTGTATTTATTTATTTATTTAATTTTAAAAAAATCTTTTGAACCATTCCTTCTTTTGTAGTTTAAAACTAAATGTTGCTGTCATTATTAGCTGCTACTAATTTTTACAATCATCTAGGGGAGCCAGGGTGGTCGAATGGTAGAACGTTGGACTTCTAATGCTCGGGTTGTGACTTTGATCCCGGCTGGGGCCAAATATTTGTGCTGGCTTTTTCATCGTTGCCC
Organism: Batillaria attramentaria; assembly: GCA_018292915.2. Lineage (NCBI taxonomy): Eukaryota > Metazoa > Mollusca > Gastropoda > Batillariidae > Batillaria > Batillaria attramentaria. The sequence continues at coordinate 1,441,058 of JACVVK020000062.1, forward strand.
CGTCTTTGATATCACCCTATGTGGTGGAAAAGGACGTTAAACCCCCAAACACCCACCCACCCCCACCCTTACAATCATCTAGTTTGGGGGCAGTGTAATACGGGTGTAATTTTTAAATCTGCGCATGATTATGGTTGTGCTGTATAGGTTATGTTTTATGTGGCAAAAGGGATTTCAAGGCAGTTTGTCAGCCAAGACGGTATGGCGGAATTGATATGAGAAAGTTTCTCAGGCAGTATATGCTAGCTTACAGTGTCCATTCATAGTTTGACAAAGCTGTCAGTAATTCAGCCATCTTAATATGTGATGATTCAGTCTAGACTAAACTAGATTGTATAATTATGTAATAATTAAGACTAGATTGTATACTAAAAGTATATCCCAGACTGTGCAGTCTGATCATCAGTGATTCAATTCTATTCTGATAGATATTAAAATCCCAAATCCTGTGTATATATATATTTACACTAGAAACATTGCTTTACCCGTCAGTATGCATGTTTCAGGAATGAGCGTCACGGTAGGTCAAGGCGAAGGTCAAGGTCGGCACCAAGGTCACGACACTACACACCGGAGAGAAGTTCATCTCACAGTCGTTACCTGGTTCGGGAATTCGGGGAAAGTGGCAGTGATGATTCTGATCTGGATATCAGGAGGGGACGCAGGTCAGTGTCACAAGTAACACGGACACACCTTCAACATTATGCCTCTAATGTCAACCTCAATGCATACCCTTAATTTCAAGCTGTCAGTCACTTAATCTCTTGACAGATCCGAGACCCTGGTAAATGCCTCTGATATTACTGTAATTACAGCTTGACACAGGCTGGGGTGCACACGTTTCACAAATTCAGCAAATTGTTGTCGTTATTGGATCATGGTCACCATGATATGGTGACCATGACAATGAATGACGTGAGAGTGTGCGAGAGAATGGCGAATGGATGAGTGAGTGCGTGTGTGTGTGTGCTTGTGTGTGTGTCTGTTTCACTGAGTGGAGTAAACTTCAGCATCCTGGAACTAACCCTTCATTACTGCTGACTGGTAATTGCATGTCGTCGTTTGTGTTCGGTTCCTGCATGGTGTGAGTGCGTGAGTATGCGTGGATGGTTGATTGATTGCATGGGATGCTTTGCCGGCACCGCCTCAATGGCCATACACCACACCCTGACAATAGCAACACTTGGTAACTTTGTTGTAGTCAGTCATTGGCTTCCATAGCATAGTTTTATGGCAGGCATGGTCATCGAGACTTCAGTTCAGAAAGATTGTAATTTATGTGCGGTTTTCATTAGCACATGCAATATAAGTGCTTTCTGTGATTCAGGTCTCGCAGTTTGTCAAGGTCCCGAGGTCATTCTGAGACAAGGTCATCCTCCAGGAGACGTGGTAGACGTTACCGACGCAACCGTGATGCAGATGTAAGTAATAGTCATGCAAGAGCTTATTGTTATTTTCAGTTATCACTTTAACAACAACCACAACAACAGTGCCAGCAACAACAGCAAACTGACAGATAAGCCTACATACTTTATCTCACGATGATGATCATGTTCTTTATCTCACATTGATGATGGTAGTGTTCTTTATCTCACCAGCTGGACTCGGACGATGACGTCGACCTTAACGAGTCACTGGTCCTGTCAGAGGACATCAACCGGCTGACCAAACGGATGATTGGCACCGTTCGGGGAGAGCTCTCCTGTGCAAAGGACAAACGTGAATTTGGCTCTTCGTACTGGTGATCCAGAAAAAGAGAATAACCCACACAAAAGACCCCCAACCCGTGATGCTTTCTTGGAAGGGCCAGTCCATCTTGATTTCCCTTGACTTTGAAGGGCTTGGAATTTCTGTGCTGTTTCTCAAGTCTCACTGAACCGGTTATTTTTGTTGCCATTTTATGATGCACCTCAGCATTCACATGATCCACACAAAAAAAAGAAAGGAAACCAGACACATTCTTTGAATTGTGAAGCCATCTTGATTATTCCAAGCTTGATACTGGCTGGTTTGGGTCGTTCAGTGATGCTTCTCAGGAGTACCACCGATGATTTTTGTTTACATGTTAAACCATGTGATGATGCACCTCAACGTTCTCACGCAGCACAGCTTGAACTCAAATTTCAGCAATACATTGGCCGAAATTGTCTGCATTTTCCTTACAGTTTTTGTCATGTTACGTGTTAGATCATACTGTACGTCATGTAGACATAGGAGATACGTACATTATGCATACCTTGCTTGCCTTGGCCATGGCATTATATGACCTAGAAGACTGCCTTGCCAAAATCCAGTGAAGTGGATGCAGCAGATCTATAGACCAGGCTTGATATGCGGCACATACAGTGTATTTTACACATTGGAGGTCATGCTATGTGATTCTTCATCCTGTGTAACCATGTCTATGAAAGTTTTATGCAATCGGTGAAACTGTGATAATATGCTTGGCACAAATCAAGTGGACTTGGTTGGAATCATGAAAATGGACATGAGGATTCCTAAGACAATTATTAACCTATTATTATATATGTATACATTTAAGCATCTGCAGTATGTGGATGGCCGTGTTGCTTGGACAATTGTAATAACCAGGTGAGAGAGAATGAAGAGAACCTGGACTGTTCTGGTAAAACATACAGTATACAGACAATTATGGAGACCTAGAGTAGTGCATTATGAGATTTTTGAGGTCCTGTTATGGTGAATGTTTGGTATACATGTTCCTTGAGGCGCTGGTAGTCTGTGCTCTGTATGCAATGCCAAAGAAATCCAAAAGCAAAAATATGTGGATGCAAGCAACCTATAAAAATATACCTCAGGATTGGCAAAAGGTTGGATATAATGCTTGTTTCTGCTGGCTTCGTGAACTTCTCTGTGTGGAGCGTACTTGTAATTTATTTGGCAGGTGTCACCTACCTTGTTCGCTTGCCTGCAAGAATGGTCAGTAATTGTAGCAATCAGCCCTACCTGCTGGAAGTGCTCTGTTGTGTCTTTTGTAAAGTTTTTTTCATTTTTATTTTTCATCTCTTTAGATAGCATGTTGAGAGGGTGGGTTGGTGTTTAGGAGTTTAACGCCCTTTTCCACCACGTGAGCTTGTTGAGAGATGTACATTACGAGATGTAATGATCAAATGCTAGCGCTTAGCATTGTCATTATGCACTGATGATTTAAATAGTATGCCTTTTATGCCTTTTACATTTGCATATTGTGTCTGTAGAAGGTGCATGATCAACTGCTGGCTGAAATTAAGCATATCAGAAATAACTGTGCGTGAACTGCTTGCTGGAGGAAGGATGAAAGAAATCCAGATGCCACTTTTCAATCTCGTGTGTCTCTGTTATTAGTCTTTGTAACATGGATGTAGTTTAGTCAGATGCACTGTAATGTTTGTTTTCTGATCAACACTGAATGTAGACTCACATTACAATCAGCATTGATATTTGTATAGAGTTCAACATGGGGTCTAAATATCAGATGTGTGCATACTTTATCAACAGCTTGCCAAAATTCTTGTTTCGTCTGTGCATGGTTGCCTTAAATACATCTACAGTACCATATATTCCTGCGAGGGTATGTTAACTATTCATGTGAAAATTTGCATTGCAATGCACATGTATACATATGCAGTAGTTACTGAGTTATATTTAGAAGGATGTGTTGTTTTGTTGTTGAAGTGATTAATTTAGGTTTAGCTTGTAAATTTTTAGACTACTGAATTTTGTTTTCGTTTATGATTTGATCATGAGGATGTGGTTTGAAAGACATGGAAGATTTTTTTTCATGCACCTGTATGATGGTAACTTGAACAACGGATAACGCTTCTGTCATGCATGATGGATTTGAATTTTTTTAAAAATCAGGTATGAATGCAAGTGTTGAAGTCATCAAGTCAGCAATTTTTGTGTGTGACATTTTTGTTTCAAAATCTTTATTTGCTGTCTGATTAAAGCCATAGTCAAAGTGTATTTTGCATGAACAGGAAAGAGCACACAGATCAATTGGATCAGGGCTTGTGTTAACGCACAAACTGTGCGTATTGACGCACAGAAATCACGAAATGACGCAGAAAAAAAATCACTGGAGGTTTTACTGAGGCACAGATTTTAAAATTTTGGAGCAGGAGTGTGTCGCGTGATAATCAAATTTGATAGCATGACGCACAGCTTTCACAGTTTTAGTTTCAATCTTCGGCAATCGATTGTCAGAGCAGTCGCCACAGACGCTCTGAGATGTACGGCGTTTATGTCTGTTAGAGTAGGCTGACCCTCAGATTTTTCTGCTGGAAGTCATGCTGACCCTCAGAAAAAATATCTACCACAAGCCCTGTGGATGTGATACAGAGGCCGTTTACACTTCAACCCAAGTTTACCTAGACTCGGGTTGGACTCGGGTCAATAGCGTTTTACACTACGTTCTCTGCAAGTCTAACCCTGACAATGACGTAGGAAAACTCACGTCATACCTGCTGGTATGCATCATATCATGACGCAAGCTGCATCTTTAGATCTGAAATGCGAGTTGGCTCTGGACCCCGGTTTAACCGTGGTCCCTAGCAGGGTTGAAACTGGGTCGCTTTTACCTGGGGTTGGTTACATGTAAACGCACCAGCCCAGGTCCAGTCCAGGTTTAGCCCAGACGGTAAAAATAGCAAGTGTAAACAGCCCCAAAGTGTATTCAGTATTCTCTGACTATAGATGTACGTGTACACAGCATCTTTGTGCCGGCACATAATTGTTCTTCCTTAACATTCCTGCTGATATTGTCATTTGGTTTTCTTCCCAATATTTTTGTCATACAGTGGTGTACCATGGATCAGTTGGTGAGTCCCATCCTTTGTCAGTTGATCATTTACTGGCCGTCCAGCTGTTTTTGCTTGTGATAATTAAGTACAAATCTGTACAAATCTGTGATATTGTATTGCCTGTTCTCTGAATATGTATTTTTTATTTTTCAAATCATAGCTTTTTTCTGCTTCATGTGATAAGTGAACATTCCGTCCAACTATGCATGTAACACGATGATAATGTTTCATGGTCATATATATAATATGGTTGTAATATTGTACATATGGTGGAGCATTAAATTTTGTTATTGGCATTACATAGGGCTACAAGGCATTAGTCATTGTTCCCGTGAACTTTTGCGTGATTCACCTCTGCAAATGTTTCAGAAGAACTTTCCATTTTTTTCTGTCTGAAACAAATCAAATCCTGCCGTATGCCAAGCCAACAGCTAATTGGTGTGTTTATTTTTTGAGATCAGGATTCCATTCCAGCCAAGAGAAATATACCTGAATATAATCAAAAGTGATTGAAACTTTGAAAAAAGGGTGGGAGAGACGTTTATTTCCATTTTCTACATTGCCTCTGTGTGTGTGTGTGTGTGTGTGTGTGTGTGTGTGTGTGTGTGTGTGTGTGTGTGTGTGTGTGTGTGAGAGAGAGAGAGAGAGAGATTCCTTACTGTAGCTGAAATAAACTAGTTGAAATGACAGACGTTGAGATGAGAAAAGTACCCCAACTGCAGTTTATGGTCAGTTGCCTTGATGTTCCTGTTTTTCCACATTTCAGTATTTATTCTGTGTATTATATCCCGATCCGAATATCATGAAATGTATGTATGTATATGAAACATAGGTGGCTGTGTATACTGGCAATATGATGTTTCCTTCAAACACTGCAATTATCCTCATTACAATACATGTATCTCCATAGCATTTCTGACCGAGTAAGAGCATCATTGGATTAATTTTGGGTCACCCTTGCATGCACATGTACATGACTTATAAATCAATAGGAGAGGGTTGGGTTTTTTGCCTGTCTTTGAAATTTACTTTATTTTTGAAGTTTAAATCCAGGCATACTTGAAAAAACAACAACAACAACAACAATAAAAAACAAACACAACTCAGCCAGATTTAAAAAAAAAATGTTTAGTGACATACAACATGGGCATATTTATGTAGTGTTACATATAACGCAAATAATTATGTTCAATTATTCTGTGAAGGTATTTATGTTGGTAGATATAGTGTACAGTTCTGTTGTAACAGGTTTTACATTACGGGCATACTGGTATTAACATTAATTCCAAATGTTACATTTGTGGTTGCAAATTTTTGTATTGTGTACGATTTATTGAAGGGTATCTTTTATTTCATGTGTAACAAATGGGAAAGCATAGAACAAAGTCTGCAACCGTCCAATATGTGAGATCTGAATTTTTTTCCAGACTTCTTTCTCATTTATATCTACTTTAAGAGTCTCTTAAACTCAAGCAGAAGACCCCTGTAATTCTGTTCTTACAAACAGTCCACACATACGAAAATAAAGGTTTAGAAACATTAACAATCTTCTGTTTATGAATTGTTTGTTTCTCAGTTGAGCGTTTTGATACATCCGTTCCAATATGAGCCGCTCCAGTTGTGAACATTCAAATGTCTGTAGAGACTTGCCGTCAGTTAGGGATCTATTTTCATACAGCTGACACAAGTTAATTATGAGTAATAATAATGATTATTTAGACACGCATCAAAACCCATGGAATACCAACTTAGTATTAATGCGTCGTGTTATTGTACAACTTGCAACTGTCTTAGAAGACTTAGCTCATTCTGGGCGGTCGGTGGTCTGGTGGTTAAGAGACTTGTCACCAGTGCGAGAGGTCAGGGGGTTCGAGTACCACTCGGGGCAAAGAATTTTTCCTTCTCGTATGTGGCACCGTTCATTCGGGCCGATCGTCGGGGGTTCTCTCCGGGTACTCCGGCTTCCCCTCTGCTTTGGAAATGTTCAGCCCACCAAATCTGAAAAATAAATGCAATTCTAAATTCCGAAATTTAAATAGCTGAGCTGACCCTTCGCACCACGTGATTGTAATATGTTTTATGTCCAGCGTGTGAGAGAATGCGTGTGATTCACGTGAGCGTGCGTGTTGGGTTCAGTTCGCGGCGCTTTGAGCCGATTCAAGAAATTGGGTGAAGCGCCTGCACGATACTCATTATTATTATTATTATTATTCTGTGTCAGTTCGGATACATGTATTGTCTTCTATGCCCCACAATCTGTACATTTGATGAAAGTATTCCATAACTTTGGCCGGATTAATACTTTCCGCTCAAACACAAACCCAGTCACCAGTTGTGGACTCGGTAATGGCTCAGTTAAAAAAAAAAAAAAGCGGCAAAAAAGAGACCTCAATATTTTTAAGCCTCTCTTAAGCGGCCTCATTTGTGAACGAGACCTTTAACATGTTCCCAAAATCATTCCGCGTTTGCTGTTCCATTCATTGGGGCCATCATCTCATGTCCAGTACCGTCCCAGTACGTGCTATTTCGAGCACACGACACACGTGGCCACTTTCATGTCCACATAAGGAGGGCAGGGTAGGCTACCGCACACGGTGCGCACCAGGTAGAAGTAAGCTCCCTTCTGGTTGCCCTCACCGCTGGGTCTGTCTTCAGGCTGGCCGTCCACACACACGTACTCGCTGGCCGCTTTGTGATCGTAGTGGCCAGCCACAAGGTGTCCCGTGTACTGAAAATAAACACAGCAGAAGTTTTGTTTGAAGTATTCGTTGATTAGAAGCATGAGGAGTAGGTGTATGCTGCAGAGGTCATACTGCAGATCTGGGCCCGTATGTAATAGTCGAGGTTAGGGCTTTTAGCCCTGGGTTAGAGTCTAACCTCGAACTAAACTAGCTCTAGGGTTAAATTTCTGTTGTTTTTTTGTTTTAAATCAAGAAGCGGGCCCATTCCAGTAAGGTGCCTAAGCTGTTATAGAAGGATCTTTTCTTCCTTTCTTCGCTTCCTTTTGCATTTAATTTTGCTTTTGGGTTTCTTTTGTCCTAGTCTGGGTTAGGCCCGTAGCCGTGGGTGAAATTAACCTCGACTTTTACATACGGGCCCAGTAGTCTAAAGTCGAGTCCAAGCCGATAACGAGTCCGTCATGGTTAGGCTTGTTCATAACGCAGACAAACCTTTCAAATCCCTTTGCATAGAACATAGCAGTTCAATTAATTTACACTGTGGTCACATTTTCACCTACTTTCAAAATGTAGAAGAATTCTCAACAACAACAACAAAAAGCGGAAAACAGCTGATCTTTCATATACTTCATTATTCCTTTCGTGTTGCTTCCCCCGGGGTAAGCGTGTCGCTCTGATGCAGGGCCACGCACCTACCGATGTTGCGAATCTTTTGCTGGAGGAGGATTGCAGGACCTAAAGAATCAATAAAACCCAACGAAACCCCGGGAGCCGGGCTGGGAATAAACCCATCAGTGTGGCAGAGGAAAACCACGGCTAGACCTGCCAGTCTCACATGCTCTGCTAAGCAGTTCAAGTTAAATGATAAAGTTTCAGCCTTTAAGTTTGTTGACTTGTCTTCAAGTTTTGGTTTATTTTTCTTTTGTTTTGTTTGTTAAACGCAGCCACACAAATCACAAAAACATAACACACACCTGAGCAGTCCATCCTGCTGGACAGGTGAGTGTTCCCGGCACCATGACGGTGACCGCTTGTTGTGCCCGGCACACGGAGCACGGTACGTCATGGTTCATGTGACCGGGAAACTGGTACTCCACTCCGTACAGGTTCGCGCGGCCTGTCGGCACTGTCACGTCATCAAACTCCGGTTCCAGCGTCATGCACAGACGGTTTGCGGGACCTCCTGTCAGGGTGTAGTGGATTCCTCCAGCAACCCCTGTTGGGAGGTTAGACACAACAGAATGAAAATTGCTGTGGCGTAAGGACACAAACTGACCGCGGGGGTCATGTTTGGTGGTTATTCGAGGTCCCTGTTTGGCGAGTGTGCTAGTCTGTAGTGATTTTTGTTGTCTTAAAAAAGCGTGAGTTTTCGTGATTTTTGTGTTATGTAGGTCAAGGTGCAGGGCAGGCGGCCGCAAAAGGAGGCAAGCTGCCAGTGGAGCTGGGACTTTATGCACAGAGGTCGGACACAAGTGACACAAGCGGATTTGTGTGAACTGGCTCTCTGGCCTAAAGAGTAAGTAGACGTGCATTACCCCACTGAGACATGAGCAGAAAGGAGGTGACTATGATGCCTTAGGCTAATAGGGAATAATTATATAGGCTTTTGAGGCCCTGTGTATCTGTGTCCTTCGACCTGTGGATTCCTGAGCTGCCAGCATCAGCACACCAATCAATCGATCAGTCAATATAATTACTTTTTTTTATTTTTTTTTGCTGCCCCAACTCTTCGCCAGCTCCAGTGGTGTTCCTCCCAGGTCATGGGTGGAATCGACGGAGAACTCGAAAGCTGGGGCAATTACACCAGCATCCAATGTTGAGGGTCGCAGTACAGCAGATGGGAAAGAGTTTCTACTCCGTCAAGTTGGGCGGGGAGGGGGAGGGGGGAGGCTGCAATGCTCACCCGGATAAACGATCTCTGTGTTGTTGGGACACGTGGAGCGACCCCAGCGGATGAAAGTAGAACCTGAAAACAAACGACAAAAATCTCTTTTGAATAGTATTTAGAATAGTCACGTGAAATACATGATTAAAACGCAAGCATTGCGTGAAAATACGAGCGTATGTAATTCAGTTCAATTCACAATTCAATATACCTTATTGTCTGTTTAAGAGAGAATCTACAACAGAAAATTTTCATTGGTTTCAAATAATGCTGTCACAGATAAGATATAAAAGATAAAAATAATATACAGTCATTATAAAATTTATATAAAATCTAAAAGTAAAATAGAATTAGACGTTAAGATCAAACAAACATCACAAACAATGGCCCATTATCCTGTTTCTTATAATCTCCCCCTGCCAGCTAGTATGCTACGTTGTCCCAACGGAACATACCTTCCAGGCAGACTGAAGTAACGCCGTTGAAGTGTGAAGTTAATACTTCATGACGAAAACAGCAAACTATACAATCATCAGACTATCAAAAGCAAGCACCCATAAGGTTTCAAAGCTTTACCCTTACCAGAAGCGTCGCTTGCCGAATGTTGATGAACCGTCCGTCCTGGAAGCTCTTCCACATTGCTGTCCGTTGACTGGAGTAGGTCCTTCTTTGCCATCATTTTGTCCTCACAGGATCTGCTCTGTGTTTCCTGTGCTTCTAGGTCGCTCTTGTCGTTTTGGTGTCTGTTTTCAATTTCCTGTGCATATAAACTGAGACATTTTAGGGAGAGACTGTACGGAAAAGTAAAACTATTAGATTGATTCAGTTTCTTTGAAAAAGAAAATAGGAAATAAAAACAAAGAACCCTCCAAACAATGACAACCACAACAACAACGACAAGAACAACGACGAGAACAACAACAACAACAACAACGACAACAACAACAACAACAACAACAACAACAACAACTAGATCACCGCCACCCCCTCCACAGTAGAGTAATACTACTGCGTGAGAACTATAACTCAGGACCTGCAGTGTGAAACGGAAAAAGAAAAACAATCGACAAAAAACCCAAAGAAAGAAATGCAAATAAAAGTAGAAAAAGAAGAAAAAAGGAGAAAGCCACCACCCACGCCCCCACTACCATAAAAAAACAGAAAAGAAAGAAAGGGAAAAAATGACAAAAAATAAAGAACAAAGGAACAAAGTCGGGGGGGGGGGGGAATTAAAAAAAAAAGAAAGAAAGGGGGAAATTTGTGAAAAACTGAACAAAGAAGAAAAAGAAGAAGGGGGGGGGGGGGGGGAAGAAGAGAAAGAATGAAGTGTTCAGACCTGTAGCCTCATCTCCGTAATACTTAGTCTGTTCTCAGTGGTCTGCAGCAACGCTTTCATCGTTAGTAACTCTTGGGCCAAGATGCTGCCAGATGCTGCTGCCTCAGTGGAGAGAGCGTCTCTGTGCCGGTAGTAATGGTGATGATGATGGTGGTGATGATGCGGTGTCCTGTGAAGAGAGAGATGAAATAAAGAGTAATGTATTGGTTTCTGAGATGTTGGGAGAAAACGCTTGCCTGTCTTTGAATTAAAATTTGTAACAGTCGCATATTATAAGTTATCGCACGCGCGCGCATGCACGCACGCACACGCACACACACACACACACACACACACACACACACACACACACACACACACACACACACACACACACACACACACACACACACACACACACACACACACACACACACGTACATGTATAATAAATAGTAAATACACAGCTATATGCATACGCTGCTATATGAAACAAGTTTTGAGCATAACATTATCGATATCTTCTACAATCAGTACCTAAACGAGGAAAACTTTTAAAAATATTTAGATCATAATTATTATCATGAACGGAGAACTGCATGAGTCTGAAGACAAATTGTATCTGTTTTAAATGTTACATTTTAAAACAGACAAGAAAGTATTTGTTTTGAATTTGAAACTTGCTGATGTAAGTAGTTCCTGTAAGATTTTGTCTATTGTCATTCTAACTTTACTCACACTCAGCACCAACAGTTAGTGACGAAACAATTACAATAAAAATAATTGACAGACGATACCTTTCGTCTTCACTGTTAGTGGGCGTCCTCAAACTTGACAGAATCTCTTCCCGGAGTTCCTTTTTCAGCTCTTCCTTCATTTGCGTTTCTCCCTCCGTTGATGTTTGTGGCTGTCCCGCCACGTTTTCTGTTTCTCTAGTGTCTTCGCTTCTTGCGACTGGGTTTCCGCTGGGGTTAGAGGTCACGGACGGGGTCAAGGTCACAAGAAGGACCAGAAACAACGCAACAACGATCATGATGTTCACGGAGTGTAGAACAACGTGGAAAATATGGATTGGGTCTCACAGTGATAGAGTTTTCTCAGTGCAACGTGTTTTTAGCAGTCTTGTTGGTGGCGGAGGAGACCCGTTGCTGATCTGGTGTGCAGATATACTGAAGGTGGAAAATTCTGCCTGTTTACTGCTAGTTCCGACTTCACATGCGCGGATCCATATTGTTTTAGAGGGGGGTTGGGGGTGGGATATGCAAAGTAAACAGATTCACTTCAGGGTGACTTCATGTGTTAACTGCTCCATGCTTACAAATTGACCACGTTAAACCACCAAATTCTCAAGTCTCAGATGGACCTTTGCTGTTAGCAATGACAAAGGCGTCATGATATGAAGATGCGTGCAAACGTTTTCAGGCCGACGTTGCTAAGGTATGACTCAAAGGGACTGAACAGGTACGAGTAAGTGGACGCTGCAAGGGAGAGAACTACGCCTGTATGGGAAGACTGATCAGTTCCCAGCACAGAAAAAAAAAAAAATGATAGGAAAGAGGGAGGTAACGGGTGACTAGAAGAAACTGACAGGAGGCAAGACTGGTGAAGGCCCCCCCCCCCCCCCCAAGGCAGGCCGCAGACGTCACGTAGGGTCGACAGCAACGTTAAAAGTTTATACAACTTGTGTCAAAAGACGCCGGTTTTCTTATGAAGATTAGTGCAGATTAACGCAGATTAATGCAGATTACATAATAACAACAACGATGATGATAATAATAATAATAATTTCGGGAAGGCTGCAGAGGTCACGTGGGGTCGATGGCAACATTACAAGTGTACAAAACTTGAGTCAGAAGACGCCGGCTTTCTTAATATGAAGATTAGTGCTGAAATAATAATAATAATAATAATAAAGAAGCGCTCTGTGGGTTTGTTGAAAAAACGTGGAAGCTTTCCGAATCCGCCAACTCATGTGCTGTGGCTCTAGGTTTTGACGAGGTGCCAATAGCGGTTGTTTCCCACCAATAAATCTTCTTTTCTGCCGTTGTACCAACTTACTTTTGCTTTAGTTTTTTTTTCTAGTAGTCTTCTTCTTCTTCTTTTTCTTCAGAGCCTGGGTGCTGAATAGATTATCTGCATCATTGCGTCGCACGCTAGGGGGTGAAAGACAATCATTCATCTTTATTTCTCACCACGCCTATGAACCTCTGTGTGTGTGTGTGTGTGTGTGTGTGTGTGTGTGTGTGTGTGTGTGTGTGTGTGTGTGTGTGTGTGTATGTGTGTGTGTGTGTGTGTGTGTGTGTGTGTGTGTGTGTGTGTGTGTGTGTCACACACACACACACACACACACGCACGCACGCACGCACGCACAGAGAGAGAGAGAGAGAGAGAGAGAGAGAGAGAGAGAGAGAGAGAGAGAGAGAGAGAGAGAGAGAGGATGTTTCTTTTCTGAAGTACCAGAAGAAAACAGATATTACTCTTTGATAATTATTTACTTGTGTTTTTGAATGTTTTAAGGAAACAACATATTACCCAAATAAAGTTTTTTTAAAGCAAACAAAAATCGTGTATGGTTTTAGAAAAAGATGCAAATTCAAAATTCTAAAAATATAGGAGACAGGGTCATGTCCAGTAATAAAAATGCAGTCATGCTGGTCGTTTTGCGAATTTTCTAAAATTTCAGTTTGTGACGGTTTTGAATTAGATAGGTCAGTCTATACACGACAGCCGGTTGTCTCAACCGGAAACTCCAGGTGAATACAGGTTACGTACCACAGATGCAAATTTGGAGGAAAAACGCTATATATTCCTCTTACACATAACGTTGCAGATGACACCCTAGAAATGCATTAAAATTCACCAAAAAATCCCAAAAAATTAATCTGGCAGCCAAAGACTCATGTGTAGAGTAAATTTCAACAAATTCAAATATTCCGTTTTTTGGCAATGTTAGCAGCGACCACATACCCCCTCATTCCTCGGTCGTCTGCTGGCTCCTGTGCCAGCCGCGCATGAATACAAATAGTCCACAAGCCAGGCTCATTTTCCCCTATATTTTATTATTACCTGGCATGAAACTTATTTACAAAGCCAACAAAAAGCACTAGATTGCCATTTTTTACTCTGCACACAAATTTTAGGGGCAAAAATTTTCTACTGTATTTAGCGTAGTTACTACATGAGCCGGAAGTTATTAGTGGTCTGTAACCGAAAGCGAGTCCTTCTGGTTCTGGGCGTAAGCTTCTGTTTATTTGGAACAGACAGCACACGTGACCACTGACGAGTCTACGTACGGAGGACATGGCAGAGTTCCGCAAACCGCTCGTGTGTACTGAAAAGAGTTGCCTTCTTTGTTTTCGCTGCCGGATGCTCTGTCTTCAGGGTTTCCATCCAGACACACGAATTCCAAACCTGCCACGGTAGAAATAAGAGTAAGATAAGTTGGGTTGTTTGTTTTCTTTTGTGCCTAACATCTTTGCCATCTCCAGTGGTGTTCCTCCCAGGTCATAGGTAAGGTCAACAGAGGGCTCGGAAGCTGGGCAATTTTTAATACGCATGATGATGACAATGAAGACGATGTTATGGAGGTCAGTGTGGTTTGGGACTGCGTGACAGGACTGCATTGCGCACTTCTTGTCATAAATATCCCGGCGTTAACTAGGCTTGGGAACTACGGCACCAGCGGTGCCGGCCGTGTACTCCGAATAATGTACGATTGTTGAACTCCGTGTGTGACAAAATGGTGGCTTTCAAAGTCAAATTGAATATGTCACCTGGGCACTAAGACCTCAGCTTGACTTTCGTAGTTTTAGGTCAAACATGTTTTGTGCCAAAATCCGTGACTTAACCAGCAGACGCAGTTTAGTAATGTTGTCTAATCATTCTTGTCGCGTAGAGCTGAAACGGAAGGCCTCGTGAAAGCTTGTTTACCTTCAAAATGAAGCCTGACATCTCATCAAAATGGCAAATAGACGGATTTCACATAATACATGCGCAGATTGAAACCCTTGCTCATCTGTGGAAAGGATCTGCAGTTCAAGGTGGCTCCTGAACTGTTGCGCGCGTAGAATATTATATATCAGTAACAACAATAAAGAATTTTAGCTGTTATAGAACTCAAGTTTCAGACCTGCAGGATCCTCATAGTGGGTGCCCGCCAGATGCCCGGTGTATTGAGTGACCCATTCCAGCGGGCAGATGTTGGTGCCTGGAACCATCATGGTGGTCGACTCCTGTGCCTGGCACACAACGCATGGGACGTCCTGGACATGGTGTCCAGGAATGTCCCAGTACTCACCGCCATACAGTCCAGCGTGATATTCAGGGACCGTTTTGCCGTCGATTTGTGGTTCGAGAGTGAGACAAAGGCGGGTTGGAGATGCGCCTGATTCTTGTTGCCACGAACCTCCAGCAGCTCCTATTGAGATAGACAGAATCTGAAATGTATAAAAGGTGTCTAATTTAGAGTTATCACATCGCGATCAGACATGGTGGCTGTACTCAGAGGGACCCCCGGAAACAATCTGGCTTGAAAAAATCTGGAAAGATCGTAAAGTAATTAATGTTATTAGCCACCTTCTCACATATTTTCAAAACACTCACTGTTAGTGTTACGGCCCACGAGAAGTAACTCCCTTCAGTTCTGCAACTTCGCATCGCAATTCTTATTACGTCCCATCGCGCGATTTTTTCATTCTGTCCGTATCTTCAAGCGGTTCCCGGGTGTAAGCTTGATCTCACTGTCTCTCACACAAACCTAAGTACTTTTACAAAACTGTTCTCTATAACACTTGCACCATAACGAGGTTATCTTATCCGTTTATGGAGCTATCTCAAGCTCATTCAATTATACTTTCGTTACGCCGCGATCTTTGCACATTCCTTTACGCTTTGACCAGCCGGCAAGACTGATATACATCTGCTATTCACTGAGATATGTTTGTGTTGTACAAAACCTTCTCTCTCTCTCTCTCTCTCTCTCTCTCTCTCTCTCTCTCACACACACACACACACACACACACACACACACCGCACACACACACACACACACACACACACACACACACACACACACACACACACATTTGGGTAGTAGTACGTGTTCATGTTTGAACGCTTAGATCAGAGCCGTAGCCGGTCTAGTCAGACTACTCCGATCTGATGTTGAAAATGGTACGGTGTCTTTAGTTACAACCAGTGATCGTTCATCGTTTGCGAAAATGCTTTTCCAGGTGGAAATGCTCAAAACTGTTAAGGTTCTTTTTTTTTCAGGAAATGATTAATGTGTACCCGCATTCTTCCGTGTGTAATTGTGATCCTCAATGCTATTCATGATTCACGCCAAATACTCACAAGGAATTCGTTGCGAGTTGTACCGAGTTCAGATAATGAATGAGGGCACCACGTGGTCTTTTACCCAGCTATTTGACCGAAGTATAACTATAACGCTCAGACATATTAAACGGCTTTCCCAAAAAAGCTTTGTTCACGCGGGATTGGACCACGAGCGCAAAACACTTTCACTTTCACCTATAATTTTATTTTTTCGAAATGGGCCGTCAAGCAAGGTAACCGTGCCTGCGACGATATCAGCTGTGTGATGTTTGTTCGGGCTACAATGTCTCCCGTGTGACATGAGCCTCCTCATCCTCTCTGGAAGTTGCTCTTGCTTTAAAAAACAAAACAAAACAAAGAAACAAATACCAACCAACCAAGCAACCACCTAACCAACAAAGAAACAAACAAATGAACAAAACAAAACAAAACGAAACACGGTGCAATTTAATCTCAAATGCTTGATAACTTACAACTGTTGACACACTTACCAACATAGACAATCTGAGAGGTACCTGGGCATTCAGTCCTTCCCCATCTCACAAACGTCGATCCTATTCGGGGTATAAGTAATTACATACATGTTCATGTGTATAGTCAGATTTCAGCGGATGAGTGGGTGCATTAAGATAATTATTTACAACCAAACTTTTTGTGTGGGCTGAAATTGCCTCAGTTAAGCATTTAGTAAAAAAACAACAACAAAACAACAACAACAACAAACCCACCACCACTGGAAGCAAGCATGCAAACAAACAAACAAACACTTACATGTTGATTTGATGTATATGCCTTTTTCATATATACATTGTATTCGTAAAATTATTCATAGCGTTTTACTGAACAAAATGGAATGGAAGAGGGAAACAATCGGGAAAAATCATATTAAAAATAAACTATTAGCGATGAAGTTATCCGATTTGAAATTGCCGGCTTCAAAGAAACGAAAATGTTGAATTCAATTCAATTCAAACTACTTTATTGCCTGTTTCAATCAGAAATTGTCCTTAGACCTATGCATTGGTCTGTTTATCATTATAAGTTCTTAATATAAAGATATAAGTCAAACAGGCACACACACACACACACACACACACACACACACACACACACACACACACACACACACACACACACAAGGATATACAGAGTGAGTGAGTGAGTTTTTAGGGTTTAAAGCCGAAAAGCCACAAAGACTAATTCGCAGCTGAGTGTACACTACGTGAAAAAACAACAACAACAAAAAACAACAAAAATATAACGTTGGACAAAGGATGCAAGGGGCGGTATAAACCCAAGGACAGGCTGCACTTTCTCGAACTCCCGATTACACGGACATACAGACAAAATTACAGTTTTAATCTATTTAGGGAAGGAAAAGGGTACCAGACGATGGTGCATAGACACTGTAATAAGTTAAATAAAATATTTCCCTTAAAAGGTGTCGTCCTCGGCTAATTTCGGACAGAGGGCGTTGTACGTTTTATCTTACCGTCTGCAGCACGAAGGCGATTTTCCGTTTCTTGGAGTTTTGTCTTTGTTGCCTGGAGCTCGTTGTCAGTGGCGTCCAGTTGTGATTTAAGAGCCGAAAACTCCTGGGCCACCACAGCATCCAAGTGGCCCACATTATCAGGGATTCTGAAGTGCAGACAACACCACAAGTCAGACACTAAGAAAATACATGTACCACTTTCCTTTGACTTGACCGAAACTATTTTCTACCCTTTGACATAAATATTGGCGATGTGACTTTTTATCCGACGAGACCCGTACCCCTATCGACTACCACTATTACAACAACAACAACAACAACAACAACAACAACAACAACAACACTCGAAATAAAGGCTTCGGGAAATCGCTGGTTGCCCGAATATTAGTTTTAGTCGCCTAACTCTGTATCAAGTCCACTGGAACGGCCGATGTCAAGGTGTCCAAATGTTCAAGTCATCATGAGCTAGAAACACGTCGAGCTAAACTAATGATCAAAACCAGGGGAGCCGAAACAGTCCGTTAGAGTGTTTGAGGATCGCAGGTTAAGTGAAGCAAGATGACCATGTGCCAGCAACGCAACAGACCCGGGGTTTGAAGCATTAAAAGAGATCAGACTAGTCTGAGACTTACATTAAAAGAGATCACACTAGTCTGAGACTTACTTCTAGTCTCAAACTTATCACGTCCGGACTATCATCAGCGTGTTTTACCGACTAGTCTCCTGAAATAGTCTTAAACTCGCCGTAGTCTCCGTTTATGCAATTCGTATAGAGATTTTAGCCTTAGCTCCTTCATACTAGTCTCGAACGTGCGTCCTAGCCACTCTCCATGCACCGGGTCCCTGGGGTGGTATGAAAAGAGATTTTTAACTAGTCTGAGACACGACTGTAGTCTCAGACTTACTACGTCGGGACTAGCATCAGCGCGTAATACCGATTAGCCACTGAAACAGGCGTAAAGTTGCCTTAGTCTTCGTGTATGCATCTCGCATTTATCTTTAAGTCTCAGAATAGTCAAGGGAGTCTCGGGCTTACGTCTCTCTCCATGCACCAGGCCCCTGATTATTTCTACAGATGTCTACAGAGCGCAACTGCCCTGCAACTTCGGAAACGTCTCGGCGACAATCTTGAACCACTATCACACTGACTGATTGACGGACTCAGGATACCTTTTTAGCTGTCGGCCAAGACAAGTCTCACGCAACTCCTGGAGCTCTTCTCTCAATTGCTCTCCTTCCCGCCTCGTGAGTGGCTGTTCCAAGTTTACTCCCGGCTGCTTTCCCGGCTGATTGTCATCACTGTCTTTGTATGAGGTCAGGGCAAAGGCCACGCCAAAGAAGAGCAGTAGCGTTGGTGAAAAATTTGTAAAGAATCTCATGATGTCAGCACTTGCAAGGCGGTCTGAAATCAGTCACGTGTAACTTGTTAGACGAACGCTCCCACACAAATGATTCCAAAATTCTCCGGGACTAAAGTTAGAGTTAACCGGGGCACATTACGCGTACACGTGAAGCATCCTTAGTCAGTGAAACTTACTCTAGATCTATGCGGAAAGCGCCCCGGGGTAACTGGTGCTGGGAATCCTATTCTATCAGTCTGTTAGTGAGTCAATCAAAAATCCAAAGGTTACTTAGTGGGGTTTGACTCATTCAGTTCAAATACATATCAAATATCCGGTAGCAGAATTGCTCTCACCATGCAAATCCACAGAACACGTGAATGAAGCGACGGAGTTTATGTACCAGATAACGACTACTGTGCAATGCTGTACAACTGTGGCCGATTTAGATCGCTACAACTGTGATAAGCAAAGATGGTACTGGTGTGCCTGTCTATATAGAGGCGCTGGGGACAACTAAACCCACACTAGCCTGGAAACACAAACTAATTCAGTCAATCAAACTCAATAAATGGTGAGCAAGTACATTCCGACACCTGGAGATAGTTTGCACACTGAATGCTGCTTTTGAGATTTTTTAAAAAAAATTGGCCACACTCACCATAAAAATCCGATGTTTTGAATTGGTAAAGATAAAAAGGGCGGTAATTTCCGGAAGCAAGCAGTCGGCGCAGATTTTTTATTTTTTATTTAAAACGCGTTTGAACAAACAAACGGCACCCTGCGAGAGCTTAGTAGTTAGATCGAAAGTGAAAATACATTATAAATGCGCTCCCAGCGCTTCTGAATACACAAGGTTGTTGCACACAAACGAATTATAAGATTCAGTAGGCTAAAGACAAATTGAACCTTCTATTTACTGCAAACATCAAAAGTATCACTGGAAATACTACAATATGTTTTTTGTGTTTGCGGTAAATAGCAAAATGATACAATCGCCTGAATCTTATAATTTTATGTTTGTCTAATACAGAGGTTTGCTCTAAATGTATCCGGAATTTACCGCCCTTTTGTTTGCCGAATTGGGTTAGAGTGGGTTTGGTTGTTCCCAGCAAAGATTAGACCTCCTCAGAACGTTTAGGGGCAAAGTAACCCAATGACCCTGTTTTTGAGAGCATGATCTGTGGACACGTTTCATGGTTTGCAATCTATTCGCGCTATCGCAATCTACACGTATTTTCCAATGGTTAGTCCTATTTAGTGAGCTCTGAGTCTGTCCTTCAGAGACGGGCGCCTTGTAAGTTTGATGTATTATTATTATTATTATTTCTCTAACTAAAACGATTAGAACTCTCTCTCTCTCTCTCCCTGTCGACCTCCCTCCCCATCCATCTGTGTGTGTGTGTGTGTGTGTGTGTGTGTGCGTGCGTGCGTGCGTGCGTGTGTGTGTGCGTGTGCGCGTGCATTTGCGGGGGTGCGTACGTGCGCGCGCGCGCGCGCGCGTGTGTGTGTGTGTGTGTGTGTGCTGTTACTGTCGTCAGCTGTGCATTAAAATAAAATAAAATCGTGTGTGCGCTTTGCTAGATCTTGGGATACGTCGTCTGTAGCACTAACATGTACCATTGCACAACATGATTTATATTTATAAACGGTTACGTTGAAACTTCTTTCAGTGATAAGCGAATACGCCATCACACCACCAACAGCAAAACTAAACAACCGAACACACTCAGAAGCAACAAGAAGGTAAAACAACAACAACAACAACAACAATTTCGAGACCGGGACAACACAGGTCAACGTTTCGGAACAAAAACCAAAACCAAAGACAGAAAACACAATCCATAGAACAAAACAAAACAAAGCAACAAGAAACACAACAAAAACCACACATCAAAACATTCTTTGTTTTAATGACCATTTGAGAGGCACACACCGAGTGTAATAATTTCAGTAACTAAATTGTAAATTGTATCGATACATCCTTCGAACTGCACAAAAAACAAAACAAAACAAAACCAACCAAACAAACAAACAAACAAAAAACAAAAACAACAACAACAAAAAAACAAACAAAAAACCCCTACAACCACCAATCGAAACTGATTGTCAGATGTCGGAAATCCACAAGAGAAGGAAACTGCGAGATGCGAACATGAGAAAAACTATGACATTAAAAAAAAAAACCAAAAAAAAAAACCACCAAAACAAACACACAGCTAGGGAAACCAGCAAAGAGCTATTAAAAAAATAAAAATAAAATAACAATAATAATAATAACTGTATATTGTGTGGGCCGTTTCACCCTGTTTCTTAAATTAGCTCAAAGCGCCACGTACTGAACCCAACACGCACGCTCGCGTGAATCACACGCATTCTCCCTGACGCTGGGCATGAACTTATTACAATCACGTGGTGCAAAGGGCCAGCTCAACAACTTCACTTTCGGAATTTAGAATTGCATTTATTTTCAAATTTTGTGGGCTGAACAATTCCAAAGCAGAGGGGGTGGAAGCCGGAGTACCCGGAGAGAACCCCGACGATCGGGCCGAACGAACGGTGCCACGTACGAGAAAGGAAAAATTCTTCGCCCCGAGCGGGACTCGAACCTGACCTCTCGCATTGGTGGCAAAGTCTTTTAACGACTAGACCACTGACCGCCCCGACGACAAGAAGAAGAAGAATCGGCTGAGCATCACTTGAGAACTAATGACCTATCTAGCTACAAACAGGATAAATATGATCCATTATTTAGTCACACTTTCATTCATAACCAGAGATGCACCAGTTCACTTGGAGCAGACCGCGCAGGTGGTGACCCTACCACTGATGTAAGGAGGGCACGGCAGACTGCCACAGACCACTATGGCCTGGTCAAACCAGGCTCCCTCTTCATCGGCCTGGCTACCTGGTCTGTCTTCTGGCTGGGCGTCCAGACACACGTACTCGGAGGGGGCTTTGTGAGCGTAGTCGCCCACCGCCAGGTGGCCGTGATACTGCATGGTGGATTCCTGTGGGCACCTTCACAAAGAAACCGAAGAGAGGAAAGAGGGAAAGCCTTTGGAAGTGTGTGTGTGTGTGTGTGTGTGTGTGTGTGTGTGTGAGAGAGAGAGAGAGAGAGAGAGAGAGGGTTGGGAGTTTAAAGTCCTTTTTCACCACATAAGGGTGATATCAAAGACGCTGCAACCAATTTGCACTGGGCCGAGATGACTTACCAAACCTGTCATCTCGGCCCAGTGGAAACTCGGCCAACTCCAATTCGACCCAAACATGACATCTAGGCCAGTGCAAACTCGAACGAGATGACAAGTTTGGGTCGAATTAGGGTTGGCGGAGTTTGCAACGGGCCGAGATGACTTGCCAAACGTGTCATCTCGGCCCATTGCAAACTCTGCCAACCCGCACTCGACCCAAACTTTTTATCTGGGCCGAGATGACATGTTTGGGTCGAATTGTATTTGGCCGACTTTGCATTGGGCCGAGGTGACAGGTTTGGCAAGTCATCTCGGCCCACTGCAAACTCGGCCAACCCTTATCGACCCAAAGTTGTCATCTCGGCCGTGTTTGCAATCTGCCTATTAAGAGTTATTTAAACATACCTGTTGGTTCCGGGTACCATGAAGGTGGCGGAGAACGGAGTGTGACACAGGACACACAGGACGTCAGTTGTCTGGTGCCCCTGGACCCAGTACTGTGCCCCATGCAGGTTTCCATGGCCACCGAACGTCATCGTGTGGTCATCAAAGACAGGTTGATCAGTGAGACATATCCTGTTGGCTCCTGATCCACTGTTTGTCCACCCTGCCCCACCAGCGTAGCCTGTTCAGTCGAGAAATAACTGATCCATTAGTCCAGTGAATTATTTGGAAGGAGAGGGGAGGATGTTGCCGGCTTCATGCGTTTGCAGCTCTACCAAGCATAAGATATTTACCAGCCTTCTTCTTCTGCGTTCCCTGTTCTGGACTCCGCCTCAGATGATTAGGTTTGTGGTCTTTATATAAGCAGTGGTCTTCAAGAGGTCTGTTTTGCTGCCCCAGAGTTTCTCTGCCAGTGTGGCTCCGTTCGGCCAGTGTTGTGTTCTTGCTTCTTTGAAGAGGGGGCAGGACTGCAGAATGTGTTCCGGGGTTTGAGGGGCTGTTCCGCACGGACAGTCTGGTGAGTGTGACAGCCCAAGGCGGCACAGGTGGGCACGCAGTCTGCAGTGTCCAGTTCGTAGTCTGAAGATGGTGGTCTGTTCATAACGCTGGAGCTGATTTACCAGCCAAATATGTTGTGTCCATTCAGTGACCTGCTGTCGGTACGGGCGTTCTTTTGCAATACCATGTACATTCATTAAAGATCTAAGCTCCCAACAAAAAGCTTTCCGAAGTGCGAAAATTTTTTACAGAGTCGACCGTGCAAGCACAGTCAACTTTGTCACAGTTGTAGAGTTTTCAGCGCTTCGGGGACCCTTATAAAACCAGAGCACGAATTTGCCGTGACATTATTTGGCTTTTGGTCAGTAAGCGAGACACCTCGCTACAGTGTGTAGCGGATGTTGAGTGCTGCACGATCTTTCTCGCTCAGTGTCAAAACGCAAACTGAGCTGTGAAATCAGGCTGCCCTTGACTTTTATTGGGGTTTCAGGGACGCTGAAAACTCTGCAGCTGTGACAGAGTTGAGTGCTTTCACGACCGCCCGTGTACAATTTTTCCACACTTCACATTTCACACTTTTTGTTGGGAGCTTAGATCTTTAAGCAAGCTGCGATCATGAAGAAAACGAGGTCCACGGTAGGCGTGGCGTTTCAGGGAACGACAGCCATTCAGAAAGCGGCATTTCTCCGCGCCTACCATTCTCATGCCGATTTTCTAGAAAATGACATGCATCACTGAAACCTCAAATCAACCAAAAGCAACCAACCGCAACGTTATCTTGATTCGAGTCCTTATTAAAGGTATTTACCATTCATCGGAAACAAAAAATGGCTTCACAAGTGAATGCTATGCAAAATGTTGATGTGATCTGTAAGTAACTTTTGTGACGCACCGACGTCAATTTCATCGATTTTTGGTCGGCAGAATTTTTCTTTTTTTTTTAAACTCGATGTTTCAGCTAAATCAAATAGAAAATTTAGAGGCATAGTCCAATTTGGAACAGTTCTAGCACTCAAAAATTCCAGCGCAGCCGACCACATTCACCGTTCAAGTGTTTTGCAAACTGAAGCCACCGAACTGACACGTTTAGCAATGAACAACAACAACAACAACAAAATGACAAAAACACACTTGTTTCCCCATACGAAAAGAAAACAAACAAACAAACAAACAACAACAACAACAACAACAACAACAACAACAACAACAACAACAACAACAACAACAACAACAACAACAACAGCGAGCAACAATATGAAATCTGGATTTTCTTACCGCTGTACACGAGTTGCGTGTTTTCAGGACATGTAGTACGACCCCAGCGGACGAACATTGAACCTGCGAACGAAACAATCACTGGTGTCAGAATGACGAAAAATAGGGATGCGGTCGTGTGTGTGTGTGTGTGTGTGTGTGTGTGTGTGTGTAAGGGGAAGGGGTGAGGCTGAGGCGAGGGGGGGGGGAGGGGCGGGGGGGGGGGGCGTTTGGGAGGAGGAGGAGGGGTTCGGAATGCATTCGTGCACTTACCCAAGGTGCCATTAACTATCTGTGCATCCGCCGACCGATCCAGAAACTGAGCCACTTTCCGCTCTGCTGCTTCTAGTCGCTCATGCGTGTCGATCGACTTATCCTCACAGGAATGAGGCTTGTTCTGAAAAAAGAAAGAACGAAAGAAAGAAATCCATGTTTTAATCCACGTCTACGCCTACATCGTTAGTATTTAACGTTAATGTATTGTTCATTACAATATTTATACACTTGAATCAAACATGGACGGTGACCTGTCACTCTGTCTACTTTGAATTACGTTTATTTGAGATTAGATGGGGAGGTTGGTGGTCTAGTGGCGGCAAAGACTTAGTCACCAATGCGAGAGGTCAGCGGGTTCGAGTCGGCCACTCGGGACACTGAAAGAATTTTCCTTCTCGTACGTGGAACCGTTCATTCGCGCCGATCGTCGGGAGTTCTCTCCGCGTACTTTGGCTTCCTCCCCCTCTCAGTGCTTAGGAAATGTTCAGCCCCCAAAATTTGAATTTTTTTCCCTCCAAAACTTAAATAGATGACTTGGCCCTTCGCACCACGTGATTGTAATGTGTTCATGCCGGTCCAGTGTGTGTGTGTGTGTGTGTGTGTGTGTGTGTGTGTGTGTGTGTGTGTGTGTGTGTGTGTGTGTGTGAATTCGTGTGATCAGTTCACGTGAGCGTGCGTGTTAGGTTCAGTTCACACGCGGCGCTTTGACTGAGCCAATTCAAGAAATTGGGCAAAGCGACCACACAATCCACAGTTCTTATTACTGTTCATCCTCAGGAGTGTGCAGTACCACATTGGCCCCAGACCGGGCCCAAGTGGGATACCCAGTGATCTTTCGCCGGGGCCAACTTAGTCGTTAACAAATGGGCCGCACCTATGGCAAAGGGGCCAGATAGTGCATAATATATTCACATTGAACAGTCAGTGTGACTACAACTGATATGAACTATGTACTTCTCGTGTAGCCTGTGGTTCGTCTTGCTCGTCATGTTGTCTGTTCTCCACAGCTTGTAGTCTGGTCTCCGTCATCTGTAGTTTATTCTCCGTAGCTTGGAGCAGAGCTTTCAGGGCCAGCAACTCCTGCGCAAGAATGGTTCCGGACGCAGCGACGTCGGCGGTGAGCTCCCTTTGACGATGGTGGTGGTGGTGGTAGTGGTGGTAGTGACAGGGTCGAGAATAACTGACAGAAAAAGGAAGAGAATCTGAATACACATGATGATTCAAGACGTAACATCCCAAACAACCCCCTCTCCCTAAACAACAACACAACAACAACAACAACCTCCATCCCCTCCCCCGAAAATAAAACAACAACAACCCCCCCCCCCCCCGAAAAAAACGAACAGAAAACCAAAAAACCTAAAGAACCAACAACAAAAAACAAAACAAAATTAAAACAAAAACAAAACAAAATTAAAACAAAAACAAAATTAAAACAAAAACAAAGAAACAAACAAACACACAAACAACAATAACAAAAATAAAACAAACACTGAAACAAAGAACGAAAAAGCAACAAACACCCAAAACAAACAATATGAACCCAAAACAACAACCACAAAACACCCAAAATAAAACAAAAATAACAAACAACAACAACGCTTTCATTGACAACAAAAATAACAACAAAAACAACAAACTCGAAAACGACGACACCGACGACGAGACCACTGACAAACAAACAAACAAACAAAAAAAAACCCCCAAAACCCAGCAACATGAATAAACACACAACAACGACAACAACAGCAAATAGTAACAAGAATTTACCCCCCCCCCCCAACAACAACAACAACAAAACAAAACAATAACAACAACAAAACACATCGGATTTCCGACTGCGTAATCTCACCTCTGTACTTCCTCATTGTTTGATCCTCGGAGACTTTGAAGCAGTTCTTCTTTCAGTTCACGTTTGAGCTGTTCCTTCAGTCGCGCATCCCCCTCGGACATGGGCTGTTCGTTTACGGCTACTACGGCCGCCGTTTCATTTTCCTCAGATTCGATGTCTGGTCCTGTGCCTTTGGCTTCTTGGGTCAAGCTAGGATTAGCGGTCACACACAGGATTTCAGGAGACGCGAGCAAACTTACAAACAAAACGTGTAGAATCGCTTTCATGGTGGAAAAAGGCAAACTCACTGTTGCGGACAAAGCTTCAAAACGCTCAGTGACTGAACTCTTTTGCCCAAGAAACTGCAAAAGCTTCCTTCAGTGCGTGTTCACGGAGGAGAAGTGGGGAGTAGCTTTTTACACTTTTGAGACTCCCTACAGCCCCCCCCCCCTCCCCCAGTCATTTTAGAACCCCTCTCTGTCTCTCCGTTTCATCAAACCCAAACCGGTGTAACACTCCCGAGACTACAAACACCTCACAATCCAGGTAATTGTGCAGAATAGTTTACGAAAATAATTGGAGCAAATTGCACGCACTTTGACGGGTGTTTTCGGTTCTGCTCGATGCAAAGAGACGTAAGACACCCTTACCTACTCACTTTGACCACTCCTTCCCCACAAACATGCACAACATATCCCTGAATGACTGGCGACCACGGTCCGAGCAGTCATCTGTGATCACCAACCAAAATGGCGTGCTGATGACTGCTCGGACCGTGGTCATTCAGGGATATGTTGTGCATGTTTGTGGGGAAGGAGTGATCAAAGTGGGTAGGTAAGGGTGTCTTACGTCTCTTTGCATCGAGCAAACCGGATAGTTTTTAATATATATTTACATCATGTTTCATTGTCTCTCGTTCTATCCGGTTTAAATGATAAACACGTTTTATCGCTTTGTACATATAGAGGTCGAAGGTAGTCTGTGTTACTTAAAGAGTCTATATTTTATAGAGTGTGTCTTGAAACTACAAATCTGACAGGTCTTTTTTTTTTTTTTTTTTTTTTTTTTACGCCAGTTCACTTCTAATTACGAATTTGAAAATCCGAAAAGTGCCCACACCACTGAACACACGCCTGTCAACCCCCCTCCCCCCCTACACACACCTCTTTAAATTTACGTCTAAGTTTGCAGCGGGAAGAAGCGGCAGCATAAATTGCTGGATCCTGTTCTGCGTGTGGTACAAATCACGTCTTGAACTGCGTGTGTGCATTAACCTCATTCCACAAACAAAATAATCTGGCGAAATCTTAACACAGAGTCTTTTATTTCAGTTACACTTAGCCTTCTAAAACATCAGGAGTAGTATAAAAGGGGAGTGACACACTTGGACAAAGCTAAGAATAATGACGGTTATATATGAAATCTTCGTATTTATTTATTCATCAATTTATTGATTTTTTGCTTCTGATCGTACTGTTTCATACGAACTGCTGTAGAAGCATGATCTGAGAACGGCAATTGCTACACAATGAATTAAGAAAGCATACTGAAATTACCATGTCCCCTTCTGTATGACTGGTGGAAAACATGGCAATGCTTATTACCATTTTGTTGATATCCTTGTTAGCTAGCAAAGCTGCATGTGTGTGTGGGCGTGTGTGTGAGTGAATGAATATGTGTGTGTGTGTGTGTGTGTGTGTGTGTGTGTGTGTGCGTGCGTGCGTGCGTGCGTGCGTGTGTTGTAAAAGTCTGTATCTGTAACGTGAACATAATATAACTGTTAGCATCTGTGTAAGCCATTTGTCTGTGTATTGTACGTACATGTATGTCTTGAATAAAATGCCCCCCCCCCAAAAAAAAAAAAAAAAAAAAATTACCATGTCCCGAGGTGGGGGAAGGGGGCTGGGGTGGGCGGTGGGGGGCTAAGACTACTGTGTGGGGGGTTGGTATATTGGTATAGTTCAACTGGTTAACGGGTTCAGGTCTCGGCTAGCCGATTTCGGGTCATCGCAGAGGGTAAGCGAAGTGAAACCCGATGGTACAGAGGTGTTCGAACCCACCTTATTATTTGGAGCAAACAGCACAGGTTGCGATCTTGCCGTCTGCATAGGGCGGGCAGGGCAGGCTCCCGCACGCAGTCACCGTGTAGAAGAAGTTGTTGGAAGCCTTGTTTTCTGCACCGGATGGCCTGTCTTCAAGGTCACCATCAAGACACGCGTAATCCAGACTCCCTGCGTCAGCGTAGTATCCAGACGCGAGGAGCCCGGTGTACTGAGTGACCCAGCCCGCAGGACAAGCGCGTGTGGCTGGCATCATGAGGGTGGCGGCGTGCTGGGTCCAGCAGACAGTGCAAGGGACGTCCAGGTAGTTGTGGCCTTCAATCCGGAAATACTGAGCGCCGTACAGTAGTCCATGATAGCTCGGGACAGTAATGCTGAGGAGCTGGGGGTGCATAGTCAGGCACAGACGGCTGGGGGACGCGCCAGAATGTACAGGGAACGATCCGCCAGCGATTCCTGACATTAAAACACAAAGGCTATTTACCGACCCTCGTAGTGTAGTGGTTAGCACTTCGGACCATGGACCGGGAGACCCGGGTTCGAGTCCCAGCCGAGGCAAGCGGGATTTTTCCTACCAAGGTCGGCTCCTACCCAGAGCGGGTGTGCTATGGGCCCAATGGGGAGGCTGTTGCCCACTTCACGGGTGCGACTTTGGGGGTGCTTCCCTTGGTATGACACGTCTTATGATGTGGATGATTACACGGCCGGCAACGCAGGTGCCGTAGTTCCCGGGCCTGGTTAACGCCGGGATATTTATGACAGGAAGCGTGGAATGCGGCCCTGTCCCGCAGTCCCAAACCACACGGACCTCCATAGCATCATCTTACCATCATCCTCATGTCCATCATCATGCATACATAAAAACTGCCCCAGCGTTCGAGCCCTCCGTGGATTCCACCCATCACCTGGGAGGAACACCATTGGAACTGGCAAAAAGAGTTGGGGCAGCAAAAAAAAACAAAAACCAAAAACAAACAACAACAACAAAAAAAAAACAACCAAACAAACAACAACAAAAAAACCCAACAACAAAAAACACACAGAACTAAATAAATAAACAAGGAGGAACGGCCCCGTCCTACAAAGTTGTTTCTCCAAACTTCATTTTATTTTGTCTGTTTTGTTGTTATTGTTGCCGGTTCTCCCCTCTCCAAGTTCTACCAATGACACTAGATCCTCTACGACCTCGACCGATTAGCCACGTGACTGGGGATGGGGCCGGGTGGGGGAAGAAGGGAGAGAGAGAGAGGCAGAGAGAGAGGGTGGGTGGGTGTGTGTTTAGGAGTTTAACGTCCTTTTCCACCACATAAGGGTGATATCAAAGACGGGGCAACGAGAAAAAGGCCAGCACAAATATTTGGCCCCAGCGGCCGGGATTCGAACTCTCGGCCCAAGCACTGAAAGTCCAACGCTCTACCATTCGGCCACCCTGGCTCCCCTGCCTGGGGAAGAAGAAGAAGAAGAAGAAGAGAGAGAGAGAGAGAGACGTCATTTGAAGTCAGCCTCAGGCAGGTCGTCATACAGATAGAGAGAGAGAGAGAGAGAGAGAGATTGCTTGATTGATTGTTTATTGGTAGGCCATAGGCCCATTCAAAGGGGTGAGTTACATACACACCAACAACCATAAATATCGATAACCATAATAGGATAGTAACTATAGTTACATGCAGTATATAAATATGTTCATAAGCATTAATGGGCACAATGAAACACAATACAGTGTAGTTATTCCTCTTGTGCGTCGGTACGTCTTTTTAAAGCCTTATACACAAACACCGCTGTATTTCTTAGGATAGTATCATTTTTTGACATGAGCAGAGCTGTAAATCTGAACAGGCTAGGTCGGCTATAATATTTGCTTGGTATAAGATCCCTCCGCAAATCATCATAAGCAGGACAACAGAGCAGGAAATGGATTTCATTTTCGGTGACCCCAAAGCAAAAAGGACAAAACATGTCAGACACGTTACGAGCACTGAATCTTGCTGAATGGACTGCTATGCTAGACACACCTGCTCGGAACCGAGTCAACGAACATCTAATGTATCTGCTTATGTCAAGCTGTAAGTATGTCTCCAAACCAAGTGATAACTTATAATTACTATAAAACTTTAGCCTTCTACTATCGCTTATATGGCTTCTCCAGTCTTGCTCACGACATTCCACGAGTCTTTGCTTTAGACACCTTAAAAATCCATTCACTGACTGCACTCCTTGATTTAACCAAACAAAATAGAAACCATATTTAGACAGAGCTAAACGGACATCTGATGCCCATGTGGTTTTACCTTTTTTATCAAGATCAAACAGCATAACATAGGCCTTGTATGGCAGCCTATGATGATCCATCCGTGTCAGCTTTAACCAAAACCGTATACATCTGACAAAGCTGTTGATATACAGTGGATACCTCCCCATCTCCCCATACACAATGTCATTAGGTGTTCCAGTACCAACACTTAAAAATCTCTTCAATGCAAACATATGGGTTTTTTCGATTGCTGTATGTGACTCAGTAAGACCCCAAATCTCAGACGCGTACAACAAAATAGGCTGAACCTGGACATCAAACATCTTTAAAAATACACTAACTGAATTGTTTTCAAGACTACTAAGTGCATTTATTATACTAAGTATCGCCTTTTTTCCTTTAATTGCCAAGTCACTAAAAGCCTCTGAGAAGCTTAGCTTTGTAGAAAAATACAACCCAAGGTACTTATAGGCATTCACCACCTCCATTTGTGTACAGCCGTAAAACCACCTCTCACAGGATGCCAGAAACCCACCCTTTCTGAAAACAATAATATTACTCTTGTCCATGTTTACTGTTAAGCTAAGGCGTTTTGCAGATTCATATAGAGTTCTAAGTTGGCTCTGAAGGCCAATAGGTGTTTCTGAGATAAGGACAATGTCGTCAGCAAACAACAGTATAAACAGCTCAATGATTTCTGGTGATAACGTTGCACCATGCCTACCGTTATTAATTATATCGAATGCTAATTCATTTATGAGCAAGGAAAACAAAACTGGGCTACATATGTCCCCTTGCCTCAAGCCACGGTTACACTGTATTGGATCCGACAACTTAGCACCGCTTCTTACACGTGCTTTAACTGATTTGTACATGCTTTGTACACAACGAAGAAGTTTTCCACCAATGTTATTTTTTCTGAGAATTGACCACAGCAGATGGCGGGAGACGGAATCAAAAGCCTTCTGGAAATCAATAAAGGCTACATACAACTTCCTGTTTGCCAACAATTGTTTTTGGATGACTGCAAAAAGTGTAAATATGTGATCAGTGGTTGAATAACCAGCTCGGAACCCTGCCTGATTTTCAACAATAGTGTCATGCATATCCACCCATTCCTTGAGTCTTTCATTAATAATAGTACCGTATAACTTGCTACAAACATCCATAAGTGCAATACCCCTGTAATTATTAGGGTCGTTGACACTACCTTTCTTGAACAGTGGCTGAATGACTGACTCTGTCCAACTTTCTGGGTAAACACCTTTATCAAACAAAATGTTGAAAAACTTCACTAGGAAGTCTACAATACTAATGTCTGAATATTTAAACAGTTCTCCGACAATACCGTCAGGACCAGCAGCTTTATTATTTTTCAGGCGGCGCACGGCTCGCTCAACATCATGCTGCGTAATCGGACCATTCAGAATGTCGGCCTCGAGTTCACTGTGTACTTCTGTGTTGTTCGTGTAATCGTCATGCACGTGATTATCAGGGTCAGAGTTATGTGGGTCAGCATCAAGGATAGATTTAAAATGTAGATACCATTCATTAACTGAAATGGTGTTATGTACTTTATGTTTCTTTGAAACGAACTTCGAAACTGTATTCCAAAATTCTTTGGAGTCATGCAGTGCATCAACTAATGAAGACGAAAGTTTCTGTTTATGCTGTTTTTTCTTTCTATGTATCAAATGTTTGTATTCTCTGCGAACCTTACAATATGTTGCCACGTCTTGCTGATCACGTGATTTACGGCACTTACGCAAAGCTCGCCTGGTTAACCCTTTCGCAATAGCACACTCCTGATCAAACCAAGCATGTTTTTCACGTAGTTTCGGACTGACACAAACGCGTTTAACCATACACTGTGCACTGTCTAAAAGACACGTATTAAAAATTTCAAGTGCACCATTCACGTCGGAATCTAACAGTGATTTAGCCTCCCTAAGCTGAGACTGAACTTCATCGGAACGGATCGAGTCCTGAAAACTTGCAGAATAATCACTTTTCCACACCAGCCGAGTAATGAACTCTTCTTTAGCATCAAACTCCTTTGAACAGTTACGGTTATCACTACATGTAACTGTAACAAACAGTTCAACCGGCAAATGGTCAGCTTCCATTCTCTCCCCAACGTTTAACTCGCTCACAGCAATAATAGAATTGAAAAGGTTTTCGCAAACAATGAAATAGTCTACAACACTATTACCAAAATCAGACAAGTATGTGTAGCTACCATTATGGTTGCCTTTACACACTCCGTTAAGAATATACAAACCAGTAGTGGCACACATTTCCAGCAACAACTGACCGTATGAATTTACTTCTCTATCGTCAGAAAACCGTGGAACAGTAATTATATCATCGTTGCTGTGCACCCCAGTAAAGACGTGATTCACATGGTATAGGATATCCGATGTTCTAGCATTCAAGTCTCCACAAAGCAGAAGAAATGCATCATGATCAGACATAAGATCCATAACGCAGTTCTCAAGCACTGTAACACCGTTATCAACACCAAAAACGTCATAATACCGCGAGTTCACAGGCGGGATGTAAGTACAAATATACACAACGTCCTTTGGGAAATCAAACAAATCCTTCTTCAAAAGGAAAGTTAATATGCTATTATATTTACATTCTATGTGCTGAACGTAAGGTAACAGTTTGTTTTTAATGAGGACAACAACACCACCGGACGCTCTTCCTTGGTATGAAAGTTTTACAGCGGGCGCACAATACGGGGTATGATCGGGGAATGCTGCTGATGTAAATGTCTCAACAAATGTCTCCACAATACAAACGAAGTCGAACCCCGACAAGTATCTAATAAAATCCATGTCACTCAGCTTCGACATCAAACCGTTTACGTTCCAAGTTACGAAAGACAGTTTAGACTGAGTGTTTGTATTCTTGTACTGTTTTCTCTCTTGCGCCTGTGTATCTGCGCGCCAGCCAATGTCACTGACATTCCGTTCGACCAAGCTAGGTGAGCTTATCCCCGGTTTACTACTGTCAAAACTGGTACCATTATGAGACCTACCTGCATCCACAGCAGTATTGCACACACTACCACGTCCACTGTCAGTTGTTCCCGCAGCAAGAACACACAGAGTATCCATAGTATCCAATAACTCTACATCATAACTAGTGGGGTCACTGCACCGACACACTTCACTACACACCGGACAAGCCACGTTAGTATCTAGGTCAGACGTTGCCTTACCGCGATGTCGTGCACTATTGTCACGTGCAGAGCAAGTATTTACAGCTTCGTTGCGCCAGGGGATGGGCTCGGGAAAAGGGCGCCTACGGTGTGCACGTGGAATGTCCAGTAAATGACCTGACACGTCAACTGTCGGTGGAACTGGTGGTGGTGTTGCTGTTGTCGTTGTTGTTGTCGTCGTCGTTGTTGTTATTCTAGTCTTGACCCGGCCGTGTTCCTAGGGCGCCTGTCTGATGGTGTCAGTAACAGGGTCGTAGTCATAACGCTTCCCTTCAATCATCAGATGATCGAACACCATGAAAGCTGATTTCTTGTCCCTTTTCGCCACCTTCAGATGGGCAGACAGCTTCCTTCGGACGTCTCTCACACGCCTTGTATAGTCTTCCCCTATAAAGATGTCCGACCCCTTGAGACTCTGCTTTTTCCGTAACACCATGTCCTTATCCTTGAAGAAGGTGAAGCGTGCGATGACAGGCGAGTCAGCCCCGCCCTTCAGCCGATGCACCCGATCAAACTGAACGTCGTCACTGATGCCCAGCTTTTCCCGGATGACGTCCTTCACCTTGTCCTCACTCTCCTGCCACGACTCGCTGTCACCAGTTCGAGGGATGCCGTAAAACAACAAGTTGTTTCTGCGTGACCGCCCCTCAGCATCGTCCAGCCGTGTCTCCAAGTTGCCCACCATCTGCTCCAGGCCCTCCACCTTCTCGTTGAGCTGCCGGTTCTGCTGTGCCAGGTGGTCGTTCTGGTTCTGGAGATCCGTCACCTGCTCGGTCAACGTAGCCACCTGCTCGTTCAAACCCGTGACTGCGCCGCTCAAGGAGTTCAGGGTGTCGTTCATACCATCAAACTTAGCGTTGAGACCAGACAACATCTGAAATACGTCAGACAGGGTTGGCTCCGTAGTAGTCTCAGTTCCGTCATTTACCACTGGTTCAGTCTGCTCTGCAACACTAGAGCGCGTAGACACACCGGTCAGCAAAGTCTGTTTCTTCGCCGACGCAGGCATCTTGGGTGGCCCAGGGTTAGACTCGACATCGCCACACCGTAGTAGCTGGCCAACCAACAACACGATAGTGACAAACGCTGCACTGTGTCTGTCACTGAACTGTACCCTGAGTGTAACGACACGCCTCACTGCCGTCATTTTTGCACGTTTCCACATGAAACCCAGGTAAGTCCACAAAAACTGACCACAGGACGACCGAAAAACAAGGTTCTGAACCGGCATGATGTCCTCTCCACAGTCATCCACACGTGAGGATACAAGAAGATCTTTGGACCGAGTAATTAGCAAAAATCTGATCTTGATCAGCGCTGCTCATAAATTGAGCTGGCAGCTCGTGAGCTGAACACAACTCACCCAGAGAGAGAGAGAGAGAGAGAGAGAGAGAGAGAGAGAGAGAGAGAGAGAGATATGACGTCAATTCCGTGAAGTAAACTTTTGACGTCAGCCTGTAGCACTGAGATCATCTGAGGATGCTTGTTCATGTCTTGTGATTTCCCTGTTGGCTTTGTGACTTCTCCGACTGAATTATTTTTCACATGAAATCTGGAAGACCTAGAGGGCTGATGAAATGTCGGAAGCAGTGACGATACTTGCAGATTTTGTCTGTGAACCAAACATTTGACGTCAGCCTCACGCTGCTCGTCTGACAGATGATACTTCTTCATATCTTGTGATTTCCTTGTTGCTTTTGTGACTTCCGTGACTGAATTAATTCTGACATAAAATCTGGAAGATCTAGAGGGCTGATGAAACGTGGACGTAAGTGCCTTGGATTGTACTTACGAAATTGCAAAACTGGAACTTTTTTGACCGGCGCTTCTCGCAGAAACTTGAAAAAAATGTGTTTATCTAAAAGCTCTGCTATTCTTAATACTAAAGCTATAATAGTGCAGTAGTTCATGTCATATGTGCAGCTGGCACAAGTGACAAAAATACCGGAATGATGAGTAATTTGAAGGAGTCTTTTCAGAGATATTTGAATTTATATGCAAACCACCCCTAACTCGGAAATATTTTTCTTACACAAAACCTGTCAGAGCTACAGAGCTATGCTACGAAAACAGGCAGTATAAGTGGATGATCTTCCCATTTTCAGAAATTGAAGCCATTTGAACATTTTTTTTTTCGAAAAATTTCGTAACATGACCGATTTTTAATTTTTTTTTTTGGCTGCCCCAACGCTTTGCCAGCTCCAGTGGTGTTCCTCCCAGGTCATGGGTAGAATCCACGTAGGGCTCGGAAGCTGGGACAATTTTAATTATTCATGATGATGGAGATGAGGATGATGGTAAGATGATGTTAAGGAGGTCCGTGTGGTTTGGGACTGCGGGAGAGGGCCGCATTCCACGCTTCCTGTCATAAATATCCACATCATAAGACGCTCCTTACCAAGGGAAGCACCCCCAAAGTCGCACCCGTGAAGTGGGTGAACCTCGGCTGTGTGGCAACAGCCTCCCCATTGGGCCCATAGCACACGCGCTCTGGGTAGGAGCCGACCTAGGTAGGAAAAATCCCGCTTGCCTCGGCTGGGACTCGAACCCCGGTCTCCCGGTCCATGGTCCGAAGTGCTAACCACTACACAACGGGGGCCGGTCCATGACCGATTTTTTTAAATCGGCGATAACTCTTCTGAAAATGCGGCAGGCTAAAAATCGTGAAAGGTAGGTCTGGAGAAGGTGAATTCCCATTTTATCTCAAAGTAAAAAGACCTCCAACGAGGTGGTTTAGGAGATAGCCACCATTACATCCCGCGTCCACACACACACACACACACACACACAGACACACGTCTCACAACTCCCGCCAAAAAGAACGCAGCAGCACAGTGTGCACGTAAGGTGTCTATGACGCAGATTTCGTTACGTCACTGTGTGCGTGAAAGTAAGTATTGTCTGGTGAAACGTCACAGTCTTGTTTTGTATCACTGAAACTTGCTGCTGCGCGTAGCAAACATCTGCCCCGAGAAAATGTGTGTGTGTGTGTGTATTTTAAATCTTACTACCAATGTCAAAGCAAGATTTCAGTGCGCCGTTGTATCTGAACAGTAACTGGCTTGGACAACATTTGGTTCCAGAAGTCTGAAGCCAGTTAGATCCCAAAGCCCAGAAGAGAAATGCATGAGAAAGAAATGCGGTTGTGGTATATAAACACCGAGTGAAATGCCAACACAGATTGTGGTGAAAAGCCATAGAGTACATTAATTTTATGTAAACATGATAACAGTATTCCCTGTGGTCCACGAATTCTTGGTCTTTGTGGCTTGCGCGTCTTTAAGCCCTAAAAACTCACTCACTCACGAATTCTTAGTGTTAAGGAACATACTCATTTTCCCCGTGTTAACTCATAAGCACATCACGCTGGGTATCATGAATCGAATTCCACAATACTCACCTGAGTAGACTTGTTGTGAGCCGTCTGGACATGTTGTTCTTCCCCATCGCACAAATGTCGATCCTGGAAAAAAAGGAAGTTTCTTTTCCATCGGTTATTCTTATTCTTCCGCTAATGAGTTGGGCTGGTAGAGCGTTAAAGATCTAAGCTTCCAACAAAAAGCTTTCCGAAGTGTGAAAAAAAAAATACAGAGTCGACCGTGCAAGCAGAGTCAACTCTGTCAAAGTTGCACAGTTTTTAGCGTCCCTGAAACCCCAACAAAAGCCAAGGGCAGCCTGATTTCACAGCTCAGTTTGCGTTTCGACACTGAGCGAGAAATATCGTGCAGCTCTCAACATCGGCTAGACACTGTAGCGATGTGTCTCGCTCACTGACCAAAAGCCAAATAATGTCACGGCAAACTCGTGCTCTGGTTTTGTTAGGGTCCCCGAAGCGCTGAGTACTCTGCAACTGTGACAAAGTTGCCTGGATTATGCACAGTCGAAGGAGTTACAGTTTTAAAAAACGCAATGTTGGCGGCTTTTTGTTGAGATTGCAGACCTTTAATAGTGACAGCAGTGTGACACTGTAACCGGAGGTGGTCAAGTGGGAGAGTTAAAACTATGTAAATTTGAGAGGGGGGTAGGGGTGGGGTACAGTTAGGAGGAGGTGGGGGTTGGCTGCAGGTTGTGGAGACTGCAGCCAAGTGCTGCCTTGAGGGTCTCAAGTGAGGGAGCCGAGGTGGTACTTGTAGGAAGTCTGTTCCAGGTTCGCAGTCGTTGGAGGGAAGGAGTTGTACAGGACTGGATGGACGGTATGTTCAAGATACAGTTTATGGGCTCCTCGCGTGCGCTGGTCAGGTAAGTGGTAAAAGTGAGAGGCGTTAATGTCTACAAGGCTGCTGTTGATTTTGAAGAGAGTCAGCAGTCTGGTGTTGGATCTGCGTTCAGTTCGCTGGAAGAGTGATGTTACAACGCCTGTTGTCTTTGGTTGTCTTCTCAAAAACATCTTTGTGTTCCTCTTTAGTGCGTACGTTCAACCATTAATTTTAGTCTGCTTTCGCAAAGTCCGCTTGTCGCCTACCTTATGCCAAGAGTTAATTTGTGCAGGTAGAATAATTACTAGTCCAAATTTTCCGCTTGGGGCTGAGAGCCGGAACAGTCAAGCGGTACAGCATCCAGGGCCCGAATGTAAAAGTCGGGGTTAGGGAGTTTAGCACCGGGTTAGAGTCTAATCTCGAACTAAACTAGCTCTAGGGTTAAATCTTCTGTTTTTGTTTTGTTTTGTTTTGTTTTTTTAATCACGGAGCGGGTCCATTCCAGCAAGGTGCTGCCGTTATAGAAGGATTTTTGCCTTTCTTTCTTTGCTTCCGTTTTTATTTAATTTTGTTTTGAGGTTTCTTTTGTCCTAGTCTGGGTTAGACCCGTGGCCGTGGGTTAAATTAATCTCGAGTTTTACATACGGTCCCTGGCTGAGACCCAAATATTTGTGCTGGCTTTTTTCCTCGATACCCCGTCTTTGGTATCAGCCTTATGTGGGTCGGCCTGAGGGCCGTCAAGCTAAAGCGGCCTTCACGGAAACACACGAGCAGCGTTGCTCGCCGCCAAAGTCTACCATAAAGACTATAGCCTGGAAACGGGTTCATTAAAATTGAATGCTGCTGTACGCAGTGTGTATCCCACAGTGTGTAGGTATAGTGACATACTCAGAATAAACTACTGCCAACTTCATTACCTGCTGCGTCGAGTTTGTTGGCTGTAGACTGCAGCTTGGTTTCGGTGGCTTGAAGCTGTGCTCTCAGGGCCGACAACTCCTGGGCCTGCTGTGCCACCACTGTTTCAAGCGGGCCAGCATCGTCAGACCTACACAGAAAGGAGGATATATCCACAAGAGGAAGCGCGTTGCCATACTGCAGCCTATGGCTGCACCCCTAGCAATTTTTATTTATTTATTTATTTTTGCATGTACGATGTGTAGTTCTTTTTCATTCCGAGGTTCCCTTTGGAACTGGATTTTGTAACATGCACGCTTGATATGCATTATGCGTGTC
Organism: Batillaria attramentaria; assembly: GCA_018292915.2. Lineage (NCBI taxonomy): Eukaryota > Metazoa > Mollusca > Gastropoda > Batillariidae > Batillaria > Batillaria attramentaria. The sequence continues at coordinate 1,480,370 of JACVVK020000062.1, forward strand.
ACGGAGGTTGGGGGGTGGATAATAATAATAATAATAATAATGAGTATTACATAGGCGCTTTACCCAATTTCATGAATCGGCTCAAAGCGCCGCGAACTGAACCCAACACGCACGCTCACGTGAATCACACACATTCTCTCACACACCGGACATAAACACATTACAATCACGTGGTGCGAAGGGTCAGCTCAGCTATTTAAATTTCGGAATTTAGAATTGCATTTATTTTTCAAATTTGGTGGGCTGAACATTTCCAAAGCAGAGGGGGGGGGGGGGGGGGGGAAGCCGGAGTACCCTGAGAGAACCCCCGACGAAAGGCCCGAATGAACGATCGGCCCGAATGGATATGTTTAGGGTGTTGGGTGGTTTCAGAATTCCAACTCGTGAACTCTAGTTTATCCCGTTTCTACCGTTCTCCCCCCTTTTGCGTGACGTTTAGCAGGTTGCTGTAGTAGGAGTGCGTGCACGTCCAGTGTGTGGAGAGTGAGGGGTCAATGTGTGTGTGTGTGTGTCTTCGTGTTTGTCTCCTTCCCTCCAACGACTGCGAGTGGGGAAGGGGGGTTCGTTCATGCGTGTTTGGTGTGGATCCGCATTATCTCCTTTTTTCCCGTGCGCTCGGTGAACGCGTGAGTTCACTCCTGAGTTTTCGGTATATATCTGTATGTTTATGTGAGTACTGGAGCTTGCTCCGAAATTTTTCTTGGACGTCTCTACGTCGAACGAGTCAACCCCTTTTGCAGCCTAGTCTTGGCTGCTTTTGTCCCGTTTCGTTGCGGGTCGTGCGGTGAGGGTATTTCGCCGCGGCTAGGATTCTCCTGGGCCGCGTTTCTTAAGGCGAGCGTTCCGAAACGTTCCGGGGCGCTTTGCTATGAAACCGTTTGCACGCACCTTGCCCGCGGCGTGCGGAAAAGGCGCTCGCGCGCTCAGTCTGAAGCAAGTTCGCCACGAACAAAAGGTCACGTGGTCAGTTTCTATGTAAACAAAGATGGCGGCGCCCACCGAAGGCCTCGTTGAAGTGGAACTAAGAAATGGCTTAAAATGAGTTTGCGGGTGGATGGAGACCTTCTGTCCCAACTTGTAATTGTGAATAATAGTATACGAAAATAATTTGAGCTAACTGCACCGGGTCGTGGTCGCCAGTCATTCAGGGATATGTTGTGCGTGTTTGTGGGGAAGGAGTGGTCAAAGTGAGTACGTAAGGGTGTCTTACGTCTCCGTTTTGCATCGAGCAGAACATGCATACTAGCGGTATATCACTATGATGCTCCAAGCCAGTCATTATTGCTCCTCCTCAAAAACGTCGTCTTCTGCGCTCAAAAGGTGACTGATAGCTGCGAGCACTAGAGTTTTCTTTTTCCTTTTCAACCTTGCCAACAACCGTGTTCGTGATTCCGCCGCCATTTTGAAAGCGCCTTGATCTAATTGGCCGTTTCCCAGCGAGGCAGAGCGACCTCCGCAAGCGCCCGCGAGCGCATTTGCGTAAGAAACGCGGCCCTGGCGTCTCTGTTGTCTTTCGTGCCTGTCCAAGCCTTCCGTAATACGCACCGGTCGTTTTGGTATGTACTTTAACATGAATATATATACACACTTAGTTCGTCTGGGGCTTCTACCCTCGCAGTGTAGGCTCGCAAGTTAGATAAAGTTATGTTGGTCATATACTAGTTGGGTTTTTGTTTGTTTGTTTGTTTGTTTGTTTGTTTCGTTAGCAGTACATTCTTGTTTTGGTAGACGCTGGGTCACGTTATTTTTCGAGTAAACGCTTCTCGCTCAGACGAGTGTCCTCGGTCACGGGTGGGGAGGGTCCCATTGCTATGTGCGACTGCTCTCGTTCTGAGTGAACACGTTTGTGATTCAGTGTTCTAGTTTAAGTTATATAAGAATTTGTCTTTGGTGTTCATTGCCATTTATCGGGTGGGTACTTCTATTTCTGGGTTTAGTTTGTCCCCGTTATTTGATGGATTACACCTGTTACCATCAATTATAGTATGACCGTTTTCTCCTGTGGTCATGTTCTTCAGTAGTGAGTGTTCACAGTCAGCTCTGAGCCAGTTTGCCTTCCTCGTGCCTACCTTTGTACCTAGATCTACGTACCAACCAACCCCCCCCCCCCCCCCACACACACACACACACACGGCCCGTTCACCTACTACTTATAAAGTCGTCCTTGTCTTCAGGACCGTATCATTTTGTCTGCGGGCGATTCCACGCTCCGAGGGTCTCCGTGCTGCTCGAAGTCCCCGGCTCCGGGACCGTGCCTCGGTAGCTTCACGCTCTGAGGGTCTCCGCGCTGCCTGAAGTCAGCGTCACTTGAGCTCGAGTGGACCAGGACTGCCCCCCCCCCCCCCCACACACACACACTCTACGTATTACGCTGCGCACCGTCTGGACCACAGCTCAGCACTGGACCACCTGCTCTCCCAGACGGTTCTGCTCAGTCGACGCCTCACTGGAGCTCCAGCTTCGGGTCGTGAGTGTGTTGGGGTGTTGGCTCTGGGTACGCGAGGTGGGTAGAGGAGGCCGCTACATACGGGCGTGAACTTAGGACCAGCTGGTTACCAGTGGACTGTACTTTGCCTTCGGAAGGCCGTCTTTTGTGTCTTTTGTGTTACATATATATTTGTCCATTTGTTTGATCTCCCCCCCCCCCCCAGCGACTAGAGTCGCCGTTGTATAGTTTAGATTATTAGAGTAAGGGTGCTTGGAGAGGGGTGTATGCGGGTGAGGGTATGGTTAGTGCGTGAATGAGAACCATGGTAGGGGGAAGGTGGGAGGGGGTGCGTGATTGTGTGAGTGATTGGGTGTGACTGTGTTTAGGAACGGGGGTAGGGGGTTTTATGTCAATAAATGTGGTATGAGAGATTGTGAACGTCCCGTCTCGTGTCTTCTTGTGTGAGGGTATTTGAGGGTGTGCTTGATATGCGAGTGAGAGAACGTTGAGAGTCTATCCCCGATATTGTCCACGTGACAATGCGTTCATTATAGTATGATCTTAATATAAAAAAGTTTACCTCGTTTAGGTACTGATGATAGAAGATATCGATAGGGTTATGCTCAAAACTTGTTTCATATAACTGTGTATGTATTATATGTGTGTTCCCTGCTGGGGCCAAATATTTGTGCTGGCTTCTTCGTAGTTGCCCCGTCTTTGATATCACCGGTATGTGGTGGAAAAGGACGTTAATCCTTCACCCACCCACCCGTGTATGTGTGTGTGTGTGTGTGTGTGTGTGTGCGTGTTCGTGTGTGCATGCGTGCAAGTCTGTGTGTGTGTGTGTGTGTGTGTGTGTGTGTGTGTGTGTGTGTGTGTGTGTGTGTACAAGAAAGGCAGGACAGTCACCTTAAACGAGTCTGCACGTGAATTTGACTTGCTTGATGAGGGAAATCCCCACCAAGATTCCTGCTCACCAGCGTATCCGAACCCGGGTACTTCAGAATCCGCAGATCAAACCGGACTCCTGAACCACTAGGCCAAACGCCTCGTCCCATATAATTATGAGTGAGCTGTTGGTGCTATTGTAATATTTCTCCATGCGTTCTAGACAGTAATAATATAGAACATATAGTAGTAATATAGAACCAAACGATGTTACACTTATGACAGCTACCGTTCCCAGAATACTGTTTGATAAAAAAAAGCACTCTCGGGCCACTTACCTCTTTACTCTGCTGTCTTGTAGTGTACGGACCATTTTCGTTAGTTCTTCAAGCTGTTCTTGAAGTTGTTGTATTTCCCCCAGGTTTGCTTTTGGAATCTTCTTTGTCTCTATCCGTCCTCTATCAGTACTGGCGCCATCTTGTCGATTCACCTTGACGATGGTTGCCACAGTCAGTGTAAGACTGAACACGAGAACCAATGAAAATAATACACGTGGCATTGTTGAAAGGTTTCCTTAGTAGAAGCAAGCCCAAACTTTCTGGGGACTTTCAGGTTCGGTATGAACAAATCAAGAATGAACTTTGACTGTATCAACAGACGAAGTCAGGTGACGAAAATAAAGCCAGTCGGCGTCAGTGCTAACAACTCGTTTGGCAAACCTTTCCTCGCTGGCGAGATAACCGTATGTTCTTGAAAACTGTCGACATGCCTTGTTGCACGGTTACGCAGTAATGCTGCCCCGTCGAGCACTAACAACTATATAATGTATACAGGATTCATAACCTACACCACATACTTCTGTTGTACCTACCTCGGCTTCTGACCACCGGAGCTTCGCATCAGAAGCTTTCTAAACACAAACTCGTCAAAATATTCAAGGACCACCTTGCATATCCGGGTGTTCTTGTAACGTGTCCATAGCTTCTAAAACATGTTAGGATCAACTAACCCAGTTTAGCAGTGGTGCTGACAAGAAGACTACGCTGTAAATGTGTAAAAAATCTTTTTGCACATTCACTTCAGCTGCACTTTGCCACGTATAACTTGAGTCATTCTTTCAAAATGCGAATAAATCTATGTCTTTAGAGCATGCACCAGAGATAGGTCATGGCGACCCTCTACTGTACTCGAGCAAGGGCCGGGCAGAATTGCACAGACTAGCACTATAGAGTTAATTTTGTGGAACACTGAAACACTGGTTTTAGACACGTACGGCTCACGTATTTGTCTCTAAATGCAAGCATGGAGACTCAATGAGGCATTGGATCATTGCATGAGTCTTCACCGAGTTGTGGGTGTTAATGCGAGTGGTCGATGTTATTCGTGGTGTGTATAGTAAGAAAAGACCTGTCTGATTTTGTATAAATAAACCAAGTACGCCTCTTTAGTATGAAAGACGAACGGGGAGAGAGAGAGAGAGAGAGAGCTACTCTGACGTTTCTAGTTGTTACTGCCCGGTAAAGAGGTTCCCTTTTCAGCTTCAGTTTATCAATAGACGTGCCCCGGCTCAATAAGACTTGTCAAACGCCAACAGGTAAATAAAACCATAGCCAACGGCCACGTCATGAACCACCAAACTGATAAAACATTGACCAGCCTGCCAACCAACAGGCTGGGAAAGAGATTACAAACATGTAAAAGCAGGTTTCTCAGCGTTGTTTAAACTTTATTTCTCTTGCAGTTTTTTTTACCATTGTATATAATTGGGAGAAGTCTCCCGTGTCGCTGAGGGGATCCGGGATAGCCGAATGGTAGAGCGTTGGACTTTGAGTGCTCGGGTCGTGAGTTCGATTCCCGACTAGGGCCAAAATTTGTGCTGGCCTTTTTCTCGTTGCCCCGTCTTTGATATCACCCATGCGCGGTGGAAAAGGACGTTAAACTCCCAAACACCCACCCACCCCACCCGTGTCGCTGACGGTTATGGGAATGAAAGGGATACAGGCAAGGATGGGCTAGGATAATTTATCTCCTGCCAGTTCACTCCCCTTAATATCCGACTCTGAATTCGGATGGTTACCTAGAAATAAAGATTGACTGAATGGGATTGAAGTGAAGTCCAGGACTGAACTGAATAGAACTGGACTGGACTGAACTGAAGCGTAGTTTTTTTTGTAACAGATAGGAATTAATGAAATTGAAGTGGAGTAATAATAATAATAATAATAATAAAGGGTATTTGTGGCGCCCCATCTCACAAGAGCTCAGGGCGCGTACATAAACTACACATAACATAAAAAAGTATATAGCGTACAACACACACACACACACACACACACACACACACACACACACACACACACACACACACACACACACTGATTTTTTGCAGGTGGTATGCGGGGGGGGGGGGGGGGGGGGGGGGGGGGCAGGGGGGGTTGGTTCTACTGCATGGAGAAAATATGTATTTTAAGGTGAGACTTAAAGACTGCTAAATACACAGGTTTATCAGTAAAGGAGCTATCCACGAGCGAATAGGCGAAAAAGCAGTTAGGATTCGAACTTCAGCTTCATGCAAACAGACCCACGTGAATGTCATGTGGTCATGTCCAGCGTGTGAGAGAACGCGTGTGATTCACGTGAGCGTGCGTGTTGGGTTCAGTTCGCGGCGCTTTGAGCCGATTCAAGAAACTGGGTAAAGCGCCTATACAATACTCAGTTCTTATTTTTATTATTATTATTGCATCACTTTGAACAAACAACACATGTGGCCACCATTTCGCGTTTGTACGGAGGGCAAGGCAAAATGCTGCAATAATTCACAGTTTACATAAACAAGATGGCCACCCAATACGTTGTTTCCATTCAGTGACCTGCTGTCGACGTGGTCGTTGTGTCATGTATGTGCCCGCGCGCACACGTACGCAAGCTCTCTGACATCAACTGTGTTGACACAAAGAAAGTACTGGAAAACCTTTCCGTGCCTCTTTGCGCTCGCAAAACCCCAAACACGCGAGGTCGTGTTAGCTCGCCTAGCTGGTTGACGTCACTAACTTTTTACTTTGAACAAACGACACACGTGGCCACCATTTCGCGTTTGTACGGAGGACAAGGCAAAACGCTGCAGTAAGTCACAGTGTACATAAAAAAATTAGCATACTGAGCATGGATCGCGGAGCCTGGTCTTCCTGTGTCCTCCGGCTGCCGATCAAGACACAAATACTCCGTGGCCGCGGGGTCAAGGTAGTTGCCTGACGCAATGTGTCCCGTGTACTGGGGGATCCAGCCCTGGGGACAGGTGAGTGTCCCTGGCACCATGATGGTGGACGACTGAGCGGCCCGACACACGCTGCAAGGGATATCTTTTCGGGAGAGGTCTCCCATATCATAGTACTCTGCGCCGTACAGTCTGCCCTCAGTGTTGGGTGCCGTCAAGCCGTCGTATTGGGCTTCCAGTGTCAAACAAAGACGGTTGGCAGCGGCTCCGCTGTGGCTGTTGTCAGACCCACCGACAACACCTAAAAATAAAAATGGTACACTATGGGAAGCATTTAATGTTGACTGTGAAACACACGAAAGTTGACACAATCATTATCTGTGTCATCTAGATCGAGTAACAGTACACAGTCTCACTTTATTTCTTTGTAACAACAACAACAACAACAGCAACAACAACAACAACAGCAACAACAACAACAACAACAACAACAACAACAACATTCTTTGTAACAACAACAACAACAACAACAACATGCAATGCATATTTAGTTGCCAGATAGTTTCAACACTGCACCATGTTTCTTTCACCCTATTTTGATTTATTTATTTCAATTCCGAGATCAAAACTTTCAAGCTGTCCATAGCCTTCTGTCCCACCCTTCTCCTCCCCCCCCCCCCAAAAAAAAAAAAAAATCCATCCAAAGAAACGAAAAGTATTTCTTTGCTACATACTCTGTCACATTTTCAGAGTTTTCAGCGTCCCTTAAACCCCTATAAAAGCCAAGGGCGGTCTGATTTCACAGCTCAGTTTTCGTTTCGACACTGAGTGAGAAAGATCGCAGTGGAAAGTCTTCTCATGCAGCACACAACACCCGCTACACGATGTAACGATGTGTCTCGCTCACTGACCAAAAGCACAATGAAGTCACTGCAAAGTCACGTTCTGGTCTTACTAAGGGTCTCCGAAGCGCTGAAAACTCTGCAACTGTGACAGAGTTGCATCATGCATAGTCGCTTAAGCAACACCAGTAAGGCAAACAAAATAACTCGGTGTTTCTTACCCCTGTACACAAGTTGCGTGCTGTTGGGACATGTAGTGCGACCCCAGCGGACAAACGTAGAACCTGCAGGCAGTGCAAAGCAACACTATTGTCATAATGTCTTCTACTGCAGGCCGTTTTGCGTTATTTTAGAACTAGTTGAGGCACACTGGCGTAGGAACTGAAGAGGCGGGGGGAGGTGGAGGGGGAGGGGGTGGGTGGAGGGTGTGTGTGTGGGGGGTGTGGGGTGTGGGGGCAGAGTATCTGTTGTTCCCCCCTCTACCCCACCCCCCAATTCTTCGTGCTGAAAATGTTGTCGCAGGCTACAAATACCGTAGTTCAGGAACAAAAGAACGTTGCGCTAAATTAAACCAAAAATCCCATCTGTAATCGGAGAGTGACAATTTGGCCGTCAGAATGCACCAGAGATGCACAGATTTTGGTCTCGTTTTTCATAACCCCCCTCCCTCCTCCTCCCCGGCCCACCGATGTTCGAGCCTACGGACATAGCTGTTCACTCTGGTGCGTGCGACATTTGGAGGAGGCGGGGGGGGGGGGGTGTAATTATTTGTGCGCCTACCAAAGGTGCCGTTGGTTGTCTGTGTATCCGTTGACTGGTCCAGACACTGAGCCACTTTCTGCTCCGCTGCTTCCAGTCGCTCAAGCGTATCGTTCAGCTTTTCCTCCCAGCGGGTAGACATGTCCTGAAATTAAAAAAAGAAGAAGAAGAAGAATGAATGAAAGCATGTTTATTTTCGTCTCAAAGAAAATTACAGAATCTTTATAGAGACACTTTTTAAAAGGACATGTACATATTAACAAATAACAATACGTAAAATGAATTAAAAGTACACATACATAAAAAATCCCCTCTCTCTCTCTCTCTCTCTCCCAACACACACACACACACACACACACACACACACACACACACACACACACACACACACACACACACACACAGAGCCACACACACTTACACATACAAAACAACAATCACGTGCTCACTCAATGGGGTGTACATATACATGCATACAGCTGCTCGCACGCACTCAGCGATAATGGTAATACTTATACATTTGAGCGTAAAAAAAAACCTAAATAAGTAAACATATAGGGCTATTAAAAACGTCCCTCACAAACGCAGTCGTAATATTTCTGTTTTCGTCCTTACATGACATCACAAGAGGGGTCAGACGCATGTTGTTCTTATTTAGAATGTTGATTGTGGTTTGAAAGTGACCTCTTAAGTGTTGTTGCACAAGAAAAGAAACCACGTTTTAATATTTTTGCTTATGTGTAGGCCTACATTGGTAACGTGGCATATACAATATTTACAATGAGGGTGGGTGGGTGTCTGGGAGTTTAAACGTGTTTTTTCACCGCGCATGTACAGTCACGTTAAAATTAGACATGTACGACCTGTCAGTGTGTCCACATTGATTGGTGATATTTTGAATTGAAAGTACTTTCCTGATCCCTAAAACAGCGAAACTGTTTGTGCCCGAATATCATAGATACAAAGCATGACATGAAAAGACATAACATCAACAAAACTGACATGGCAATATTTAAGAATTAACGCCGGCATACAATCAACTATACACAACTTAAGACTAATCTTTCTCATCCTCACGCGCACGCAAACACACACACACACACACACACACACACACACACACACACACACACACACACACACACACACACACACACACACTGTGAAATACCACGGCGACCTCAAAGTTGTTCGCAACTGTCCACTTTCCTTGTCACCGAGTATTTTAATTTTTTTCCTTCTTAGCTGTTACTTATCTCGGCTCGGTCTCGGTTAGCCCGACTTGGCCGTCATCGCAGGGGTCTAGTGTTGCGATTTGGCCCCTGGTACAGGGATGCGGGCGCATTAATTTACAAATGGCCGTCGGCCGGGCACGCAAATGGGCCGCATAGTGCATAGTGTTCACAATGAACAGTCACTGTGACTACAACTGATATGAAATATGTACTTCTCGTGCAGTCTGTGGTTCGTCTTGTTGTCTGTTCTCCACAGCTTGTAGTCTGGTCTCCGTCATCTGTAGTTTGGTCTCCGTAGCTTGGAGCAGCGCTTTCAGGGCCAGCAACTCCTGCGCCAGAATGGTTCCGAACGTGACGTCGGCGTTGAGCTCCCCTTGACAATGGTGGTGGTGGTGGTAGTGGTGGTGGTGGTGGTGAGGCCGAGAAGAACTGAAAGATTGGGAAGACTAGTTGTGCAATATTGCTTTGTGCATAGAAAGCTATTATGATAAGTTCATTAGCGTTAACATATTGTATACAATTCCAAAACAACGGCGGATGCATAAATATAAGCAAAACAGTATTGTTTCAAGTTCAACTTGAGTTCAAACAACTCTATTGTGTCCTTTTAAAGACAAATTCGTCTTTGGTCAACGAGGGGGGGGGGGGAGGGGCAGAAAATAAATAAAAGGTAAAAAAAGTATGTACAAAAGCTTTGACTATGTCTGAACAATAATGCTAAAATGACGCCTGCTAACTGATTAGGAAGGACACAAAACAACAACAACAACAACAACAACAACAAACAGATTGCATATTATAAACAATATAAAATTCCGAAAAAAGTGATGACAGATACACATGCAAATACTTGACAAAGTGTGATCCACAAGACATCCATAGAAAGTGACACTAGGCCTACTACTACTACTGTTACTACTACTACAACTACTACTACTACTACTGTTACTACTACTACAACTACTACTACTACTGTTACTACTACTACAACTACTACTACTATGATAATAAAGTTGTGGATTTATTTAAAGCCCAAATGAACTATAGGCACTAGTCGCTGAGACATTTATACATTCTGATGTGGGGAGCCGTGATAGCCGAATGATAGAGCGTTGGACATCCAATGCTTGGGTCGTGAGTTCGAATCAGTTCCCGGCTGGGGCCAAACATTTGTGCTGGCCTTTTTCTCGTTGCCCCGTCTTTGCTATACCCCATACGTGGTGGAAAAGGACGTTAAACTCCCCCCTCCCCACCCGCCCTCCATTCTGACGTATGAGTCCGTGGGGAGGTTATCTGGTTTGAATCTGCACTGATACTGAGCTTAAAGCTCTGTACTGCCGTAGTCTGTCGTCTGTGGACATGTGTTTCAGCAGCAACAACAACAATATACACATTATTAACAATACAAACAAAAACATTGAAAACTACAAGCCAGACACGTCGCACTTAGTACCTCACCTTTGCACTTCCGCATTGTTGGATTTCCAAAGGCTTTCAAGCAGTTCCTCTTTCAGTTCGCGTTTGAGCTCTTCCTTCAGTCGGCGTGCACCCTCCTCCGATTCTGGCTGTTCCCTCTCTAACGCAGCCACCGAGACACTTCCGTCAGACTCCGTGTTCTCGACATTCTCAGTTCCACTAGGGGAAGCGAGCACAGCTCGAGTGCCCGTGGATACCAGTAGATAGAACAATGAAACACACTGCAAAACTATCATGATTGAAAGAGAGTCCGTCACATACAACAAGAGCACAAAAATTAATGGTAATCAGAGGCAGTTTTTCTGTTTTGCCCCTCAGGCTGTCTTTGTTTAGAAAGCAGAGACTATGTTCTGTGCTGAGATTATCACTGAGTCCATGATGGAAGCGACCACAGACGGAGTCCGCCACATACAACAAGAGCACAAATGGTAATCAGAGGCACTGCTTCTGTTTTGCTCTTCAGTCTGTCTTTGTTCAGAAAGCAGAGACTGGGTTGTGTGTTGTGATTACCACTCAGTCATTCACATACGCCCAAAGCACAAATTGCAGTCAGAGGCACCTCGTCTTTTTTGCTGCTGTATATTTGCCCAGGAAGCAGAGACTGGGTTGTGTGTTGAGACTGCATTGGAATTTATCTATCCAGATACACCGTCGCAACCGGTGTAATAGCTTACGCTTCTACCCCCTGTGGTAAAGTTGTCAAATCAAGTCGAGTCAAGTCAAGTCAAGTCAAGTCAAGTCAAGTCAAGTCAAAGTGTTTTTATTTCAAAACCCCGTTGGAGGTACATGAAACTAGACAAGAAACATATAAATCAAGCTCACCACACCGGCCAACATACATCATGATCACTCGCACACACCTTTTACAGGACCCCAGGCATACATACATACATACATACATACATACATACATACATACATACATACATACATACATACATACATACGTACAGACAAATATACAAATATATGTAGAAGGAAGGGCTTGATGTTGTTGATGACACCACCCTACTCCAGGTCGGGGTTGGTCGACACGACTCACTGAGATGTCTTTACGTGTTTATTTTATGACTATATACAGATGAAACGTGAAGAAGTAACTGAAGAGATGAAGACGTGAAAACAAAACCAAAAACACCGACCCTGAAAACAATGGAAAATACTGTTGACATTCCGATTTTCCAAAGCTACTCAGAGTTAAACTTATAGACTATATCATTCCAGCCGCACTGGTTAACAACACAACTATTATGAAAAGCATTACTAATGATACACATGTCCATACCTCATCAGTTCGACAAAGGACACTGCAGAAATCAATGTCTGACAATAACAAAACGTTCAATCAAAAAATTACGTCACGACACGACGTAAAAAACGACGGAAGAAGAACTCGCGTCACGACGTGACGCGATTCAGCACTGTACAAACATTATGTATACACTCGCACGTGCGTGCGCGCGCGCGCGCACGCACACACACATACACACACACACACAAAAGCATTCACTCTGCTACATATACACCCCCTCTTGCTGAATGACGTCCTCGTCATACGACAGTTAAAATTAATAAAACCACGGTGAGAAATACGGCTGATGACAAAATTCTAATGATAAGTCTTAAATATGTATCCGATGTGCGACTTCACACGCTAACTACAACCACTGAGTTCGGTAACCTCACATGGGTTGTAGACTAACCTTACAGATTCAGAAATGATGCGATGTCAACATCACCACGAAAAAAAAAAATAATAATGTACGGTCAATAATTATATGTACACGCTTTCCTACTGAACTAAGACCGGGTGCTAAGAAAATCTAGAACTATGAAACTCGAAACTTGAAATAAAACTTAGCATGATACGTTACTCTAGACCACACTAACCTTACTAGCACGTACAGTAACCTCACTGCAACGTTACACAACTAATGTATTATTTATATGTACCTGTGCCGAAGCACACTAATGTTTTAATCAAAATACTAAGACTTCTAATGGGTTTTACCTTGCTTAGTAACTAATTTCACTATACTTCACCGACCATTACTGCACTCCCTTACTACCCTCATATCACATATTACTGATACTACTAATGGGTCAGAACATATGACACAACTTTCGACATCTCCACGGGATCCATCTGAACTAACCCAGACTGTACTAACCCTGAGAGACATGAAATTTTCTTTTCCCATTCCAAAAGCTCAACAACTTGCTGAGACCTAGCATACTCTAGCCGACTTGGAGGTTTTCTTGCCCTACCCGAACGTCGGGGAGGTTCTACTTGTTCACCTTCTGTGGCTTGTTCATTCTGTTCCTCCTGGGTCCGACTTGCTTTCCCATCATCATCTTCATCTCCATCTCCAGGCTCATCTGACCCTCCACCTTCAACAACCTCAGTGGAATGGTGGTCGTCACCACACAAGTCAGTGGCCTCATCACTGACAGTTGCACCCTGATCGTCATCATGTGACTGTAGTGATGTCGCATCAGCCTGTTCCTCTTCAGTTGCAGTCGGTGTGACCACAGCTGCTGACTCCTCTTCACTCACAGGCTTCAGCTCGATGGTAATGGTTTCGGAGTCCTCCCCATCACCATTCTCTGAGTATGCTTTATCAGAAGACGTTCTCGACGTCTCTCTTCTTGGTGCAGCAGGCGGTGCTTTTCTTGGTCGCGGTGCTGGTACTGGTCTTTGATTCTCTTCAGTTCTCATTCTCACCTCTTCTGGCACACTTCCGATAGGTAAAAGGTGATTCCTATGTAGAGTTCTCTTACGTCTCTTATCGTCTTCTTTCGCCACCACATACACTGGAATCTCTTGGTTAGGCTGAGACTCAACGGTGTAAACGTCCTCTTCCCATTTGTCGCTCAGCTTGTGCTTGCCTTCGAATGCCAGTATCCTGACAAGCACTCGATCTCCTGGTCTCAAAACTGCACCACGAGTTCTCAGGTCATACCGGGTCTTCTGGCGATCCTGGGCAGTTTCTGCGGCACTCGCGGCCATCTTGTATGACTCCTGGAGGCGACGCTTCAGTTCTGTCACGTATGTGGTATGGTTCCTTGAGTCGTCATTACGGTTCAGTCCAAAGACAAGGTCTACTGGCAGGCGTGGATGACGACCGAACATGAGGAAGTAAGGGGCGTAACCTGTTCCTTCATGCTTAGTGCAGTTGTACGCGTGTACCAGAGGCGCGACGTACTTGTGCCACTGTGTCTTCTTGTCTGCCTCCAAGGTTCCCAGCATTCCCAGCAGTGTTCGGTTAAACCTCTCGGTCATTCCATTCCCCATGGGATGGTAGGCTGAGGTTCGTGATTTCTCGATGCCAGCGATGTTGCAGAGTTCTTTGATCACTTTGCTCTCAAAATTTGCTCCTTGATCCGAGTGTAGTCGCTTGGGGAAACCATAGTGGACGAGGAAATGATTGAAAAGAGCTTCAGCTGTTGTTCTCGCTGTCTGGTTCCTCGTGGGTATTGCTTGAGCGTATCTGGTGAAGTGGTCCGTGATCACCAGGATGCTCTGGTGTCCCCCTGATGATGTCTCTAGCGAAAGGTAGTCCATGCATACGAGCTCGAGTGGCTGACTGGAGGTGATGTTAACCATGGGAGCCTTGTCACCAACAGCTTTCCTGCGTATGCACCGGGGACAGTCCTGACACCAACTCTCTATGTCTCGGGACATGCCTGGCCACCAGAAGCGTTCACGCACTAGTCCTGCTGTTCTGTCTCTTCCAGGATGCCCGATGTCATTGTGGAGACCTCTGAGTGCACGCTTGATGAAGCCTTCTGGGAGCACAACTTGCAGCTTGTTGCCTTCATCTGTCTTGGTCTGTCTGTGCAACACTCCACGTTTCATGATAAAGTTCTCAAAATTCTTCATCATGGTGGTGTGTGTTGACGTGCATTCAATGTGTTGTCGCGGTGGTTTTCTCTTGGCTCTGACGTATTTCAGCCATGGTCCGATGATGGGGTCTTCAGCCTGAGCTCTCCGCCAATCACGGTCGGTAAACTCTGTGAGCTCCTGACCTTCAACCTCGCCCAGCACATCGACCGCGGCTGTTGAAAGACAATGGGTCTCTGCTACACACACGTCGTCAGGCTGGCAGATGGTTTGCACTGACTCGGTGGAAATCTCGCTCCTTGCTGCGTCACGTCCAGTTGGCATTCTTGACAGGGAGTCCGCGTCGGTGTTGTTGATCCCTGGTTTGTAGCGAATACTGAACTTAAAGGCGGCAAGTGCGGCGAGCCAGCGGTGGCCTGTGGCATCGAGCTTGGCTGTAGAGAGCACGTAGGTCAGCGGGTTGTTGTCCGTGAAGACCACGAATTCTGCTCCGTACAGGTAATCTTTAAACTTTTCACAGACCGCCCATTTAAGTGCCAAGAACTCCAGCTTGTGTGCAGGGTAATTCCTCTCCGTCTTGCTCAGGGATCTACTGGCATACGCTATCACCCGCTGGTGTCCTTCCTGCTCCTGGTACAGGATGGCTCCCAGCCCTTGCTGTGAAGCATCGGTATGCAGCTGGAAAGGCCGGTCATAATCAGCGTAGCCGAGAATGGGTGGAGAAGAAAGTATCTCTTTCAGGCGTTGGAAAGCACACTCCTCTTCCGGACCCCAGTTCCATGGTTTTGTGCTGGCCTGACTTCTCTTGCCGCGTTGCTTCTTGGCTGGCGTCGGCATCAGTACCGTCAGTGGCGCAGCGATCTTTGAAAAGTCTTTCACCATGCGACGGTAATAACCTGCAAAACCAAGAAAGCGCCGAACTTCCTCAGGAGTGGTAGGTGTGGGCCATGTTCTGATAGCTTCTGTCTTTGCAGGGTCAGGACCAATTCCGTCGGCAGAAACAGTATGGCCTACGTACACAACCTTATCCCTTGCAAAGTGGCATTTCTTGGGATTCAGCTTGAGCCCAGCTTTCTGCAATCTGGTGAACACCTTCCTGAGTCTTTCTTGGTGTTCTTCGAAAGTCCTGGAGAATATGATGAGATCGTCCAAAAAGATTAGGCATATTTTCATGTTCATATCTTGAAATATGTCTTCCATTAGACGCTGGTAAGTTGCAGGAGCGTTGCAAAGTCCGAAAGGCAGCCGGTTGTATTCGAAAAATCCAAGTGGACCCACGGTGAATGCAGTTCTCTCTTTATGCGCCTCCTCAATCTCTATCTGGTAGTAGCCACTCTTCATGTCTAGCACGGTGAAATATTGGGACCCGGCCAAACAATCCAAGATGTCTTCCACCCTCGGGAGTGCATATGCATCCTTGACAGTGCGCTGGTTTAACTGACGGAAATCAGTGCACATTCGGATACGGCCATCTTTGCGTCGGACAAGGACGATGTTGGATGCCCAGGGACTGTGAGAACGGCGAATCACACCGCTGGCGAGCAGCTGTTGCAGGTGTGACCGGACCTCATCAATCATGGCAGGTGGTATTCGTCGATGTGCTTGCTTGAACGGCCGATCGTCTTCTAGGTCGATGCGGTGCTTTACTTGGGAGGTGAGACCCACTTCTTCTTCTGACATGGCAAAAGTGTCCTGAAACTCCGTGATGAGTTCCTTCACCTTCTCCTCTTGGTCGGAAGATAAGATGTCAGAATGCACGTCGACCACACTGAGTAAACTGGGTTTCTGGTCCTCCGTGGCTGTGTCGTCCAAGGCTGTGACGTCGACTGGCTGTACTTCACACAGTACACTTTTGGGGTTCACTACGACTGTGTGTGTGGACAGGTTGGAGAGGATGACATCAACAGGTGCTGTAGAAGATCCTTGGTAGTATATCAGACTGGGGTTCAAATCCAGATCAGGATCAGTGACCGGGTGCGGCTGCAGAAGAGCACACGTCTTGTGGTAGGGTAGAGTCCTGTCAACGTAGCCCCGCACTGTACGCTGTTCATTAGGCTTGATGGTAACTCTCCCTGACTCAACAGACCTCATTATTGCTATTCTGTTGCATCTCTTGGCCAGCTGCTTCTCCCTGCTTGCAATACACCTTAGCGTGAGAGCCCAAACTGATTGATTAGCAATCTTCTGCAAAAATCTACATCCGTGTCGTTGACTACCATCTTCCGCTAACTTTGACAAGAAGTTGGTACCAAGTAAGACGGGAGTGTGGTTACTGTATTGCGTCGTAGGCACTACCAGAAGGAGGCATGGTTGGGGATCGTTGCTGACGTCTGTTTCAATCTCTGCCTTAATGAAACCGAGGTAGGGAAGTGGCTGACCATCTGCACATTCAATCCGAAGTAACTTCTCAACCCTGTGCAGCTCGAGATGCTTGAGGTTCTGCTCATAGAAAACCTGACTTATCGTAGATACTGATGATCCGGTGTCCAGTAGCGCTTCTGTTTCCACTCCCTCTATCTTGACTGAGGCTTCATTAGAACTCCCGACCAGTTCTACCGTGTCTTGGCCTTCAGCTAACTGTTGTTGTGCTACTTGGGGCTGAGAGTTGTGGTCTTGGAGTTGCCCCTCTCCCCAAGTCCGTTTCAAAAATCCCGTTTACGGAGATGATCAACGCGAGCTCTGCAATGTATCTGGAGGTGATTCTTCTCGCCACATCTATAGCAGATCAGGTCACCTTGTTGGTTTCTTCCTCTGCCTCTGCCCCTCTGTGAACCACCTCTTCCCGAAATCCCTCTACCATAGGACGCTCCTCTTCCTCTTGCCACTTGGGTGTTCCCAACTCTATCATGTTCTGGTTGATAATGATGAGAAGTGTTCGAGGAAGTGGAGATTTGGGAAGCTTTGCCTTTCTGCTTGATCTCTTGGATTTCCGCATTCATTTTCTCCATGCTCACAGCAAGCTGGTGGATCATAGCTTCAAGGTTATGGTTGTCATTCTTGGTGCTCTGTGGCTGCGCAGACTTGCAGGATGCCTTGGTGTTGATGTGCTGTTTCTCAATCCGCCGCATCGTAATTCTCAAGTCGTCAAAATTCTCACTCCTGTCAAATTGGTAAGCAGACATATCTTTCAAGTCTTGGCGTAGTCCAGACCAAAATTTGGTGCGTAAAAGTTCATCTGGATCTCCGGGTAGGGTTGCTTGCCGTTTTGCTATGTCCAGCAGGCCCTCTAGACGACAACCCCAGTCGGTGACGGTTTCCTGTTCCTTCTGGTGCGCACCATAAAATGTAGCCAAGACGTCAGATTCAGTCTCAATCTCTCCGTATATGCTGTCCATTTTCCTCAAGATCTGATTCACTGTAGCGGTGGCACCCAGCCTCACCACAATACTGCCAGCCTTCCCCTGAACAGATGCTCTTATAGCGTCGAAGATGTCCTTCTCTGGGTGTTGCTCGTGGATTAAGCACACCAGCTGGTGTCGCCATAACTCGTACGTTTCCGAGCTCTCTCCGGTGAACTTCACCAGCCATGGCTTCCTCCCTACGTTCACAATCGTTGTCTGCGCTGATTGGTTACCTTGATTGAATGCGTTGGCATCTGGTGGTGGTGGATAGGCACCTACCACCTCCGGCTCCTGGTCAGCCATTAATGCAGTTTGTAGACCTTTGTATGCACACTAACAAAGTACTAACTGCTCTAATATCTCATATATACTATTTTCATACACTAAGTCCAAATTTTCAATTGGAGCACCTCGTAAGCAAAGACTCGGTCGGATTCCTATCGAGTCAGTTTCAAGATGCAAAATCGATCATGAAATTCAAGACATATAAAACCATCATGAAACTATACGAACACTACCATACCAACACACAGTAAAAAATGCATGAAAAAAAAAATAGCAACTCAAGGTAAATATACCAAAAGAATGAAATTCATAGTTCATAGAAGCCTTAATATACACTAACTTCAAAGCTCTCAATGTGTGTTCTTTCTCTTTCTCTCTCACTTTTTTTTGTTTGTGGAAACCGAACTAACACAAGCGTGAACACAGGAAATGTACACTGGGAGAAGGATTCCCTTTTTTTTTTTTTTTTTTTTTTTCACAAGCAGCAGCGCAGTCTCAGAGATGGACGAGGCTGTGGTCCAAAGCAGTTCGCGATCAGCTGCAAATGAGGACGATTCTGCGGACAGTTCTGTCGACAGCAGCAAAGTGGTGCATGAGTCCAAAGAGCTAGAGGACCCGTCTGACAGTTTTGGAACTGATGGCTGATTGTGAAACTCGGCGGTGTTGGACCAGAGGCATCTGGACCCAGTCAGTGAATGACATCAATATTCATTGATAGCGAGCCGTTGAGCAAGCCCCACATTGGGCGCCATTGTAGAAGGAAGGGCTTGATGTTGTTGATGACACCACCCTACTCCAGGTCGGGGTTGGTCGACACGACTCACTGAGATGTCTTTACGTGTTTATTTTATGACTATATACAGATGAAACGTGAAGAAGTAACTGAAGAGATGAAGACGTGAAAACAAAACCAAAAACACCGACCCTGAAAACAATGGAAAATACTGTTGACATTCCGATTTTCCAAAGCTACTCAGAGTTAAACTTATAGACTATATCATTCCAGCCGCACTGGTTAACAACACAACTATTATGAAAAGCATTACTAATGATACACATGTCCATACCTCATCAGTTCGACAAAGGACACTGCAGAAATCAATGTCTGACAATAACAAAACGTTCAATCAAAAAATTACGTCACGACACGACGTAAAAAACGACGGAAGAAGAACTCGCGTCACGACGTGACGCGATTCAGCACTGTACAAACATTATGTATACACTCGCACGTGCGTGCGCGCGCGCGCGCACGCACACACACATACACACACACACACAAAAGCATTCACTCTGCTACATATACATAATGGAATGGGATGGGATGGGGTGTGTCTAATACACATACCTTACAGTAAAACAGGATGTGTACTGGAATTTACTGTGGTAGCATTGCTAACATATATGCCAAAAAACAAAACAAAACAAAAAAACCCACAAAAAACAAACAAACAAACAAACATTAAAGCCCGCCAAGAGACTGCGTAATCTATGGATGAAGGACACAAATACACAGGGCCTCAACATGCCTGTATATTTCCTATTAGCCACAGGCATCATAGTCAACCCTAAAAATGCTTCCATCTAGAAACGATTACTACAATGAAGAGACCATTCAAAGGCACGCACCTGAGGCTACATAAAGGCTTACATAAATTCAAATGGCTCAGGCCTCCCTGGAGTAATGCACGTCTACTTTCTCTTTTGGCCAGAAAGGCAGTTCACACAAATATGCTTGCTTCACTTGTGTCCCACCTCTGTGCAAAACGTCCCAGCTTCGCTGGCAGCTTGCCTCTTTTTGTGACCGCCTGCCATGCACCTTGACCTACATAACACAAAAATCAAGAAAATCACGCTTTTTCATGACAGCAAAAATCACTACAGACTGGCACACTCGCCAAACAGGGTACCCCAAAGAAATGCCAAACATGACCCCACGGTCATTTTGTGTCCTTACGCCAATGCTGTCATTCCACCTAGCAGAACCCTTCAAAGTGAGAGCTTACCTGAGCATGGCCAACTCGGTATGTGTCAAAACCTGGTTCCAACAGATGCTGGTACTACTGGGCCAGCTAGCTCCCAAAATACTGTCTTAGAGCTCTTATCTTTGTTTTACCATTGTATGTAAATTTTGTGTCACGTGACACGTATATGTTGCCGCAGAACACTCGGTAGCTCCGTGGTATGATCAACAGACGTACATTTTGGCTCGTGTCTCAGGAACAACTGCCCACAGAAGATTAATTCTGCATATTTCTTAACTCAATTCCTGTCAAGTAAGTTTGGGGCTGTTCCCCAGTGTCCTCACAAAAAAAAAAAAAAAAAAAAATCATAATTACTCGATGTCTGCATGGTTTTAAATTTGGCATAGTGGGAGTGTTGCATTTTGATTAAAACTCATGTTTACTGCAGTGAGACCCGTTAAGGAACCGTTAATCTTGCCCGATCTAAGGGTCTAAAACGTGGGATACTCAAAGTTCTCTAAAACAAGAGAATAAGTTTTTTTTTGTTGAAAGAATGGACATGTGCTTATCTAAGAATAATTGGTCTGAATCGCTTTCAAACAGAATTAGGCTGTATGTTTATTGTCAAAATGCTTTCGAGGGCCGACATTCACACTCAGTAATTCTACGGAACAATCTGCTGTCACTACAGAAGAAATGGTCACCAAGAACCTGTTTCCTGTTAAAAGGGTCTATTCTACACGGGAATCTTCAAACGCGCTACACCGCAGTGTCAGGTATTTAGCCAAAGGAAAAAAAAATAAAACTTCGAAAAACAAGTTTATCTTAAACTCAGCTGCTCCTAAATGAGCATACACGACGTTCGTTGTGTAGATTACGCGCAGCACCGACCCCATTTACATGAGGCATTCGCAATTTCATGGCCTGCTTGCATTTGATAAGCGTGAAATAAAGAGTGTATATTCACCTGGAAGTTAACTGGCGCCATGAAGTGTTGCAAAAAGCGTCTTGTCCTTGTATTTTGCAGCTAAAATGGTAGGTGACGGGCGTCGTCATTCTGACGTAGGGATATTCTTCAGTGAATCTGTACGCGGCGGAAAAGGACGTTAAACTCCCAAACACCCAGCCGCCCCTTCAGTGAATCGTTTCACCAAAACTAGCGTCAATGAAACGCATTTTTGTGTGTCTCAGTCCAGCGTGGATTAAAACTAACATAAATGCCACGTCCGATTCAGTTGTCTGTGACTGTGGAACTTACTGAGTTATAATCTTATGTGTTTTCAGCGGCGTGTATGTTTTGTTGAGCTCGGGGCTAATGTGCACTTATCATGCATCGCCAGTCACGAGATGCAGCTTTCGTTTTAAACAACAACAACAACAACCAACCGACCAACCAACCAACCAACCAACCAACCAACCAACCGACCGACCGACCGACCGACCGACCGACCGACCAACCAACCAACCAACCAACCAACCAACCAACCAACCAAACAACCAAACAAAAACAACAAAAAAAGCAAACAAAAAAGAACCACAACACAACAGCCTCGTTCAAGATTGCAAAAGAAATTTACTTCGGTAAACTCGGAGGTCTGCGTAAACTTCACAATCAGTGTGTCATCAGAAACAGCAGAACTGTTTGTATATGTGACATGTACGTATTTTTATTTGGTTTTTTTTTTTTCTCTCAATCAGATTACTCTGTTTACCGTTTCCTTACAGTTGAAACTTCGCGTCGAAGTTTTCATGAAATGTGTGCAGTCTGTATAATTATTTGCCTTTACAGGGTTTGCCATTTGAACCGAGAGAACAACAGCAACGCGTTTGTAAGCCATGTAAGACATTTATTTCATCTTTCTGTACTTTTGGTGAGTATACACCCAACTTAGCCAAAGGACGAAACCGTAAGCGCGAGACTTGTGATTCATCTTAGCAGTACGAAGAATGTAATGACACTCGTCTTAAACGTGCCGTCATTCTGAAAGTTCATAATTAATTAGATCGAAGACGAGATTATTACTACTACAGCTGTAGAAACATGGGCATTAAACAACAATTGCTACATAAGGAATTACGAGAGCTTGGAAATGTTCTTGCTGGGCGTTAAGGGGGTAGGGGAGGGGGGGGGGGGCAAAGAACATGCACGTTGTATATGCCTGGTGTTTGTATTGTAAATGTGTGAGAGAAAAAACAACAACAACAACAAAACAAGAACGTGCATGTTGTAAATCGAACATTCAACAAATGAAGATACGAAGATATAAGTAAGGAAGAGATGTCTCCGGAACAACAACAACAACAACAAAGTCACACAGCTGTAGAAACATGGGCATTAAACAACATTTCCTACATAAGGACTTAAGTGAACTTGGAAATGTCCATGCTGGCCGTTAAGGGGGTAGAGGAGGGTGGGGGGGGGGGGCAAAGAACGTGCACGTTGTATATGCCTGGTGTTTGTACTGTAAATGTGTGAAAAAAAAACAACAACGTGCACGTTGTAAATCGAACATTCAACAAATCAAGATACGAAGCTATATTTTTTTTTAGGAACACATGTGTCCAGACCAACAACAACAACAACAACAACAACAACAACAACAAAGTCACAAATCTCTGTGTGCTGCTACATCGAGCACACAACACAAGTGAGAACTTTCGTAACGTATGGAGGACAGGGCAGACTGTACGGCCCACAGTCCGCCATCACGTACAAGAAATAGGCACCAGTCTGACGTCCATGGCTGGCCGCTCTATCTTCAGGCTGACCATCCAGACACAGGTACTCGCTGGGAGATGCGTCACCGACTTTACCCGAAGCCAGGTGCCCCGTGTACTGAGTGGTCCAGCCCGGGGGACAGGTATGTGTGGACGGTACCATGATAGTGGTGGACTGGGGGACGCGGCACACGGCACAGGGAGCTTCGTTGTCCTGGTGGCCAGGGATATCAATGTACTCCACACCGTACATCCAGCCATGAGTGCTGGGTCTTGGCTGGTTGTCGAACTGAGGCTCCATGGAGAGACAGAGGCGGTTGGCTCCGGAACCTTCGTGTGAGTAGTGTGCCCCTCCAGAAACACCTTTGGGAAAGCAGTACACCATGTAAATTCAAATCCAAAACTTAAAAACCATAATACATTGACAGGACCTAACCTGATGCTAGTGTGTGGATGGGTGTTTGGGGGTTTAACGTCCTCTTAAATTCCCTGAGGTAGAAAGAGGTGTGTGTGTGTGTGTGTGTGTGTGTGTGTGTGTGTGTGTGTGTGTGTGTGTGTGTGTGTGTGTGTGTCGGGGGGTGGGGGGGGATGCAGACTGTGATAAAATGAAGCGTGTGTGGAGGATGAAGTCTGGGATTTTTTTTATGATAATCTTAAATAGTTTTTTTTTTACCTACCTTAATACCAAGACTTTAATTCATAGAAATCTGTTTTTAATTCATAGAAATCTCTAATTTAATTGTAGTGTTGATTTTTTTATGTTGATATGATGTGTCCACCACACCCAAATTTCCCTCTGGGATAATAAAGATGTATTGTATTGTATTGTATTGTATTGTATTGTATTTTCCACCACATACGGGTGATATCAAAGACGGGGCAACGATGAAAAAGCCAGTACAAATATTTGGCCCCAGCCGGGATACGAGGGTGGGTGGGTGTTTGGGAGTTTAACGTCCTTTTCCACCACATACGGGTGATATCAAAGACGGGGCAACGATGAAAAAGCCGGCACAAATATTTGGCCCCAGCCGGGGTACGAACTCACGACCCGAGCATTAGAAGTCCAACGCTCTACCATTCGGCCAATCCATTCCCCCCCACCCCTAGCCTGATACACCCTGTGTGGGTGTACATGGTAAGTAAACAAAACGTTCAACTGATAGTTCGGGTAACCCATGAGTGATCGGGGAAGTCACACCCTGGGTTAGGTATCCAAGCGAACAAACTTTTTGGTGGCTACATCTTTTGCGTGGTGGCTAAGCACAGGAAAACATCAAGCTAATGTAAGAAAAGTGACAGCGTACCTAACCTGTACGATGATTTTTACTAGCTGAACTTGATTGAAGTTAGAATGGGATCCCCTATGGCGCACGGCGAACCTCACCTTGCGGTGTTAGCGTGGGACATTTTCCACTGAGACACGCACGCACTGTAGCTCAAGTTGTAGGGCTAAAGCGTATATTTTCATGGAGCGTTATTCAGCGTCAGTTGTGTCCTAACATTATATAAATATTGGTCCAGCCACCACAGAGATATTAGTGTGTTAATTCTATCCTATGGTTGGATCCATGACACTCGATTACAGAAGAGGGGCGTCATGCATGACCAGGCTAGTGTATACTCCGTATATAAGTACAACACGTTGAGTTTTCCGCTTCATCTCTCATTTAACAATATTCACCTGTGTAGACTTGATGTGAGCCGTCTGGGCATGTTGTTCTTCCCCATCGCACAAATGTCGATCCTGAAAAAAGGCAGAACACTTTCGACTGCAATTTTTTATGACCCGAAGGAGGGCAGGTGGGTGTTATTACCCCAAAGTTGTCTTAATAATAATAATAATAATGATAAGCTCATTAATGTAGGCGCTTTATCCCAAATATTTGGCTCAAAGCGCCGCGAGCGAAAACCAACACGCACGCTCACGTGAATCACACGCATTCTGTCAGCAATTTAAGTTTCGGAATTTTAGAATTGCATTTATTTTCGAATTTTGTGAGCTGAACATTTCCACAGCGGAGGGGAAGGAAGCCGGAGTACCCGGAGAGAACCCCCGACGGTCGGCCCGAATGAACGGTGTCACATACGAGAAATGAAAATTCTTAGCCCCGAGTGAGCCTCAAAGCTGACCTCTCGCATTGATGACTAAGTCTTAACCACTACACCACCGATCGCCACCGTCTTTTCAAAGCACCCTTGCGTTCTCCTTTCGTGCACACGTCAAACCACTAATTTTAATTTGCCGGCTTTGCAACGTCGGCTTGTCGTCTACCTTATGTCAATAGTTTTTGTTGTTGTTGTTTTTTGGTAGGTAGAACAAATTCTCAAATTTCCGCTAGGTACATGGTAGGCCAGCAGTAGGTCGGCCGCTCAACATGTCACGCAAAAGCAGACTTCATGGAAGAACACGATCTTCATTGCTCGCCGCGCCGACGGGGTGGACAAGAAAGGGAAGCGGTTTAATAAATTAATTTGTCAAGCAGCTTTTGAACAGCCCTGATCCTAAATATCAATTTGTGAAACTTTATCGGAAACTCCTTTACTTCGCGCATGCGCCGACCACAGTATCTTTCGGTTACCGCATTGATCCATTGTTTATGGATGCTAGCCTATATGAAGTGCTGTTCCTCCTCAGTGCGTGTCGGTATAGTGACATACTCACAATGAACAACTGCCATCTACATTTACCTGCTGCGTCGAGTTTGTTGGCTGTAGACTGTAGCTTGGTTTCGGTAGCTTGAAGCTGTGCTTTCAGGGCCGACAACTCCTGGGCCTGCTGTGCCACCACGGCTTCCAAAGGACCAGCATCGTCAGACCTGCAGAGCAGAGAACAGTTGTCTTAAAGATCTAAGCTCCCAACAAAAAGCTTCCCGAAGTGTGAATAAAAATTACAGAGTCGACCGTGCAAGCACAGTCAACTCTGTCACAGTTGCAGAGTTTTCAGCGTCCCTGAAACCCCAATAAAAGCCAAGGGCAGCCTGATTTCACAGCTCAGTTTGCGTTTTCACACTACGCGAGAAAGATCGTGCAGCACTCAACATCCGCTAGACACTGTAGCGATGTGTCTCGCTCACTGACCAAAAGCCAAATAATGTTACGGCAAACTCGTGCTCTGGTTTTATGAGGGTCCCTAAAGCGCTGAAAACTCTGCAACTGTGACAGAGTTGCCTGGATTATGCACAGTCGAAAGAGTCGCAGTTTCCAAAAACGCAATGTTTGCGGCTTTTTGCTGAGATTGCAGACCTTTAAGGTCGGTGTACACTGGCCTACAAACAGCGTTGAAGAACTCATTAGAGGGTGCCATCTGAGCAATAACAGATGCACGTGACACCGCTCCACCCAACATCCGGTGTCTGCCATGCAGCTAGCGACGCTTCCGCTCCTACAACTGCAGTCTACAGTGGCTACCTACACGCTCTTGGAGGATGAGAAAAGACAGACCCTCCTGTTTCCGATTTCCTGTGTGAATGTGTACACCGCCCGCACGCTGCTAGACAGTCTACTAAGCTGTTTGGAAGCACGCGGTCATGACCGGTAAACAGGTCTGCCAGCATACCCTGTCGGGTAGGCGAGTGGACACTCGGTATTAAAGGCCCATTTAGTCTGACATTTCCAGGCTAACAAAGCCTTCGGGGTTGGACTGGTGGTGTTTAGCATTGTACCTCTCAGACATACACACAGTAGCATGTCCATGATTGACCTACTCTTCAGAGGTGTGTCTGACTTTCGAGTTGCGTCGCTCGGTGCGAAATGCACGGTGGGAGGTTTTCGTCAGCAAGTCTAACACATTGCACTTCCTCGGGGAGCGTATTGTCTTATGGCTAACTATCCTGAGTGGTTCAAAATCACTTGAATCATCTGCACTTTTACTATCCAACGATTCATAGCCACACAGGCTCACACTGAGTCACCAGAAGCAGAAACACGCAGCGTCTGCATTAGCCTTGTAACACGGCTGACTGGGAGAGCTTCAGGTTGATGTTGGAGTTACTTTGCACGGCCAGCATACGTCAGTGTTTTACATTTAGAACTCTACTAAAAAGATAGTTCTGAGCAGACAGGCGCACTCACAAGGTCAAGTGTTCCTAGGAAAAAAGGCTGTCTTACATGAAGCCAGAAATGTCGGCCAGTGGGTTCTCTAAATAGCGATATTGAGCTCAGCTATTGGTA
This sequence comes from Batillaria attramentaria, assembly GCA_018292915.2. NCBI lineage: Eukaryota > Metazoa > Mollusca > Gastropoda > Batillariidae > Batillaria > Batillaria attramentaria. The sequence goes on from JACVVK020000062.1 coordinate 1,507,537, forward strand.
TAATAAAGAAGAATACAATAAAGAAATTCCGGGCTGCCCCTTTTTGGGGAAAGCGCCACCCATTTTTTTGTTCTTTTCCAGCAAGCATGGCGTGCTTGAGAAAAACAACAACAAAACAACAACAAAAACACAAAAAACGACGACGTTTCCAGAAACATTTGTGACATTAAACTTTACCCTTATTAAGCTCACTTTTCCACATCGCTTCAGGCGAGGAGCTACCCTTTTGTATTTTGCTGACCAGTATACACGGTTTGAATCTTGTATAATTATGTGTAGGCTGTTAGTGTTTAACTCATTCCACGGATATTTTTTCTCGACACATATTCGCAGTCATACGTAATGCTATAATAATAATACATATAATAATAATAATAATAATGAGTATTGTATAGGCGCTTTACCCAATTTCATGAATCGGCTCAAAGCGACGCAAACTGAACCCAACACGCACGCTCACGTGAATCACACGCATTCTCTCACACACTTGACATAAACACATTACAATCACGTGGTGCGAAGGGTCAGCTCAGCTATTTAAATTTCGGAATTTAGAATTGCATTTATTTTTCAAATTTGGTGGGCTGAATATTTCCAAAGCAGAGGGGGAGGAAGCCGGAGTACCCGGAGACCCCCGACGATCGGCCCGAATGAACGGTGCCACATACGAGAAGGAAAAATTCTTCGCCCCGAATGGGACTCGAACCCCTGACCTCTCGCATTGGTGACAGGTCTCTTAACCACTAGACCACCGCCCGCCCCATAATAACCGTTTACGGAATAACATTTGATGATTAACACTCTAACTGCTTACCTTTTCACTCTGCCAGCTTGGAGTTTCCAGACGGTTTTTTGCAGTTCTTCCAGCTGTTCTTGTAGTCGTTGTACCTCCCTCGGGTTTGTTAATAGATTCCTGTCTGTCTGTCTCCTCCCTCTAACAGTGCTGGCGCCATCTTGCTGATTCTCCTTTGTGATGGATGTCACAATCAGTATGATATTGAACACCAGAACCAATGACAAAAATACGCCTGACATGGCTGAAAAATTGGCTTGGCAGAAGCAGGTGCGAACTCTCTGGGGACTTTCAGACTAGGTATGAACTATGCAAGAATGAACTGTGCATGAATAGAAGTCAGTTTAAGTACATAAACTCAAGCCAGTCGGCGTCAATGCTAACAGCTGGTTTGGCAAACCTTTCCTGGCTCACGAGATAACCGCATGTTCGTGAAAACTGTCGACATGCCTTGTTGCACGGTTACGGAGTAATGCTGTCCTGTCGAGCACTAACAACTATGTATACAAAATCTATAATCTGTACTACATACGTCTCTTGCAGGTACCTCGGCTTCTGAACACCAGAGTGTGTTTTACAAAATCTGTCACAGCAACTGCTAGATTCCTTTTGTCTATGTCTTGTTTTCATCAATTTTCATGGACCTTGTTTCTTTTGTGCGTTTGTGCGTCATCTGCGTTCGCTGTTATGTGTCTACGACCTTTTTTTTTATAACACACACACACACACACACACACACACACACACACACACACACACACACACACACACACACACACACACACACACACACACACACACACACGTACATGATCTCCGCGTGAATGGTGACATCTGTAAATGTTGTGATGACAAAAGGACTGTTACATTTTTAGAATGCTTTGGAGCTTTACTACTCAAATCACGCAACGCCAAATTCAGTTTTCCGAAAGCGAAACAAAGTGTTAATTTTAACTAGAAACAACGTTACGCCCGCTAGTGATATTTCGGCTTTCACATAGTGTTTTACTTCGGCGAAACAATATGCAGAAGTGATTTCAACGCTCATTGTGCAGGAATAATTATCGTACCAGGCTTCACAAAGGCCAATGTGTTTGTTTGAAGGACCCTTCTTTGCGAGTGTGCTAGTAGTTTTTGGTGATTTTTGTTGTCACTGACGAAAAGGCGTGATTTTCGTGCTTGTTGTATTTGGTAGGGCAAGGTGCATGCCAGAGGGTAGCAAGAAGAGGCAAGCTGCCAGTGAAGCTGGGACTTTTTGTGCACAAGAGATCGAGGCAAAGGTGACGTGAGTGGATTTGGGTGAAGATGCTTTATGACCTAAACAAAAGGTAGACTAATATTATTCCAGTGAGGCCTGAGCGGAAAGGTAACTTTCAATTTTTTTAACACTCCTGTCAGGTACGTGCCCGTGAAAGGTCAGTGCATGGTAATTTTTGTTTCTACATTGAAGCAATTGTAGGTGTGACTGTGATGCCTGAGGCTGATATGGAATATAGGCATTTTGAGGCTTCGTGCATTTGTATTCTTTGACCAGTACAATACACTGCAAGGCTATACAACGAAGCGACCAGATTATCATAGGACAACAAGAACGCCGAACGCGTGCTTCGGGCTGCACAAGCTACTTAGAGCATACGGCGCAGGTGACGATTTTCCTGTTAGTGTAAGGAGGACACGGGAGGGATCCGCAAACGGTTACGACATATTCAAAGTAGGAACTGTGCTCGTGATCGGCACCGGCCGGCCTGTCCTCGGGAGAACCATCCAGACATACATACTCAGCTCCATGGTCGTCGGAAGAATCTACACCAGACAAGTAGCCAGTATACTGAGTGATCCAACCTAATGGACAGGTACGTGTTGCTGGCATCAGCAGAGTGGCAGACTGTTGTGTCCAACAGACAACACAGGGGACGTCCTGCACATGGTGGTCATGGATTTCCCAATACTCGGCACCGTACATGTAATCGAAGTTACTCGGGACGGAGACGTCACTCAGTTGGGGATGAAGCGTCAGGCACAGACGAGTCTGAGAGCCACCTGTATGACCTATCCACGCACCTCCAGCAACCCCTGTAAAATTTATGAAAGCAGAACAGCATGGCTGACAAAAGTAGTGTCCGTGGTGCTTTTTTCTAGAGCAGATTCCTCGATCCGGCGAAAATTCAGTGCGTATCTTCGGACATGTACAGCAAAGGTTACGATGTAATTACTGATCGACAGAGGACCCAAACAAGAAATGTAACTCTGCAAGGTTTGTCCGAATGTATTGTATTGGCGCTTTACCCAATTTCTTGAATCTTCTCAAATCGCCGCGAGCTGAACCCAGCACGCGCGCTTACGTGAATCGCACGCGTTCTCTCACACACGAGACACATATTACAATCACGTGGCGCGAAGGGTCAGCTCAGCACTCTGAGTTTCTGAATTTAGAATTGCATTTATTTTAATTTTTTGGGGGGGCTGAACATTTTTGAAGCAGATGTCAACATATAGTTCAAACCATGACTGCCACGGAACGGAACACACTCGGAAATTGTGCCAGATCGTCCACATATCATGACTCTAAGGAACTAACAGTGGTTTTCACCACCAAAACTAGTAATCGGACAAGCATTGCCAAGAAGCTTCGCTCGAGCAGAGCAACCCAGTTCAATCATGGCATCACGACGACGTGGGTGAGAGGTCACCAGTCATGCGAGCGCCATATTCAAGAATGTCCGCCGAGCCAATGCTTGCAATGGTGCGCGCGCGCGTGTGTGTGTGTGCATGCGTGTGTGTGTGTGTGTGTGTGTGTGTGTGTGTGTGTGTGTGTGTGTGTGTGTGTGTGTGTGTGTGTGTGTGTGTGTGTGTGAAGTGTATTTATCTTCCTCCCCGAAAAATGGTATCACAAAAAGAGCGATCTTGACGACAGCACGTCATTGAATGGGAACGACGTATTGGGCGGGAGACCATCTTCTTTTTTTTTTTCCTTCTTCTGCTTCTCCTTTTTTTTTTTACTGAGGGAGGGGGGGGGGGGGTGCGTTTTCTTCTCTTGAGAGAGAGAGAGAGAGAGAGAGAGAGAGAGAGAGAGAGAGAGAGATCATTTATTACGTAGGCACGTGTGTGTGTGTGTGTGTGTGTGTGTGTGTGTGTGTGTGTGTGTGTGTGTGTGTGTGTGTGTAATGACAGAAAAAAAAATCTTTCTGATACTCACCTGAATACACCAGCTGTGAGCTGCTCGGACAAACACTTCTACCCCACCTCACGAAGGTTGAACCTGTTAAACATTCACCAATTAATGTGCATTCTTATCATATTTTGAATTAACTCGGACGGGTCTTACGCCAGTCTCTAGAAGCGCATCTGCCACACAGCAATTTGAGGAAATTTAATGTGAGTGTGAGCCAGATGCGTGAAATATGTGCCGTTAAAACTGCTAGATAAATCAAGTTACCAGACGCCTGTGCTGTTATATCTAGATCGACGGAAAGGGATATGGAGGCAATTTTAGGGGTGACTATGACGCCTGAGGCTAGTAGGGAATTTTATAGGCAATTTGGGACCTCGTGCAAATGTGTTCTTTGACCTGTGCATGTCTATTTCTAGCCTGATTGCTTCCTGCTCAAAGGAAAAGAACGACAGTTCTAGTGGCTCTCCCCGCCTGGTTTCTTTAATATCTGAGGCAATAACAGTAATGAAAACGATTGCAATTTATTCAACTCAATTGAACTCAGTTCAATACCAAAGGGGGGTGGGTGGGTGGGGGGGGGGTGTTTGGGGGTTTAATGTCCTTTTCCACCACATACGGGTGATATCAAAGACGAAGCAACGATGAAAAAGCCAGGACAAATATTTGGCCCCAGCCGGGATACGAACTCACGACCCGAGCACTGGAAGTCCAACGCTCTACCATTCGGTCACCCCGGCTCCGCTCAATACCAAAGTATTTTATTCATCTCTTTAAGGTAATTATAGTTATCAAGTTTATCGGCAAACACCTGTTAAGCTGACTTTGTTTGGAAATTGTAGTACGTGCCACACACCAGTTTAACGAAGGATATGATACAGATATTCTCTTTCATATTCTCAAGAACATACAACTGTACCTGTATTTAGAGTCTGGAGCTTGTTTTCGGCTGCTTGTAGTTGTGCTTTCAGGGTCGATAACTCTTGTGCTTGCTGGGCGAGTTGAGCCGCAAGAACGTCCTCAGCACTTCTGTTCAAAACAGACCACATCTATTGTTAACGAACAAACAAACAAACACAGCAACAACAACAACAACAACAACAACAGCAACGACAGCAACAACCGCAACAGCAACAACAACAGCAACACAAATTCAAACAACAAGAATGATAACAACAAGAAGAAAGATGTTGCCCAATGAAAGTGGCCGTCTAGAGATGTTTAAGGTGGCACTACAACCTGGCCCGGGGTGTCATTTTCATCATTTTTGTTTAATACCTAAATACCAATGTATTGATGTCAAATTTTGACACAATCCTGAGAAAAGACCATACTTTCAGGAAAACAAGTTCATTTTGCTGTGTCTTGCATGGTTTTTAAAGCAAATTAATTTTTTAAAAATGGAGAAAAATTGTTGCGTGAAATAACAGCATGTTGTTTTGCAAATATTTCTTTAACTACTTCAGATAGAAACATGAACCTCCCTGATAATGTTTTTTTATTGCCTCTTCTCTAGTATGTTCTAAGCCCATTAACCTGCTTTATATCATAAAATCCTAAAAAATGACATTTTTAATTGCAATTTATGGCACTTTATAGCACCATTTCTCAGATACTGTAACAGACAGCAGATTTTGGGTAGAACATACTGAAGATACTAATTAAGTCAGTATGTGGTCAAAATTTGGTAGAGATTGCTTAAAAAATAAAATATGTTATGACCAAAAAACCAGACACATATAGTGAATTTCGGCAAAGTTTTTCAACACTTTATTTTTAGGCCACCCCTACCCTGTTTGACGGCTAATAACTCATGATCTACTGAAAAGAAGCGGAAAACCCAAACTGTATCTGAAAGATGAGTGTTTTAGCTCTCAGAAAAGCACAAACAAACTGGTGTATGCAAAAAATCGGTTGTTTTTTTTTTTCGAAAAAAATCACATAGTAGTGCCACCTTAACTCATTCAAACCGAACTACGAATGTAGTCGCGACAGTTTGTTCACATTTCACCTACCTTTCCAACATATCACCTGTCAGGTTTCCTTTGCAACCCGATGACGGTGATGTCAAAGTTAAGATCAACATCTAAGCAACACTTCCCCTTAATACAAAATCATTTGTCCCACAGGGTGCAACGTTACCACGTGATCCAGGCAGCTGGTGCCAGACGTACGTTAAACTTTCTCCAAGAAATTAAATAATATTAATAATAAAAATGATAATTATTATTATTATTTAAATGGAATTTGTAGGCGCCTTTCTTTAAATACAACTGAATGCGCCAGTCACTCACCGCCACTCAGGCACATTTTACAAACGATGGACAGACATACACTGATGAAACTGACTAGTTAAATTACCGTTTCTCTCTTTTGAAATCCTGCAGCTCTTCTTTCAGCTGCTGAACCTCCTTACTTAGCGTCGTATCCTGCGTTTCTAGGGGAAAGCCATCTCGTGGATTCGATATCACTGCTGACGTGAAGATCACCAGGAGCAAGGCAGGCAGCGTTACCGGAGAAAGCGACATCTTGGCAACTTCTGATACAAACGGTTCTGATAAAACGTACGCACACACGGAATCAAATTTCACACCGAGGGAAAGGGCCCGCTCGATTCGCGTGAGATAAAAACACGTCCAAGACAATTCAAGAGTGAGAGCGATAAAGAATAATAATAATAATAATAATCACCTTTAATAATATTAGTAGTAGTAGTAGTATGTACGGTAGCAATGTGTGTATGTGTGTGTGTGTGTGTGTGTGTGTGTGTGTGTGTGTGTGTGTGTGTGTGTGTGTGTGTGTGCTTGCCTGCCTGCCTGCCTACCTGTGTGAATATCTGGAGGTGTGTCTGTTTGAGCCAGTGCACGTGTGTGTGTGTGTGTGTGTGTGTGTGTGTGTGTGTGTGTGTGTGTGTGTGTGTGTAAACTAGTGCTTGTGTGGGTGAGGTTAAAACTGGTGTACAGCAGACCGTAAACAACTTGCTGACCAATCACAGTAAGTTCATACTAGATGTGAGCTGTTTTTAGTATTCAGCAATTCTCAAGCTAGCCACATTCACTCGAGAACTTGGCTTGATGTACATCTACTTGCTCCAGGTATGTGTATGAGTTTTGTATAGGTAGTGGTAGTTGTATGTGAAGATTTTGAGTTATATGACATTAATTTTGTGACATCTGTTCTGCCTTTCCTTTTATGTTTCTTTCTTTCTTCTGTCTGTCTTTCTATGCACTGAGCCCTTTGACAGTGTTTATAGTGTTTTCAGTCAGTTTTTCTGGACGGTGTGTAGTTCACTAGGACCTTGGACACAGGTCAGCGTTTCTATGTTGAGTCTGGGATTAGGGTTGTGCTGCACTCTCTCTCTCTCTCTCTCTCTCTCTCTCTCTCTCCTCTTCTTCTTCTTCTCCAGATGCTCGTCTTCTTCCTGTAGATATACGTTGTGAACATCATGAATAGCTTTAATGTAAATACGTTGGGAGCACTTGCAGTTATTGCAGCTGTGATTTGTAACTAGAGCAGTTGGCTAAACTGTTCTGATAGACACAATCACTTGAGAACTTGGCTTGATGTAGCTCACATCTGTTTGCTCCAGGTTGTGTATTCAGGGAACGATTGAAAGAATTAAAGAGCTGCTGTATATACACTATTCCTGGTGTTGTTATTCCCTCACCCGAGGTCGTACCGTACCCTGCTCATAAACCACGCAAAACCACACCAACTTTACACTTGTTATTATTATTATTAGCATTCAGAATTGATAGGTGTGCCCGAGTCACGTTTCCTGTCAAATTGTGCATGAACCTTTCTGTGCAATAAGTGTTTGCTCTTTCTCTTTTGGGAGGCTGATAAAATTGAACGTGTTTCGCAACATCGTTTCTAATGTTTATAGCTCTCATTCTGTCGAAATTCCGACTGAGAGCGAAACATGTGTGCTTCATTTTTAAAAAAAAAATCCTCTTTGCCCTGTCTTTGATACCACCTTACGATGCGGAAACGGACCTTTCATAATAAAACAACCAACAGAGCCCTGTCAATTGTTTCGGGCATGTCGTATGACTATCTCGCGCAAATCAGTTGGATACTTTTCGTCGGCAAGAATTGCCTTTTTGGGCGGTACCAACGTCGGCATTTGTGTGCGGTACACTGGACGGAAAGCACTTTTAGTCTGTGACATATGTGATAAGCACTGACTTTCCCACGGCCTATGATAGAGACTGTGTCACACAAAAGGCTCCTTATTGCAATTGTATTCTTTTGTCCAGGTCCAAGGACGTGAGGGGTGGGTGTTTGAGGGTTTAACGTCCTTTTCCACCACATACGGGTGATATCAAAGACGGGGCAACGATGGGACGTGAGGGGGAAAAAACCAAAGAAACAAAACAAATCCAGTGTACATATATAGTAAGTGTACATATAAATAAAATAAGGTTTTAAAAAATTGCTAACCAGAAAACAAGTCTAAAAACAAGGTTGAGAAAACAGCAATAAAATGACGGGTAGGTCTCAACGATGGAAAAGAAGTGAACATACTAAGTAAATTCAGTGCAATCCTTCATCACTTTTTATAGGTGAAAGTCGATGAAACTGTATCGGCCACGAAAATGGACCACTTAAAGCATCTAAGCTACAAACATGAGTATACTGAGGAGTTCATTTGGCATGTTACATCGAGGAGTTCATGTGGCTTTTTACACTGGAGAGTTCAGGTGACATTTCACCCTGGGGAGTTTGCATGTTACATCTATGACTTCATTTGGCATGTTACACAGGGGAGTTCAAATGGTATGCTACACCGGGGATGTCACCTAGCGTGTTACGCTGTGGAGTTTGTCTGGCATGTTAAACCAGGGAGTTTGCATGCTACACTGGGGAGTTCATTGGGCATGTTACATTGGTGAGTTCATGTGGAAAATTGAATTCAGGAGTTCATTTGGCATGTCACACCTAGAGTTCATCTGCCATGTTACAGAGGTGAGTTCATCAGGCCTGTTAGACCGGGGAATTTATGTGGCATTTTTCATTCGTGAGTTCATTTGGCACGTCACACCAGGGAGTTTATCTTGCATGTTACACAGGGGAGTTATTTGGCACGTTATTCCCTCAGTTTGTCTGTCACGTTACGCTGGGGAGTTCATCTTCCACATTATGCAACACACAGTGTCGCTCATCAGGCACGTGACAACCAGGGTTCACCTGGCACGTTACACAAGGGAAGTCACCATATTACACAGGGGAGTTCATCTGGCACGTTACACAAGGAAGGTCACCATGTTACACAGGGTAAAATAGATCTACACGTTGGCTTACGTTTTGCAAGCGTTACGTGAAAACCTGCAACGCCCCCTGTTGTAACACACAGGTTTATTTGATAATAAAATTAATAGAATTGAATCGAATTGAACTGAACTGCAATGAGTTGAAGTGATAGGCATGTTTACTGATATTTTAACAATACAGATTTGATGAACTGAACCGAATTGCATCAAAATGAATTGAAGTGCAGGTTCAATCATTGTGTGGGTGGGTGGGTGTTTGGGGGTTTAACGTCCTTTTCCACCACACACGGGTGATATCAAAGACGGGGCAACGATGAAAGAGCCAGCACAAATATTTGGCCCCAGCCGGGATACGAACTCACGACCCGAGCATTAGAAGTCCAATGCTCTACCATTCGGCCACCCCGGCTCCCCTCAATCATTGTGTACATGATCTTCTTACAAAAACTTTCAGCAAATTTTCCTCAACACATGTTTTCAGTTTTACTATTTTCTGATGTTCTGTCGCTTGAAGCCAAGAATCATTGTACCCCAACATTTCGGATTTAATATTTAAGCATGAACTAGTACTTAAATCAGATCCTCGTGTCTGCTTACTTTCCTGTTTGATGACCCATTCAAAGTCTTTTTCCTCAGATGTTCTTTCACACAGTACAAACATGTACAAGATAGCGTATAAACTGATTGGAGAAGGGAGACGTGTGCACCACCCTGCGACAGATTGTTTCCTTTGCAGATTTCCCTTCAAGTATACACAGGCCTACCTCGGTGTAGTGTGGGCTAGCAAATCAGGGTAAGGCTGGGCGGTAATGCTTCAAACCACACTACAGATATACATACATAAGACTATAGTATATTGAGCAAACCTCTCTGTTTGAATATGAAAGGGCTGTGGATTAGAACTCTTGGCGTGACAACCTCCCCCGCCTCCCTCCCACCCCCATGAAAAAACAAAACAAAAACAAACAAACAAACAAAACCGACAAACAACAACAACAACAAACCAACACCCCCCCCCCCCCCCACCAAAGAAGACAAAACGAAACAAAACAAACCCAAACAACAAGGACACAAACAACAAACAAAAAACAACAACACAAAAAACAACATAAACAGCAACAAAAACAACAACAACAACAAAAACCCCAAACCAAACCAACCAAACAAACAAACAATGTTTGGGGTTGAATTCGTGGCAGACACAAGAACAGTTTATCATTAGGCACGCATAGACTCGTACCTATGAGCTAGTATAAACCAATATTTGGTCCAGTAAACCCACAAGATTGCTTGAACAATTTTTTAAAATTTTGTTTTTTGTTGCCGGTCGTGTCGTTTTTTCTCTGTTGTTGTTTGACTCAAAACATTTGTTTCATCGATTCATTCTTGACAGATTCACTCTATACACAAGCTAACAACATATGGAACTTACGTAGCCTATTCGCCAATTGCTCGAAATGCAGTTGTTAATCTGACAACGTTTTGCCACTCAGTGCGCCTGAGCTGATAGGGTCTGACCGGTTCTATGTATAAGTGTCAACCGAGTCTGGTGTGTATGGGGAGTGTTTTCCTTGCGGTCTTTTCTGCTTTCACTTTTGTGATACAATGTCCAGATTATGTCCCACGTCAGTTTACCCAAATCACGATCATGTTATTCCGCTCCTGGGTGAGTGGTGGTCTAATAGGTAGCGTGTTGGACTTAGCCGCTGCGCTGCTGAACGGCCGTCACCACCAGTGTCACGGCGATGTAGCGTGGGTTCGAGCCAAGGTCGAGCTTGTGATATGTGATACCGTTTTTTCCTGGCTACCGGGGGTTTCTCTCCGGGTTATCTGGCTTTCCTCCCTTAGCAAACATTGAAAAATAGGACAGGTTTTGGGTGGCGCTGCACCGCGGCGACGCGCTTCCCTCGTTGAAAGCAGCCTGAATTTCCCGAAAGGGTCAATAAAATAGTAAAAAATAAACAAAAAACAAACAAAAACAAAACCAAAGAACCACCTCCAGTAAACACAACATACGACCACGTTACGCAAGAGAAAACAAACAAATACATAATCAAGCAATCATTGATTGTGATATATGGATATGGATTGTGAAATATATAATGAGAAACGCTGTTGTTTTTACTTATCTTTTAATTTAATTTAATCCAACTTAATACTCTATCTTGTTTTACTTTTATTTTTGTCTTCATCATATATAATATATTTTACGGCCGCAAAACAAAGTGACCTTTTGGGACAATAAAGATCATTGATTGATTGATTGGACAAATACTCGAACAAAACGTGTAAGGCGCAAACTGTCATTTTAATACACGACAAGGAGTAAGAATCGTATACGATCCCTTATTTCGAGCACACGGCGCAAGTGACGATTTTGTTATTTTCATATGGTGGACATGGCAGACTTCCGCAATACGTCACCGTATAAGTGAAGTAGCTGCCGACCTGATGACTGCTTCCTGCAACTCTGTCTTCAGGATAGCCGTCCAAACATGCGTACTCAACACCAGCTTTATCGTCATAGTCTCCACCCGAAAGGTACCCCGTGTACTGTGTGACCCACCCTGAGGGGCAAGCGCGTGTCGCCGGGATCATGATGGTCATGGAGTGCTGAGTCTGGCAGACAGCGCATGGTACGTTCTCAGAGTGGTGGCCGGAAATTTCCCAGTACTCGGCGCCAAAAAGGCCCGTATGATCACCCGGGACAGACATGGTGATGAGCTGTGGATCAAGCGTCAGACACAAGCGGTTCGGAGATGCGCCTTCTGTATACGTGTGTGACCCTCCAGCAACCCCTGCAGGCGCAAGAACACAAATTGAGCGTGGGAGCATGTTTGGAGTTTATTTGAAGAACCCTGTTTGGCGAGTGTGCTGGTTTGTCGTGGCTTTTGTTTTGATGAAGAAGCGTGATTTTCGTGATTTTTGCACTTTGTAGGGCAAGGCGCGTGCCAGGGGGCCGCAACAAGAGGCAAGCTGCCAGTGGAGCTGGGACATTTTGCGACCAGGTCCGGTACAAGTGACATGAGAAGAATTGAGTGAACTGGCTTTCTGGCCTAAACAGAAAGTAGCCTTGCGTAATTCTAGGGAGGCGCAAGCGGAAAGGAGACAGTCAGTTTTTGTAAACTCCTGCCAGGTGCGTGATCTTGAATGGTCTGTGCATGGTAATTTTTGTTTCTAGATTGAAGCTTTTTTTTTTCTTTTTTTTTTTGGAGGGGGCGGGGGGGGGGGGGACTATGATGCCTGAGGCTAAGAGGGAATATAATATAGGCATTTTGAGTTCCCGTGCATTCGTTCTTTGACCTGCAAGGAAAACTTTAATACGCTTCTGGCTAAAAGAGTGATCAACTGACTGACTGCTCTAATGCCAGCTTACTGACTGACTGACTGACTGACTGACTGACTGACTGACTAACTATCCTGCACTACAGAGTCAGTCACAACACGGTTTGGGAAAGTAGCTATTCGTACATTCGACATTATTTGTTTGCGGCTTTTTGTTGAGATTTCAGACCTTTAAACAAGGTTTTTTGTCACACCTGGGCTTAGTTGCTACGGTTTGCTCTTCGTGAAATGCATGATGTCCCTCTGCTCCACAAAGCGATTACACCATCACCATACACGAGCTAACAGTCACCCTCACCGACACTTAAAGGTCTGCAATCTCAAACAAAACGCCGCAAACTTTTTTTTTTTTTTTAAACTTGCGACTTCTGTGGCTGTGCATAATGCAGGTAACTCTGTCACAACTACATTGTTTTCAGCGTTTCGGAGACCCGTATAAAACCAGAGCGTGAGTTTTTGCAGTGACTTCATTGTGCTTTAAGTGAGTGAGCGAAACGCATCGCTACAGCGACAGAGTTGACTGTGCATTTAAACACACACACACACACACACACACACACACACACACACACACACACACACACACACTGTTTTTGGCTTAATGTTGAGAATGCAGACCTTTAACCTGCTAGAGGGCAAACTACACTGAGTTTTCGCAGGACGATGTTATCTTCAATAATTCGACCCAGCACCTACATTGTGTGTGTGTGTGTGTGTGTGTGTGTGTGTGTGTGTGTGTGTGTGTGTGTGTGTGTGTGTGTGTGTGTGTGTTGTTGTTGTTGTTGTTGTTGTTGTTGTTCTGCACTAAATCCTGACACTCACCTGAATACACGAGCTGTGAACTGCTCGGACAAACAGTCCTACCCCACCTGACGAAGGTTGAACCTGTTTAAAAAAAAAAATCAGTTCTCATATGGGTTTGCAAGAGTAGGTCTTCTGTGAGGCCCCAGAAGCACATTTGGCACCCAACAAGGTTGCAGGAATTTCAGGTGATCATTTGCTGAATGCATAAAATTTGTGCTCTCATTTTCGCCGTGCGTCACCGTACGTCGTGGGTGCAATTCAAAGGAGAAAACTTGGGCAGGTCGGGTCTAACAGGACACAGGCAACTGTGCTTGTCCTATTTATAACCTAGTGCATATCAGAGGATCCCCATGAATCCCTCTCCCCAAACAAACAAACAAACAAACAAACAAACAAACCAGAAAAACATCCAAACACACACAAAACGTAGGGCTCTTCTGTTTACTTATACCGTGGTAAGCGATGAAAATGGTTGAAATGGAGCATCTATTGTTCCCTACCTCACCCCTACATACATGTACTACTATAATGATACATACAATGCAGAAATACATTTTTCATGTACATACCTGTTCTAAGTGACTGGAGCTTGTTTTCAGTTGCTTGCAGTTGTGCTTTCAGGACCGATAACTCTTGTGCTTGCTGGGCGAGTTGAGCCTCGAGAGCGTCCGCGGGTACTCTGTTCAAAACCGTTAAGACAAAATTAATAACGGCCACTCAGTACAGATGTGAAGTTTTATAAGATGAGCGAACTAGCTACCCCATCACCACCACCACCACCACCACCACCACCACTAGCAGCAGCAACAACAACAACAACAACAACAACGACAACAACAACAGCAGCAGCTAGATCCAAATGCCACGCCTAGGCAGCAACAAAAGCCCCTGCCGGAACATTTGTGACCCGTTCTCACAAAAGGGACCATAAGTCGAAAATTATCGATTTTGAGATATGTATATCACTGCAATTTACTGGTTGTGCAATTTAATTCAATATAAGAATGAAAGCTGTACTACTGAAATTGACAGAGATATCAGCAGTTGAAGTTGGCTACTCACAAGGCGGCCAGACTGACCCCCGGCACTCTTTTCGCCTGTAACGGCGTTCGGCCTAGCGCGACTTACGGTCCCTTTCGCGAGAACGGGTCACATTTTCCATTCTTCCCCACCCCACATCAAAACCAGAGCTGTGAACTGCTCGGGCAAACAGAGCTAGGTCACTTCCTGTCGCACACTGGACCTCTGCCGGTTCACATCGCCTGTCCCGCTGCGTCTTGTTCCAGTCGATAACCAGTACATGAAGGGATGAAGCCGAAAAAATCTCGTGCTGTCTGTGCACAGGGCGGGATTGGTTTGGCCCGCAGGCTACTTTAGGACTGAGGAAAATTTGTCGCCTTCGTCTCTGACCACCAACCTGTAGCCGATCGGTCAGTTCATCCCCCCCTCCCTCCCCCCTCCCCCTCACACGCACGCACGCACACACACACACACACACACACACACACACACACACACACACACACACACACACACACACACACACACACACACAGACGTACGCAGTTGATCGCAATGATCCCCATTCCCAAACAACAACAACAACATTCCAACACAAACAAAATGGAAGACTCAAACCAGAAGAAGAATAACAAGAAGGAGAACGATCTTGCTTCATAATAAAAGTAGTCAATCCTCTATCCCAGAATCTGACAAGAAATACCGTTTCTCTCTTTTATCCTGTTCACATCGACGAACAAACTCCTGCAGATCTTTGTTCAGCTGCTGTACCTCACTACGTGCAAACTCCTGTAGCTCTTTTTTCAGCTGCTGTACCTCCTCATTAAGCGTCTTATCCTTGCCCACAGGTTGTCTTCGCATTTTCTGGGGGAAGCCATCTGGTGGATTCGGGGTCACAGCTGCCGTGAAGATCACCAGCAGCGAGAAGGACAACGTTACCGGAGAAATAGACATCTTGCTGTGTTCTGACACAAACCGTTCTGATAAAACATACGCCGGGTCAGTGCAAAGCACACAAGCAACCTAATTTTACACCGACGAAAAGGGCCCGCCGTAGATAAGAACACCTCCGCCAAAAAACACACAAAAAACACAACTACAACAATTACAACAACAATAACAACAAAAACCACAACAACAATTACAACAACAACAACAACAACAACATATATGACGGGTGTCAAACATCGCAATGCTATGTACCATTTTGTTAATATGTAGTTGTTAGCTAGCAAAGCTGCATATGTGTGTGGGCATGTCCGAGGGAATGAATATAGGGTGTGTGTGTGTGTGTGTGTGTGTGTGTGTGTGTGTGTGTGTGTGTGTGTGTGTGTGTGTGTGTGTGTGTGTGTTGTAATAGTTTGTATGTATTATGTCACGTGTGCATGTAGTGTAGCTGTCTGTATATATATGTACACCATATGTTTGTGTATTGTATGTAAATGTTTGTTTTGTGCAAAATGCCAAAGAGAGGAATTAAAAAAAAAAATGTGCCTCTTGTCGTGAAAGAAACGAGCCACTTATATCAATGACTTTCGGTAACAAGTTTTTTTTTTTTTGTTGCTGCCCCAACTCTTTTACCAGTTCCAGTGGTGTTTCTCCCAGGTCATGGGTGAAATCCACGGAGGGCTCTAAAGCTGGGGCAAATTTTATTATGCATGATGATGGAGATGAGGATGACGTTAAGATGATGCTATGGAGGTCCGTGTGGTTTGGGACTGCGGGACAGGGCCACATTCCACGCTTCCTGTCATAAATATCCCGGCATTAACCAGGCCAGGCCATTAACTACGGCACCTGCGGTGCCGGCCGTGCAATCATCTACATCATAAGACGAGTCATACCAAGGGAAGCACCCCCCCCCCCTCCCAAAGTCGAAGCCGTGAAGTGGGTGAAGCTCGGCTGTGTGGCAACAGCCTCCCCACTGGGCCCATAGCACACACGCTCTGGGTAGGAGCCGACCTACGTAGGAAAAATCCCGCTTGCCTCGGCTGGGGCTCGAACCCGGGTCTCGAGGTCCATGGTCCGAAGTGCTAACCACTACACTACGGGGGCCGGTTTTCGGTAACAAGTTACTGCACTGCAAAGATGATGATGATGACGTGTGTGTGTGTTTGTATTTCAGAAATATAGCTTTACGTGAGAACAGTCGTCGTCAAACCTTTTGAAACGAAGGTGCACCAGAACCACCCTCGTAAGGTGCACCAGAACCACTCTTGTCCACCTTGAATACCCCCCCCCCCTCCCCCTGCAGAAACGGAACACTACGTGACTGTTGCACTATTATAGTCATGTCGCCCAGTGCTTACACTGGTTCAATGGTTCCTTTGGTTCTGGCTATAGCCTTGAACTACATTTGTGCTATTTGTGTGAGACGTTTGTAGACAGCCAGATTTCTGATTAACACTGTGTCGTACATACAAGCACTTCAGATGCAGCGGGCACGCCCGTGTTATGACGGAAACGAAGCCTTGATGCTCTCATCCTGTTTGTGTATGCGGAATGCAGATTTACACCACTCGCCAGTTGCAAACTTTCAGTGAGTTAACTGCGAGTGATATATAGCATAACAGCGGCTTGAAGAAGCTTCTAGTAATTTGATGATTTTAAGCAATATTGCGATTTTTGAATGAAATTGTAAGAGTAAAGTGACCTGAAAAGGCACTTTAAAGATGCAAACAACCAACGGAGAACCGCCGGCATGTGACTTAACTCATTGTCTTGTATACGTGGCAGCATTTGTATGTGACTTTAAGGACGTGAAACTAGCAACTAAGTAACAAGCCACCCGCTGCCATATGGCTTAACTCGTTGCACTGTTTATGTCTGGCATCCCTAAGACAGGGAAAAGTATCTTAGAGCGAAGCTCACGTAATGAGCTGGGCCCGCATGTAAAAGTCGGGGTTATGGAGTTTAGATCCGGGTTAGAGTCTAACCTCGAACTAAACTAGGGTTAAATTTTCTCTGTGTGTGTGTGTGTGTGTGTGTGTGTGTGTGTGTGTGTGTGTGTGTGTGTGTGTGTGTGTGTTTTAAATCAGGAAGCGGGTCCATTCCACCAAGGTGCCTATGCCGTTATAGAAGGATTTTTGTCTTTCTTTCTTCACTTCCTTTTTTATTTAATTTTGTTTTGGGGTTTCTTTTGTCCTAGTCTGGGTTAGGCCCGTAGCCGTGGGTTAAATTAACCTCAAGTTTTACATACGGGCACTGGACACACGAGACAAAGGGAGGAAGCGGCCAGCGTGTACGTTAGGTTTAGTTCGGGTAACCCATGAGTGATCGGGGAAGCCACATCCTGGGTTAGGGATCCAAGCGAACAAACTTTTTGGTGGCTACATCTTTTGCGTGGTGGCTAAGCACAGGAAAACGTCAGGCTAATGTAAGAAAAATGGCAGCGTACCTAAGCTGTACGATGATGTTTACTAGCTGAGCGTGATTGAAGTTAGAATGGGATCCCCTATGGCGCACGGCGAACCTCACCTCGAAGTGTTAGCTTTGGACATTTTCCACCGAGACACGCACGCACTGTAGCTTGTAGGGCTAAAGTGTATATTTTCAGGGAGCGTTATTCAGCGTCAGTTGTGTCTTATCATTATTAAATATTAGTCCAGCCACCACAGAGATATTAATGTGTTTATTTTTTTTTTTCGTATGGTTGGATCCATGACCCTCGATTACAGGAGAGGGACATCATGGCTACATTAGGTCAGGCTGGAGGCTTTTATGTTTACGCATGAGCGTGGCCAAGATTCTGGCTGCCTACAGAAAGGAAAGCCATGCCAGTCATAAAATTACCTTGCGCTTGTGAGCGGCGCGCAACTTGTTATTTGGCACCACCTTCATGTGACCTTGTTGTAGAGATCGCGAAAAGTCACTGCATTTCGATGGAAATTTCTAGACCATCCCAGAACATGCGAGTGCAGTAACGTCAGCAGATTACGTGACCCAGGAAAGATTCCGTACTTGCCAGTATGTTGTAGAATGTTCTAGATCTGACCTGTTAGTATATAAGCAGCACTGCACAGCGTTCTGGGTTCTTCCTCTTTCATGAGTTTGTTCTTACGCATCTTCTGTTAATAAAGTATTGGAGTTCCAGCCTGTTGTATCCCGTGTCTTCTCTGCGAGTGCACCGAGAGAGCGACATAGCAGGAGAAAAATACAACAGAAATATTTGGCGTCGCCGACAGGATTCGACATTGATCTACCTACGAAGGGACAGTACTCTCCAGTGCTCAAGAAACTCCAACTACAGAAGTTGCACCCCTTCAACTGTTGCAGCAGCGAAAATTGACGACTGACAATGGCAGAGACAGCGGAGCTGATAAATTTGCTTAGAGAGCAATTGGAACAGCAGAAGGAACAAATGGAACAGCAAAGAGAGCAGATGGGTGCGTTGATGAAGATGATTCAAGTTCAGACACCGACTGGGGATTCCAGCGCAAGTACCCGTCCTCACACGTCTACTGTTTCGACCGCCGCTATTCCACCTTTCGCTGCCTTTGACTCCACTTCAGAACTGTGGCCTGACTACTGGTCAAGGTTCTGCACATTTCTTGTAGCCAACGCCGTTCCTGACGACCGCAAGGCTCAAGTCTTCCTCACTAATCAGACTCCGGCTGTCTACAAGCAACTGGCAAATCTGGCTGCTCAACAGAATCCAAGAATGAACATCAACGATCTGACGATGGACCAAATCGTCGAGTTCATGAAAGAACAATTTGACCCAAAACTGTTCATAGTGCGAGAACGTTTCAAGTTCTGGAGCAACATGGAACGGAAGCCAGGCGAAACACTCCAGGAGCTGGCAGCCCGTATACGTCAAGACGCGGCTACCTGTGACTTTCCTTCGATCCAAGATCCACAAGATGAAGCTCTTAGGCAGAGATTCATATGTTCTGTCAACAACGAAGCTGTCTTGAAGGCTCTTTTCAAGGTCAAGGATACCGAGTTGGATTTTGCCAAGGCTGTCAAGATCGCCATAGAGACTGAAGACGCGGCAAAGGTAGCCAAGGAAACTGTCTACGGTTCCAAGCCTAGGCCGGTCAACAAAGTCAAGGCGAACAACAAAGGGGGTCGGCCAAAGAACCACCAGCAGTCTAACTCCACGACCAGCGATTCAGCAAAGTGCTACAGGTGTGGAAAGTCTCATAGAGCAACAGACTGCTACTACAAAGACTCCAAATGCAACTACTGTCAGAAGATAGGACATTTGGAGGCTGTTTGCAGGAAAAAACTGCATCAACAGCAACAAGGGGGACGACAGTCTGCAAAATCTTCAGTGAAAAGTATCACAAAAGCAGAGCTCGTCAAAGCCATCCTCGGCGAAGTTCCCCAAGATACTCCTAGGTTGGACGTTCCAGTCACAATCCAGGATCAACAGTTCACGATGGAGCTGGACACTGCAACCACGGGAAATTTTGTTTCTGTGCCAGTCTGGAAACAGCTGGGAAAACCGAAGCTGGATGACGTCACACATCGCTACGAGTCTGCCAGCAAGCACGACCTACCCGTGTTGGGCACCTTCATGGGCCAAACAAAGGACCCAGTGACTGGTAAACAGAGCTCCATTCCCTACATCGTCACCAAGATCCCTGATCTCAACCTACTTGGACGAAACGCGATCCAGGCTCTGGGAATTTCAGTGGACAATGCCCTTGGACTGAAGAGCATAGAGAGTCAAGTCAAGAGCGAGGGTGCAAAAGAATCGCATCCGAAGACCTCCAGCACAACTTATGCTTCTCTTCAAAAGGATTGCCACACTCTCTGCGACAAGTTCCCAGATCTCTTCAAGGAAGAATTGGGATGCCTGAAGGATTTTGAGCTGGAAGTAAAGTTCAAGTCCGACGCGAAGCCGGTTTTTCACAAGGCAAGGCCGGTTCCTTTCGCTCTTCGTGATGACCTGACGAAAGGCTACGAAGAAGGCATCGCCAAAGGAGTCTGGAAGCCAGTCCAGTTCAACGACTATGGAACACCAGTGGTTCCAATTCGTAAGACAAACAGTGCAGGCGCCCTGAAGCCAAAACTGAGGATCTGTGGTGACTACTCAGTTGGGATCAACGATCAACTTGCTGATCACCGTCACCCAATGCCTCTCCCAGAGGAACTGATGCAAAAGCTGGGAGGAGGATTTGGTTACACAAAGATCGACCTCGCTGATGCCTACAACCAGATCAAGCTGGCACCAGAAAGTCAGCGCAGACTAGCCCTCAGCACTCACCGTGGGGTACTTCTGCAACAACGACTACCTTTCGGAATCAAGTCAGCACCTGGTTATTTTCAGGAGATCATGGAAAATCTGACCAGTGATCTGCCTGGAGTTGCCGTCTTCCAAGACGACATACTCACCAGCGGGAAGGATGCCAAAGATCATCTGAGCAATCTGGAACGACTACTCACGCGTCTGAACGACAAAGGACTCAGATGCCGTCGTGAAAAATGCCTGTTTGCTCAACCCAGTGTGGAATACCTTGGACACACTCTATCGGCTGAAGGAATCTCCAAAGGATCCAAAGTCGAGGCAGTCTTGAAAATGCCGCCACCTACGGATGTCTCAAGCTTGAAGTCTTTTCTGGGCTCAGTACAGTTCTACGGGAAATTCATCCCAAACCTGGCTACTATGGCAGAGCCACTCTACCGCCTGACAAAGAAGGCAAGTCCCTGGAAGTGGGGAGAAGAGGAACAAGCAGCTTTTGAACAGCTGAAGAATGTGCTTTCCTCTGATCAAGTCCTTGTACACTTCGACCCAGATAAGCCTGTGGGGCTGGCTTGTGACGCATCCAACGTTGGAATTGGAGCAGTACTGTTTCATCGCTATCCGGATGGAAGCGAGCGCCCAATTGCCAATGTGTCCAAGACTCTTACAGCTGCAGAAAGAAACTACAGCCAAATCCACAAGGAAGCCCTAGCCATCATCTATGGTTTGCGGAAATTCTACCAGTATCTGTACGGACGACAGTTCATACTGGTGACTGATCACAAGCCCCTGACGGCGCTGTTCGGACCAAAGAAAGGGACACCACTTCTTGCAGCTAACAGACTAGCTCGGTGGGCCCTATGGCTGAACCAGTTCGACTACACGATCGAGTACCGGAAAACTGCAGATCACGGCAATGCAGATGCCCTCAGTCGCTTGCCTTCAGGAGACGACATCGACTTTGACAGGGAGGAGAGTGGGGAAGACACGGACATGGTGTGCGCCATCCGAGTTCTCAGTCTTCAAGTCAAACCTTTCGACTCCAACATCCTTCGTCAAGAGTCAGGCAAAGATCCAGTGATAGCTACAGTGATGCGCTACGTGCGCGAAGGGTGGCCGCTGACGCACGCTGAGATCAACGAAGAAGTCAGAAAGTTCCAGAAGTTGTCAGATTCTCTCAGTACCTGCCACGGATGCCTCATCTATGGTACAAGAGTTGTGATTCCACAAAGCCTGCAGCCCAAGATCCTTGATCTTCTGCACATCGGACACTTCGGCATGGAACGCATGAAGCAGTTGGCAAGAACTGCAGTATACTGGCCCGGTATCGACGCTGCAATAGAGATGACGAGTCGACGATGTGACTCATGCGGCGAACATCAAAACAAGCCATCCAAACCGCCAGTTCATCCCTGGATGTTACCAGAGAAGCCATGGAGCCGAGTTCACTTGGACCACGCCATCAACTTCATGGGCACCAACTGGCTGGTGATCACGGATGCTTACTCAAAGTACCCATGCATCCACCCAACGTCATCCACGTCCACTAGAGCTACTCTAGACCTGCTGGAAGAAGACTTCGCTCATTTCGGATACCCACACACGTTGGTCTCCGACAATGCAACCACATTTGTTTCTGAAGAGTTCCAGAGCTGGTGCAAGGAACGTGGGATCACGCACCTGACAGGAGCGCCCTATCATCCTGCTACCAATGGAGCTGCAGAACGGCTGGTGCAGACATTCAAGCAAGCTCTCAGGAAGTCTTCTCTGCCCCCGAAGCGAGCACTTCAAGAGTTTCTGATGCAGTACCGGAGAATGCCGACATCCTGCGGATTCTCTCCGAGTGAACTCTTGATGTCCAGGCAGATTCGGACAAGGATCGACACTTTGCTTCCCTCGCCAGCACACATAGCTCAGGGCAAGCAATCCAAGGAGGCATCTAAAACTCAGGTGACTCCAGACTCTGGAGGTGTCGCCAAGGTGACCAGGCAGTACAAGGCTGGAGATCCAGTATACGCACTGTACTATGGACCTCACCATGCCAAGCAGCCCAGATGGGTACCAGCAGTGGTCAAGAAGTCTACGGGTACTCGCTGCTTCAACGTCAAGGCAGTTCCTCGTGGCCCAGTTTGGAGACGACACTGGGAACAGTTGCGTCCACGTTACGCTTCTGAAGAGGACAACGAACCTGGTGATTCAGCAGATGCCTCTGAGCTCCCGATCGACCATCCGATGGAGATTCTGGAGAACGTGCCACCGACACAGAACCAGAGCAGACCACGACTGCCCAGGACCAAGCCACCTGTTCCTGAGTATGGTCCAGACAACCCCAGACGATCCAAAAGAACACCAAAACCCAGAGACAGACTTTGTTGTTGAAGTTTGTTGTGAAACAACAATTTTGGTAGGGAGGTGTTGTAGAGATCGCGAAAAGTCACTGCATTTCGATGGAAATTTCTAGACCATCCCAGAACATGCGAGTGCAGTAACGTCAGCAGATTACGTGACCCAGGAAAGATTCCGTACTTGCCAGTATGTTGTAGAATGTTCTAGATCTGACCTGTTAGTATATAAGCAGCACTGCACAGCGTTCTGGGTTCTTCCTCTTTCATGAGTTTGTTCTTACGCATCTTCTGTTAATAAAGTATTGGAGTTCCAGCCTGTTGTATCCCGTGTCTTTGCGAGTGCACCGAGAGAGCGACATAGCAGGAGAAAAATACAACAGACCTTAAAAGGACGTTAAACCAGGAAGTAACCGGCATCCAAGTAACTACCGCCATGTTGTTTTACCCCCTGCGTTGCCACGAGCGAACAGAAATAGATACTATGATACGTTTTGCGTTATAAAGTGGGCCGTTGGAAATAAAGCCAATGCTTATCGCAAACGTCGAAGACTAGACGTGTCCGCCCGATGTACCGTTTACACACAAAAACCGGTGTAATACGCTAGATGAATCCCGCGGTTCCACAATCTCTGGGGCACTCCCGGCTTACAGCTGGGTGTACACCCCTCTAAGCTAGAAAGACTCCAATCTCACACACGCTTGATTTATCCCAAGCTGAAAACACTCCCGGAAAACACCAATGACACAAATCGTTGCTGTCTGTATCTGTACCGTATTAATTTTGTATTGTGACAACTGCCGTGAAAATGGTTATCTACTAATTTTTCTGATTTTAAATAACAAAAAATGTAAACATGTTTCCCTGTATGATACAAGCACTTCAATTGAAACCTAGCTGTTTATTTACCGATAGATACATTTTCAGGTTGCGTTGTCATAAAGTTTCAGTACGTTTCAGTAACAGTTCAGTAACAACGTTGTAGGGGAGCCGAGATAGCCCAATGGTAAAACGTTGGACTCGTAATGCTCGGGTCGTGAGTTCGATTCCCGGCCGAGGCCAAAAATTTGTAGTGGCCTTTTCCTCGTTGCCCCGTCTTTGATATCACCCTTACGTGGTGGAAAAGGACGTGAAACTTCCAAACACCCACCCACCCGTAACAACGCTGTAGAAAACCTTTCATCGAATACGCTTAGTCCGAGCATCTGAATCAGTCACTTTGCACACAACACAGCATTGAAACCATGGTGGAGACTCGGGCTGACGTATACATTGTTCTTATCCCGGCTGGAGCCAAATATTTATGCTGGCTTTTTCATCGTTGCCCCGTCTTTGATATCACCCGTATGTGGTGGAAAAGGACGTTAAACCCCAAACACCCACCCACCCCACCCGTATACATTGTTCTACGTACTTAGAAGCGTCCCACGTACTGAGCAGACGACATTTTTTTGTTTCTGTTTGGGGATTTTTTTTTTTTTTTTTTTTTTTTTACAATTGACAGGACAGATTGACATTAAGAATGATACACAAAAACTAGAAACTAGTCACACTCACACACACACACACACACACAATTACAGACGACATTATTTGGGTGCGGACTGAAAACCAACTAGACAGCGAAAGATTGCTGGCCATATTTGGTCGTATCGACTTGTAGTATCATTAGGCCAAAGACAGTCATATTTCTCTACTATTACAGGCCGCAAAGTCTCCAAAATGGTCGCAACGGCCAAACGGAACATAAATTCATTCGTCAAACAGACTTGAAGCTTTGCAAGCGGCAGTTTGTCCCCATGTTAGTCCTCTAGGCCGGTCACTGGTAGCTCTCCTCATCAACCAGCATTACGAAAGCATAAAGTCTAACGGTAGTCAGTGCTCAGACCCTGTGGTGTAAAGAACGTTCCTGGAGGGAGTCTAGAGTTTCCCGTTTAGCTTGCAGGGGGAGCTTTTCGCACCAAACTGGTAGCAATGTCCAAAAGGACATCTATCATATTGCAAGCGGGAGTTTTCCCCCTCAGAACTTGTCACAAACATAGAGATTTTAAAGTCTAACGGTAGTCAGTGCTCAGACGGAAATGTATCCCCTGTGGTGTAAAGAATGTTTCTGGAGGGAGTCTAGAGTTTCCTGTTTAGCTTACATGGGGTGCTTTTCGTATGGAAAAGGGAATAACTTGCGTTCAGCGTGAAGTGCCCCCTGGTCAGAACAGCGTGCAGTTGGAAGTGCTTCAGAGACATTCGTGACAGAGAGGCAATTTTACCCGTTACACCGGTTTTTGTTTGCCGTGCAGTTACATTTGACCCAGACAAGTTACTAACAGTATTTCTGTTTTAGTCAGAACTGTACCGTCGTGTCAGAAGCTACCAGTATGTCTCTTTCTCCGGTAACGTTCCCCTGCTTGCTCCTAATGTTCTTTTCGTCAGCTGTGATCTCGAATCCGCAAGACGGCGTCCTCGAAAAAACGCGAAAGGGTATGGCCGTGGACGAGGTTACGACCTTTAATCAGGAGACGCAGCTGCTTAAGGAAGAGGATGACAGAGAGAAACGGTAATTTCGATTCAGCTTCAATTCTTGGGTGCAGTATTCTCTCCCTCTCTCTCTCTGGAACCATATGTATCTTACACGTTTAGCAGGCAT
This sequence comes from Batillaria attramentaria, assembly GCA_018292915.2. Lineage (NCBI taxonomy): Eukaryota > Metazoa > Mollusca > Gastropoda > Batillariidae > Batillaria > Batillaria attramentaria. Next base: position 1,533,115 of record JACVVK020000062.1, read on the forward strand.
GTAAAATGTATTCTTACCAAATTCAGACTGGGTGTCTCAGCGATTGCTACTCACAAGAACAGGTATTCATATCCTACTGGTACTACTGCCAAATGTGCAATGTGCCCCATGGCAACTGAAGACGAAAAGCATTTTCTGTTGGTTTGTCCAGCGTATGACGATCTAAGAAATCTTTTAATCCCAGCCAAGTATTATAGCACCCTGTCCCTGTTTAGAGTGTCATTGTTGCTTGCGTGTAGAAATGAAACGATTGTAAAAAATGTGGCTGTGTACATAATAATTATACAAAGCGCTCAAAAGGAGAGAAGTTGCACTTGGTTAATTGTGTTGATTCCTGTCATATTGTATCATAGTTATAGTCCAGTAGTAATGCAGTTTCAGTTTGTTACATAGAATCTGAATGTTCATGCTATCAGTGTCACTGTTTACACTCTTGTTGTGGGCCACTGGCCTAAAACAATAAAACCTTTGAGTCTTGAGTCTCTCTCTCTGCGGAGCCGGGGTGGCCCCATGGTAGAGCGTTGGACTTCCAATGCTCGGGTCGGGAGTTCGTATCCCGGGTGGGGCCAAATATTTGTGCTGGCTTTTTCATCGTTGCCCCGTCTTTGATATCACCCGTATGTCGTGGAAAAGGACGTTAAACCCCCAAACATCCACCCACCCACCCTCTCTCTCTCTCTTAGAGTCCGTGAACAGTGTGCAGCATCAAGGATAAGTTTGGAAGCTAAGCCTATCACAATACGATCCTCGTAAGACAAAGTCAAATCATCAAGTCTAGCCTTTCTCTTTCTTTTCCATGGTATGTCTCAAGTATGGAGTAAAGATTATTTATATACCCTATATTCTGTGCCATGCTTTGAACAGAGCTGGAGAGGCGATAACTGTGGAAGCTCTTGCGACCCAGCTCGCCCAGCAAGCAGAAGAGTTGACGTTCCTGAAGGCACAAATAAAAGCAGATGAAAACAAGCAGTCTCAAGGTACATGTGTGTGAATAATTAAAAAAAACAACAACAAAAAACTCCTTGTCTCCGTCGTGATATGTGTGTATGTTGGAACACAAGTACAGTTCCAATGATAAGAATAGCAGCAATGATAAGAATAGCCCCAGGTAAGGATTGCACAGGAAGTAGCGCTTAGCGGCAGCAGGCTTTTCATTGCTTCGTCCTTCAGCCCTGCGGCGCCATGAGCATTTTAGAAGAGATGGATATCTGCGCCAAGGAGAAGTCTACCACACCATACCATATGAGGGTCGGTGGTCGGTTGAGGGTCTAACGTCATTTGGTGGACACCAAAAGCGGGGCAACGAGAAAAAGGCCGGCACAAATATCTGGCCCAAACCGGGATTCGAACTCGCATTGAAAGCCCAACGCTCTACCGCTCGATTGTGCGGCTCTCCACCAATGATATGACTTCATGCAAGTATGATGAACGTTTTAGGTACATCTATAAATCACGTGTGATTTACAATGTACAATGTTAAACCACGCGTTGTGAATTACGGATTTTTAAACCACGACCTGTGCTAGAGTGGTATATTTACATTTCAGCTATATGTATTCAGGTATATATATATATATATCAGGCCTTGAAAGATATGAACATAGAAAGTGCGATAAAAGATATGTATCGGTAAATCTTTTACCAGGTTCAACCTTCGTGAGGTGGGGTAGGAGCGTTTGTCCGAGTGGTGCCGAGCTTGTATATTCAGGTGAGTATCATGAAGAACACACACACACACACACACACACACACACACACACACACACACACACACACACACACACACACACACACACACACACACACACACACACACACACACACACAGAGCGCTGTCTTGCACAGCGTATCAGCAAATGCTTCATAGCGTATCACGAAGCTGCGCTATAGCGATCTTTTCTGCACAGCGTATCAGCAAATGCTTCATAGCGTATCACGAAGCTGCGCTATAGCGATCTTTTCTGCACAGCGTATCACCAAATGCTTCATAGCGTATCACGAAGCTGCGCTATAGCGATCTTTTCTGCACAGCGTATCAGCAAATGCTTCATAGCGTATCACGAAGCTGCGCTATAGCGATCTTTTCTGCACAGCGTATCACCAAATGCTTCATAGCGCATCACGAAGCTGCGCTATAGCGATCTTTTCTGCACAGCGTATCACCAAATGCTTCATAGCGTATCACGAAGCTGCGCTATAGCGATCTTTTCTGCACAGCGTATCACCGACCTGAAATGCACGTGTTTCATCAAAAGAGACTAAAATACCGCAAGTTAACTGCTGGTTGCTACTTATCTTGAGAAGCGTATTTGGTGCGGTGTGGATGCGTTTGAGCACCAGAATCGGTCCCGACGGATCGGCCACGCGATCGATCGAAGTAATGCACATTAAAATCTCTCCGATTTCGTCCGTTCCTCTTCCCGCCGCTGTTGGACTTTATCCTGCTAACCTGTAGGTGCGCCATTCTCTTAGAGTGTATACTAGATGCTTAAAGTATGCCTTATAGACGTATACTTTGTCCGATAGATAGCAAAGTTGTGTTTTTTTACCTTCGTATCACAGCCTGCACAGCGTGTCACAAGGGAAGGGCGTTTACCCACCCTGATCAGTGCCCGTATGTAATAGCCGAGGTTAGGGCTTTTAGCCCTGGGTTCATATAACAAATACGGCAAACAGGGTCCGTGAGCGCCCCGCGACCGGTCATGCGCGACCCGCGCAAGGTCAAATGCGGCGGGCGACAGGTTGAAATTGGTCATGGTCGACGGGCGGCGATCGGCGACTGACTATAACCCACCCGGTAGGTGGCTGCGACCGGTCACGGACGGCGGGCGACTGGCAATACGCGACCCGCGCAAGGTCATGAGTGGCGTGCGGCGTTCCAAATTTGGTCATGAGCGACGGGCGGCGAACGGCGACTGATTATACCCCACCCAGTAGGTGGCCGCGACCGGTCATGGACGGCGGGCGACTGGCTATACGCGACCCGCGCAAGGTCATGAAAATTCCAAAATTGGTCATGGACGGCCACTGAGCAGGCGATGAGTGGCGACTGGTCACGGGCGGCGCGCCACCGTCCACAAGATTAATCAACACGTTAAAACAAAAACACTGAAAAACCTTGGACAATTTCTTTATTGAAAGTTCAATTCAACAAAATCACGCCAGTTTTACATGGATGATCTGACACTAACGCCCACTGCACTGTTACTTAATGGTGTCAGTCGTCTATTTCATCGTTATGTCCTTGTCTATAATATCTGGCGTCTCCACACGCTAGCCTAACCGATCAACGCCGCCAACTGACTGGCCACCTATTGTTTGTGTCAACACTCCAGCCTCGGGCAGCATTAACATGGGAGGTTACACGCTGTGCACGTTGCGAGGACACAAGCCATCTACCGTTTGAAGCACAGAAACAGCAGATGGGCGCGTTGACATACATGTATTTTTTTCTTTGCCTAAATCTAAATATCTTGCGATTTAATTGTAGTTTTCTCGTTGCCCCGTCTTTGATATCACCCATACGTTAAACTCGCCCCCCCCCACCCCCACACACACACCCTTTTAATTGTACGGGTCGCCTATGGTCAGTAGCTTATGACCAATTTTTATCAGTCGCCTGTCGCTAATGACCAACCGTGGGTCGCCTATGACCAGCTGCCGGTAGTTCATGGCCGGTCGCCCATGACCAGTCGCTCATGACCAGTCGCTCACAACACTCACACGTCGCCCATGACCAATTTCAACCTGTCGCCCGCCGCCTTTGACCTTGCGCGGGTCGCGCATGACCGGTCGCGGGGCGCTCACGGACCTGTTTTCCGGATTTGTTACCTCCTGGGTTGGTCTAACCTCGAACTAAACTAGCTCTAGGGTTAAAGTTTTTTTTTTTTTTTTTTTTTTTTAAACCAAGAAGCGGGCCTATTCCAGCAAGGTGCCTAAGCTGTTATAGAATGATTTTTCTTCCTTTCTTCGGTTCCTTTTTTATTTTATTCAATTTTGCTTTTGGTTTTGTTTTGTCTTAGTCTGGGTTAGGCCGTAATCATGGGTTAAGTTAACCTCGAGTTTTACATACGGCTCCAGGCAGTTAATGTATCCAAAGAGGCACCAGCCAGTCAAATGCGTGCAGTCAAATTACAACCATCCGGTCATCAATCAGCCATCACGGTATCATATCAACCATCTAGTCATTGGTACAGTGTAATAATAATAATAATAATACATAGTTTTTAAAGAGCGCTGCTCTCTAAATGCAAACGACTCGCTGCGTTTAAGGCACACACACATACACACACACACACACACACACACACACACACACACACACACACACACACACACACACACACACACACACACAACTCGGGGGGCGCAGCGACATCAGGCGACTAATTAAACGTACACATAAGCAGACTCAGCAGGAGTTATAAGCAACAAAAGCTTGACGGTAAAGAAAAGTCTTCAGTATTATAACTGTCTTTTCCTTGCAGGAGTTGTGGGAGGGTCACGCACCGATTCTTCAGGTGCGTCCCAGAACCGACTGTGCCTGACGCTTCATCCACAGCTCGTCAGCATGCCTATACCGGACGGCCACGCGGCTCTGTACGGAGCCGAGTACTGGGACATTGAAGGTCACCACACTCACGATGCCCTCTGCGCTGTGTGCGAGGCGCACCACTCCATGACTATCATGATGCCCGCTACAAAGGCTTGTCCAAAAGGGTGGACCACACAGTACACCGGGTACCTGTCGGGTGGAGACTACGCAGATCCTTCGGGTGTCGATTTTGTATGCTTGGATGACGCACCCGAAGACAGAGACGCGTCATTCGGTCATGAGGTCAGCAGCTACTTCGTGTACACGCAGGCGGTGTGCGGAAGTCTGCCATGCCCGCCGTATGAAAATCACAAAATCGTCACGTGTGCCGTGTGTTCGAAGTAGAAGGGTTCGCGTGGAAACACAGCACAGCCCTAGACATAAAAGTCTGCAATCCCAACAAAAATCCACAAACTTGTTTTTTCTTTACAAGTGCGACCCCTTCCACTGCGCATAATGCAGGCAACTCTGTCACAACTGCAGAGTTTTCAGCGCTTCGGAGACCCTTTATAAAACCATTGCGTGAGTTTGCAGTGACTTCATTTTGCTTTTGGTCAGTGAGCGAGACACATCGCTACAGCGTCTAGCGTGTGCTGTATGAGAAGACTTGCCACTGCGATCTTTCTCGCTCAGTGTCAAAACTCAAATTGAGCTGTGAAATCAGGCTGCCCTTGGTTAATATTGGGGTTTCAGGGACGCTGAAACCTCTGTAACTGTGACAGAGTTAACTACCTTTTGCACAGTCGGATATTTTTCTCAACACTCTGTTTGTGGCTTTTTGTTGAGATTGCAGACCTTTAAGAAGAACTAGCACGTGCTATTTGCTGGATATAGAACAGTGCGCATGCAGTTTATCCTGAGGTGGATTTCTTGGCCCCGTTCCTGTACTGAACAATCACGGAACTATTCTGTATCTCAAATCGGTCTTCACAAGCCGTTTCAAAACGGGTCTGCAGGTTCGTGAAACTCGTGTTAAGAATAGTACTTAAAAGCCCATACAAAAATAACAATTTTACTTGAAATCTTACTCAAGCCACTATTGTGCAATCTGCAGCGGTCTTGGGCCTAGCGGGGATGGCCAACGCCTTTCGTAATACTGGCTTAAGGTCTGCAATCTCAGCAAAAAGCCGCAAACATTGCGTTTTTTTAAACTGCGACTCCTTCGACTGTGCATAATCCAGGCAACTCTGTCACAGTTGCAGAGTTTTCAGCACTTATAAAACCAGAGCACGAGTTTGCCGTGAGATTATTTGGCTTTTGATCAGTGAGCGAGACACATCGCTACATTGTCTCGCGGATGTTGACTGCTGCACGATCTTTCTCGCTCAGTGTCAAAACGCACACTGAGCTGTGAAATCAGGCTGCCCTTGGCTTTTATTGGGGTTTCAGGGACACTGAAAACACTGCAACTCAGCTGTGACAGATTTGCTTGTGCTTGCACGGTCGACTCTGCACACTCCGGTAAGCTTTTTGTTGGGAGCTTAGATCTTTAAGGTGGCTCCTACTGGTGTGCAGTGATTTGGTCTTATCATATAGAGCAGGCAGGGGGCGGTCGAGCTAAGGTTCGTAAAGATCTAAGTTCCCAACAAAAAGCTGTCCGAAGTGTGAACAAATTTTACAGAGTCGACCGTGTAAGCACAGTCAACTCTGTCACAGTTGCAGAATTTTCAGCGCCCCTAAAACCCCAATAAAAGCCAACAGCAGCCTGGTTCAGTTTGCGTTTTGACACTGAGCGAGAAAGATCGTGCAGCACTCAACATACACTAGACACTAGGGATGTGTCTCGCTCACTGACCAAAAGCCAAATAATCTCACGGCAAACTCGTGCTCTGGTTTTATAAGGGTCCCCGAAGCGCTGAAAACTCTGCAAGTGTGACAGAGTTGCCTGGATTATGCACAGTCGAAGGAGTCACAGTAAAAAGTAAAAAAAAAAAAATCACACTTCGGAAAGCTTTTCGTTGAGAGCTTAGATCTCTAAGAGTTAACACACGTGCTGCAATAAATCTAAGTCTAATGCTAGTGTCTACCAGTCCTTGTTCTTTCTTTCTCTCTCGCTTGTATGGCTGCGGCCGGTGGCATGGTAAAACAGAAATACTGTCGCACGCACCAGAGTGAATAGCAGGGTGGAGGTTTGCACATAAAGTAGCGCTTAGCGGCAGCAGGTTTTAATTGCTTCGTCCTCCATCCCTGCGGCGCCATGAGCATCTCAGTAGAGATGGATAGGTCCGCCGAGGAGGTCTACCATACCATACCATACCATACCATTAATTCATTATGTTATTGGGCGTAAATGACAGGTTTGGCTGTGTAACACTTGCGCAACACTTCCTCCGCTCCTGTGAGTGAAAGACTGCGCAACTTTCTGCGCATCATGCAAAGTTATAATACATCCGTGTGTGTCGTATATATTAATGTATAGCACTTGCCAACACCACTAGAAGGAAGGGAGTTGCAGGACTGAAGTAGCAGAACGAACATTTCTCAAGACTTGTGTCGGTAGAGATACGCTTGCGTGATCGGGTGATTGGAGACGTCGTTTTAGTCATCATGAAGTCCACAAGTGTGATATGCATCACGTTCCTGTGTGCAGCCATACAAGGTCAGTGACTTATTAGTTTAACCTACATGAGTGAGTGAGTGAGTGTTTTAAGGCTTAACGCCGCGTCAGCGACAAAGACTGCAGCCACAAGTTTGAAGGCCCCTTCGTTAAAAGGTAAAAAGCTGGTTTAAAACAACTTGTAAATATAGGGTAAAAGTTTATAGGTTAATGAGGCTGTACCAGTCTTGGGATACCACGAGTTCAAAACGCCGGGCGCCAAGCCTGGGACGCATACATGCATAACTAAGAACACAATGTTCAAATTTTATGAATCATATTGACTTCCCGAAGCAGGCCAAAAATCATGTCCGGAGGGACATTCGGAAACAAAAGCTCCATTGATTCGCCAGTAAAATATTTTTGTCGAACCTCAATCAGGTCGGCACAAGAAATCAAAATATGTTTCATGGTGTCTGGCTCATCGCAACCCAAACAAAAAGGACTCTCCTCGCCTTTCACAAGTGCGAGTGGGTATAATATGCGTGCCCAATATGGAGACGGGCCAATTAACCTACATGATTGGTTTGGTTTGTTGTTGGTGGTACTGCTGTTGTTAGTTGCTAGCGGCAGATGTTTACGCGAGACTGGCATACGCGCTGCAGTAACAGCAGCAAATGCTTATTTCACAGAAATCATAAGACAGTTTACGGCCAGGAAAAAATCCAAACAGATATCACTGCTACCAGAGGCTGGTGTAACTGTCATGAAATAACAATAAGGAACTGAGCTAGGCAGACGCGATGGCACACCCAGGGAAGAAAGGCTTTGCACTAGATGTAGTATGCACGCTATTGACGGCGAGCCCCACTTTATATCGGAATGCCCTAAGTACAATACAGAGAGGCAAAGGGTTTTGTTTTCATTTCATTTTAGTTCTCCTACAGTGATTTGTGGAGCCGTGCGTTAGCCCTGGATGTGCCGCCAAGGGAAAGGGCGTTGATATGTTTGTAAACAAAGGTAAAACCCACGTAAACAATGCTACAGTCCCTGTCTAAATCCCACCAGGCGTAAAAAATTCCAGTGCCCTTGACATTGCGGTAAACCAGCCAATCCGGTGCGGTCCCATGAGCGCTTGGCTTTCGTTTACAGTTTCCATGCTGCGAAGCCGTAAAGTCGTTTCGGATATAGCTCAGCCGAAGATTAAGTGCAAACGGTACGTAGCTGATTTGAAATCATTTTATGACTGTCACTAAGTATCAATATGCGCGAACACAGACCGATTTTTTGCCAATTTGTAGACAAAGACCTCGCAAATCTTACGAAAGATTCGCCAAACAAGAAGTCTTCTGCTACTGAGATCATTTCTGCAGCGGCAAGTAGCTGTGTCAGCATAGCGATACTGATAGGAACAAGCAAATGATAAGAGAACGCATAGAAATGGAGCAAACGTTTCGAAGATGAACACGACAAACTGCCCAGACAATGCCACAAACATTTCACGTACCTAACTATACCAAAGAAGTCACTGGAAAGTGTCAAGCAGAAACGGTCATTCACCGATTTCATATGGAGCGACGTTTGCACCAAACCGGCTTGCGGCTGTGCACCACAGCTGAAGCTTGGTTTTACAGCTCAGCTTTACGCCAAAACTCGGTTTTTAACACTGAGATTAATCACTAAGGAACGTTTCATAAACTGATATCATAGTTTTAGCACAGTTTTGTGCGTGCCAAATGCACAAACAGTGCGTGCGACAGACGTACTGTTCAACAACGAGCTTCAGCCTACACGCCCGCTTCGTGCAAATGGCGCCTCATAGATTTTCTATTGTAAACGCGCCTGCGGGGAGAAGCTATTAACTGTTTTCTAAATGTTGATTTTAAACTTCAGTTTTCAGAGTTGAAATGAAAACAGAACTATTATAGGTTGATTTTCGGGGGTAGGACCGTAGGTGTAGTTCTCGGGAGGTGACAGAGAAGAAAGTTGTAGCCCTCGGCCTTCGGCCTTGGGCTACAACTTTCTTCTCTTGTCACGTCTCTGTAACTACACCTACGGTCCTACCCCCGAAAACCAACCTATAATAGAATAATATCTTTCACATACCAAAAACCAGTGTCAGCTTTTAACTTTTCCCGATTGATGTCCATGGTAATGTCAAAGAAAGCAATGCTAAACCTATCCAAGTTTATCAAAAACAGTTAAGTAGTATAAGACTTGCAAATTTCGCAAAATTAACAGACATTGTCTCTTTTCTGTGTTGTTCACGCCTGAATTTGTGCACTTTTTGTGTCATTGTACTCTTTGTGTGTTTTTAATCTTGTCCTTTGTACAGCTGTAGTTTCCTTGATTTACGTTCGCCCTGATTTTCTGTATTTCATCTACACCCCAGAAGGGGCTCACAGAATGAATTATTTTAAATGATAATAATGAGTAGTACTTATCCAGCGCTTAATCTCACAAAAGCAACTCTGTCTGTCTGTCTCTGTCTCTCTCTCTCTCTCTCACACACACACACACACACACACACACACACACACACACACACACACACACACACACACACACACGCGCGCGCGCGCGCGCACACACACGCACGCACGCACGTGCACACACGCACACACGCACGCACACACACACACACACACATACACACACACACACACACATACACACACACACACTACTGACATGTACACCCCGGCCTGATGCAGATATTATATACAATTGCAGCCAAAGGCACTGAAACAATTAGTGAGACTTAGTAGGGCTTCGTACGGAGAACTTCGCTGAGCAGCGTAACCCACTTGCATGTAAATTAGGCACGTACGGGTACCATTAGCTAATCGCAGCGCGTTAGCAGCTCGCGGCCTCTGCCGTGTGAACCTAATTTACATGTAAATGGGTTACGCTGCTCAACGAAGTCCTCCGTACGAAATCCTACTAAGTCTCATAATAGCGGACTGCTGAAGTGTGAAAGACCTGACGGAAGAAGTAGGTTCTTCTGGTTTGATCTGAACTGGGACAGTGTGGGAAGGTCACGATTTTCGACAGGCAGCGGGTTCCAGACATTTTTCTCTTTGACTTTGAAAACCTAGCATATAATACAACCACGCTGTACTGGTATGACTCCCATCTTCTCAAAATGGCCGCTTCCAACCAACAGCAATTTTTCAATAAGCATATCTCAGGCTTACGTGCTACAGAAATATTTTTTATATACCAAAAGAAAATTTATTTTCTTCATTTTTCAATGGTACCAATAACTCCATATATGCCCAAACTCATCCTTTGTCTCCTTTTATGGGAGTCCATCACAAATAATAATAAAAAAAAAAATCCAGACTATTTTGTTCCCAGGTTCTGCTGCCATTGAGTGGATGTCAGAAACGATTCCAAACGGAAGTACGTTCAGCGCATGCGTGGGGGAGAGTGTGCTTCTTCCATGGGACTTCACTCTGTCGGCGTCTGAACGTCTGGTGAATGTAGAGTGGTACAAACTGACAGGTACACACACTCTCTCTCTCTCTCTCTGTGTGTGTGTGTGTGTGTGTGTGTGTGTGTGTGTGTGTGTGTGTGTGTGTGTGTGTGTATCTCTCTCTCTCTCTCTGTATGTCGAGTGGCTAACCCGGATTTTGGAGGTTAAGTGGTGCGCTTGGCGCGCGCGATGCAGAATACAGGCTTTGTGTAGCACTTGCTCATTGTGCGATGATATATATATTGCTCAAACTTAACTAACGGTTGAAGGCTTTTCTGAACGTGCATGTTGAATAACTAATATTACAAACAGCCCCATTCTATTAGTGTACACAATTACGACCAAAATAAGAATATTTTCCGGCAAAGTTCTTAGTTCTGGTACGCAGATAAAACAAGAAACAAGGTTTTAAAGAAAACAGAAAAAAAAAACTATGTGGAGTTTGTGTCGACGCGCATTCACTTTCCACCGTAAATTGTAACCCAGAATCATGAAAATCTCTGGAAGAAAAGGTTTGTGAATTATTCTAATGGGAGTTTCAAATCAAACAGTTTCATAACGACTGTTTTTCGTTAAACGATGGTGAAAACACTATTCTTTCGTCATTGCGGTTACGCCTTCAAAAAGGCACCAATCGCATTAAAAGTACAAATTATAAAGTACTCTTAAACCATCGGATTTCTGTGTGGGGTTCTATGGGGGGGGGGGGGGGGGGTCTGTTTACGCTTTAAAGTTTTGTTCCTAATAGTTTGTAGTAGTTGTGGCAACGGCAACCGTACAATTTTTCGCCTTTCGGAAAGTTCTATAAGCAGTTTCGAAGTGAACATTCGTGGTTTTTTTTCTTCCGATATTCAGTTTCCATTTTTTTGGGGGGGAGGGGGGGGGGGTGTTTGTTTTTAAATTTTTTAGGCACATATGTCAGCTTAGGTTCTTCTAAAGCTACCCATTCGCCATTTACTCATATGGTTATACGTATTTGTAAATTCGGAAACTGAAATTGCTGAGCTGACCCTTCGCACCACGAGATTGTAATGTGTTCATGTTCAGAGTGTGAGAGAATGCGTGTGGTTCACGTAAGCGTGCGTGCTGTGTTTATCTCGTGGCTTTCTGTACCATTTAGAGAAAGTGGATAAAGCGCCGTCACTACACTCAGTTATTGTTATTATTTGGAAGAAGAAAAAAAAAAAAACCCGAGTTTCAACTTAGCCACTGTTTAATTCTTTAAGGTTACTGTACTGTACTTTCTATCGCAGGTAAAGCACAGCAGCCCGTCGCTCTGTTGATGGAAAACTTCTGGCGAGCAACTACCACAAGTCCGACAGTGAAGTACATCCCTTCAGCGGGACTGCAGTTTCCTCGCCTCAACTGGACAAACATCGGAACGTACGAAGTTCGGGTCAACGTCTTAGGCCCGAAGCACACGAGCGTCAGCGTCAGCACCATGAAGCAAGCAGCAAAGGCTGTCTCGCATCATACGCCTCGCGTCAGCGCGTGGTGTGCGCCGTTTGCATGCACACTTGGCTTCGGCGTCATTCGCCTGCACGGCCTGTTCGCTGAGCCCACACTGCACGCGCTGACCCACACTGCTTTCTGATTGGCTGAAACCAAGTCTGCAGCGCGGCGTCAGCAGCAGAAATAGGACATGTTCTATACGCGGCGTCAAAGGATTCCGCCGCCTGGCATCATTGATGCCGTTGCCTGTCGCCAGGCGCCGATGTCATGCACGCGTGGCGGCGCCTTGAAACTGTCGCCGGGAGTCAGATCCGCCGCTCGGCATCATGACGCTGACGCTCGTGTGCATCGGGCCTTACGGAACGGAGAGATCGTCTCCGCCAGGCAGACCGCCAGTATTGTTTTGCCAGGTCAGATTTCTGTGGGTTTTTTTTTTTTTTTTTTTTTAACCAATAACAAAATCAATAAAACAGTTATAGAGAGGCTTTATAACTAGAACTAATCTCTACAGTCAACGGGAGGTAGTCTTGTTTTGTACCCCATGTGATGACGATGCTGCTGCTGCTGCTGCTGATTGGCCATTTTAGGATGCAGCGAAAACGTCCATGCTATCTGCATGCTCACTGCGCCTTTGGGGAGGGGAGGGGAATAAGGAGAGATTTTTTTTTTTAATCTGAGACAAGAGTTGCAACTTGAGGTTCCGCTTGAATGTCTTGGTGGTAGCAGAACCTGCCTTGAAGTTACCTGGCAGGTTGATCGAGAGGGAAGAAGCTGCATTCCTAAAGGCCCGCACCCCAAACCGTTTCTTGCATGTGTTGTCATAGTTATGATAGTCGCTTGGGAGAGGCAGCTTGGACTGGGAAGAAGATGTAAGGCTGCGCATTGGTTTGTATAGCGGTGCGAGCTCAGTCAGATACAATGGAGCGGTGCCTTGAATGCACGCAGGAGAAGATCGAAAAGAGAAGCTTGTGGTCAATACGAAGATTGACTGGGAGCCAGTGAAGATCTTTTAGGACCCGTGTGACATGATCTGACTTTTTCGAACTGGGGACAATTCTAGCGGTTGCATTCTGTCCATGCTGAAGGCTATGTGCAGTGTCTTTCGGGGACGGGACGGGGCCAGTAGTGGAAGGTTCTCTTTCTCCAACATAGGCTGGGTCGTTAGAAAATAAGCCCACACTATGATGCAAGAACCCAGGAAAGTCAAGCAGGTAGAGGGATAGGTAGAGGGATAGTTCGGGTAACCCATGAGTGATCGGGGAAGTCACATCCTGGATTACAAGAGAGGGTAAGTGGGTGGGTGTTTGGGGGTTTAACGTCCTTTTCCACCACATAGGGTGATATCAAAGACGGGACAACGATGAAAAAGCCAGCACAAATATTTGGCCCCAGTCGGGATACGAACTCACGACCCGAGCATTAGAAGTCCAACGCTCTACCATTCGACTACCCCGGCTCCCCGGATTACAGGGGGCACCATGACTAGTAGAGGGAGTACCAGTGCAGAAGTTGTGGGTTCGATCCCCTGTTGAGAGCAAAAAACAAAAACCAAAACCAAAGGTGCAGGCGTTGTCATCGTTGATATCGCCCTTTCCCCCAGCAAACGTACCCGACAAGCTTACTGCGTTGAACGCGAGTCAGGGGAGAGAACTGTTCGACAACAGATGAAGATGGTTCTGTCCCATGTGTGCTTGTTTCCCGAGCCGACTCGCCTGTATTGCTAATACATTCTGTTGGCCTCTGATTTATTGGAAGAATTCAAGCGGGGTCACTTCCGTGTTCACGCTAAAAAATACAGGGGTCACACGCATAAAATTACGATATTGTCAATAGAGAGAGACTAAGTACCATTTTGTTAAGGTATTCGCTGCATGACTGCATATTTAAGTTGAACCGCTTCTGATTTCATTGTCTGCATCAGATTCTCTTCTTCAGGTCAAAGAATAAAAATGCACACGGCCTCAAAATGCCTATATATTCCCTATTACCCTCAGGCATCATAGTCACTCTTTAAAATGCTTCAGTCTAGAAGAAAAAAAATGTTCAGACCACTATACTTTTAAAAAAAATTGCCTCTTCTTGCTACACCTGGCATGCACCTTGCCCTACCAAATATAAAAAAAGTCGCGAAAATCACGCTTTTTCATGACAACAAAAATCACTACAAACTAGCACAGTCGCAAAACAGGTCCATAAAAACAACAAACAAACAAACAAACATACTGCACTTGACCGCACGCGTAATTTGTGTCCTTACGCCTTCACCACCCTTGGACTACATTCTCAGCACCTCTTACACTCTATTCCTTCCTTGCAACTGTCGTTTGAAATCGCTACCCAAGTACATAAGTACACAAAACAGACACAACAAAAACGTGGGAAAGTGGTGATTAGTATACTTTCAGTGTTCATTCACACAGATGCACCAGTGTTGGCTGGAGGCCGACTGTCGGGTCACGTGTTGCCTGAGTCGGTGCTGGATGACGCAACACAACAGCGTCACGTGCAGCTTGCCTGTGGCAATTTTGTGCAACTCGGCAATGCACCAGTCTCCGTCATGTGGAAGGTTAGTGATTCTTTAAAAAAAACCAAAAAAAAACAACAACACAAAAAACAGAAGCTTCCAGTGTTTATCTCTTTCTGTGTTCTTAAAAGAGATGGAATTTCTTGAGATACACACGCTGAAGCCGACATTTTCTTCTTTTCGTGCAGACTCCATCAGGAGTTACCATGAACAGCACTTCATTCTCCAACGGCAACTTCATTCTCAGCCTCCCAAATCCAGTTGACTACGGTACCTACTCCTGTTACATCACAGATCCCAACTTACTGGCGAAATGTGTTCGTAACATGGCCCCATTAAGGCGAGGAGCCTTCATCCATGTGGACGAGGTTCCAACTCGGCTTCTGTTGCTGGAAGAAGGTGTAGACGGACTGGAGGATCATGCTAGCGATGTTCTTCAAGAACTTGGTCATCAGGAGGAAGTGGATTCCAACCTCACGGCCAGAACAGACCACCTTAGTGCCGAAAACAACCGTGTACAAGAAAACCTTGATCAACTTGAAGAAAGAGATTCCAACTTGACGATATCTTTAAAGCAGTTTCGCTATGAGCTTGTACTTCAGGCAGAAGTGTATGAAAATCTTGAATCTCGAGTTCAAAACCTTACTTCAAGCCATAGTCAGCTCCTTGAAAGGCTCTTGCAAAATAAACAGGAGGACACCAAGCTTCAGTCAGATCTGGAAGAACTTGACATCAAGCAACAGGATTTTAACTCTACACTGCAGGATCAGGCTGACCTACTAAAATCAGAGGCTTCCGAACTTAGAGAAGACAATCAAAAGCTCCGTGAAGATCTTGACGAGGAAAGAAACTCCAGGGTCGAGCTGAATAAGAGTTTGTCTAGACTGAACACCGAGATTGTTTTTCAGGAAGAAGTGGATGAAAATCTTGAATCTCGAGTTCAAAACCTTACTTCAAGCCATAGTCAGCTCCTTGAAAAGCTCTTGCAAAATAAACAGGAGGACACCAAGCTTCAGTCAGATCTGGAAGAACTTGACATCAAGCAACAGGATTTTAACTCTACACTGCAGGATCAGGCTGACCTACTGAAATCAGAGGCTTCCGACCTTAGAGAAGACGACCAAAAGCTCCGCGAAGATCTTGACGAGGAAAGAAACTCCAGGGCCGAGCTGCGTAAGAGTATGTCCAGACTGAACACCGAGATTGATCTCCAGGAAGAAGTGGATGAAAATCTTGAATCTCGTGTTGAAAACCTCACGTCAAGGCACGGCCAGCTTCTAAAAAGGCTCTCTGACCTACTGAAATCAGAGGCTTCCGACCTTAGAGAAGACAACCAAAAGCTCCGTGAAGATCTTGACGAGGAAAGAAACTCCAGTGTCGAGCTGAATAAGAGTTTGTCCAGACTGAACACCGAGATTGATCTCCAGGAAGAAGTGGATGAAAATCTTGAATCGCGTGTTGAAAACCTCACTTCATGGCACCATCAGGTGCTAGAAAGACTCTTGCAAAATGAGCAGAAGGACTCCACGCTTCAGTCAGATCTGGAAGAACTTGACATCAAGCAGCAGGACTTTAACTCTACACTGCAGGCTGACCTACTGAAATCAGAGGCTTCCGACCTTAGAGAAGACAACCGAAAGCTTCGCGAAGATCTTGAACAGGAAAGAATGTCCAATGCTGCGCTGAATGAGAGCTTCTCCAAGCTGAACCGTGAACTACAGAACATTAAACACGCTTTGTGTAAGTACCATTTACCCAAACCTGTCTATGTAGAGACTGGGAGTGGGGCTGGCAGAGCTGAACTGGTAGAGCATTGGACTTATAGAGTTCGGATCGTTTGTTCGAGCCCCAGCTGGGGTCCCAGTATTTACCTTTTTCGTCGTTGCCCCGTCTTTGACAGCATTCGTATCTACCAGAAAATACGAAAATAAAATACCAGAAAATAAAGTCCAATCATAACGTAACCTGTCGGTGTACAGACTGTAGTCCCCGCCCTAACGTACCCTGTCCACCTACAGACTGTAGTCCCACCCTAATATAACCTGTCTACCTACAGACTATAGTCCCGCCCTAAGGCAACCTGTCTATCTACAGACTATAGTCCCGCCCTAAGGTAACCTGTCTACCTACAGACTATAGTCCCGCCCTAAGGTTACCTGTCTATCTACACAATGTAGTCCCGCCCTAAGGTAACCTGTCTATGTACAGACTGTAGTCCCGCTCTAAGGTAACCTGTCTATCTACAGACTATAGTCCCTCCCAAAGTAACCTGTCTATCTACACACTGTAGTCCCGCCCTAAGGTAACCTGTCTATCTACAGACTATAGTCCCTCCCAAAGTAACCTGTCTACCGACAGACTATAGTCCCGCCCTAAGGTAACCTGTCTACCTACAGACTATAGTCCCGCCCTACGGTAACAGATATAGTCCCACCCTAAGGTAACCTGTCTATCTACAGACTGTAGTTCCGCCCCTAAGGTAACCTGTCTACCTACATAGTCCCGCCCTAAGGTAACCTGTCTACCGACAGACTATAGTCCCGCCCTAAGGTAACCTGTCTATCTACAGACTATAGTCCCGCCCTAAGGTAACCTGTCTATCTACAGACTGTAGTCCCGCCCTAAGGTAACCTGTCTATCTACAGACTATAGTCCCGTCCTAAGGTAACCTGTCTACAGACTATAGTCCAGCCCTAAGGTAACCTGTCTATCTACAGACTGTAGTCCCACCCTAAGGTAACCTGTCTATCTACAGACTGTAGTCCCGCCCTAAGGTAACCTATCTACAGACTGTAGTCCCGCCCTAAGGTAACCTGTCTATCAACAGACTATATTCCCGCCCCAAGGTAACCTGTCTACCTACATAGTCCCGCCCTAAGGTAACCTGTCTATCTACAGACTATAGTCTCGCCCCACGGTAACCTGTCTATCTACAGACTGTAGTCCCACCCCAAGGTAACCTGTCTGTCTACAGATTGTAGTCCCGTCCTAAGGTAACCTGTCTACCTACAGACTATTGTTCCGCCCTAAGGTAACCTGTCTATCTACAGTCTATAGTCCCTCCATAAGGTAACCTATCTACAGACTATAGTCCCGCCCTAAGGTAACCTGTCTATCTACAGACTGTAGTCCCACCCTAAGGTAACCTGTCTATCTACAGACTGTAGTCCCGCCCTAAGGTAACCTGTCTATCAACAGACTATAGTCCCGCCCCAAGGTAACCTGTCTACCTACATAGTCCCGCCCTAAGGTAACTTATCTACAGACTGTAGTCCCGCCCTAAGGTAACCTATCAACAGACTATAGTCCCGCCCCAAGGTAACCTGTCTACCTACATAGTCCCGCCCTAAGGTAACCTGTCTACCTAGAGACTATAGTCCCGCCCTAAGATAACTTGTCTGTCTACAGACTATAGTCCCGCCCTAAGGTAACCTGCGTATCGTCCTGGATTCAGCACCGAAACCGCCCTGCTTCGTGTCCTCAATGATGCTTTGAGCAGTTTGGATTCTGGAAAGTTGTCTCTCCTTGTTCTGCTTGATCTCAGTGCCGCTTTCGACAAGATTAATCATGCAATCCTCCTTCAGCGATTGGCAAATGAGGTCGGAGTTCGGGGTGTGGCAGACAGGTGGTTTCTGTCCTACTTCACAGACAGATCACAGTATGTCGTGGTCGGATCCTCTGCATCAGGTGACAGGGAACTCACATGCGGTGTTCCCCAGGGCTCAGTCCTTGGACCCATTCTGTTCTCCCTCTACATATCACAGCTCGGTCGCATCATCGAGAAATTTTCAGTTCAACGCCAGTTTTTTGCTGACGACTCCCAGCTTCAATCTCATTTCCCTCCTGACCCTGCAACAGCTGCAGCTGCGGTTGCCAGTTTTGAGTCCTGCTGTGCTGCGGTGAAATGCTGGATGTCTCAGAACATGCTGAAGCTAAATGACGACAAGACGGAAGCCATTTTTTGGGGGGTCCAAGATCGAGACGGGAAAAGGCGAACATCAAGGAAATCCTAGTTGGGGATGCCAAGATTCCCTTTGCCGAGAGTGTGCGGGATTTGGGCCTGACTGTTGATGCCGAGTTGACCATGGTGCCTCACATAAACAAAGTCACCAAAAACTGCTTCCACTTCCTGCGCATACTTGGGAAACTGCGGCCATTTCTGTCGTTGCCGGCTGCCAACTCCATTGCACTTGCCCTGGTGATGTCAAGAGTGGACTATCGCAACAGTGCTCTGTGGGGACTACCAGTGTCACACAGCTGCTAGGATTGTCTCCCGCACAAAAGTCACTGACCACATCACCCCTGTTCTGAAGGTACTTTACTGGCTCCCCGTGCAGCAGCGCATTGACCACAAAGTCCTTTCCTTAACGTACTACTCCATCCACAACACTGCCCCCACGTACCTGCAGCAACTGATTCCTGTGTACCAGCCAGCGCGCAACTTGCGGTCTGCAAGTTCTCTCCGTCTGCGGCTCCCTTCAACTGACGACACCAGTAAGATGAGGCATGGCACGGTCCTTCAAAAATGCAGCGCCGAAATTGTGGAACACTTTCCGTGAGACAGTGAAGGAGGCAGTCAGCATTACCGCATTCCGGAAGCGCCTGAAGACTCATCTCTTCAGTGCCTCACCCCAGTAATCATCTGCAGGGTTTTTAAATTTTTTTTAAAAAATCTGTCTTTCACTATCTTTCCTTTCAAAACCTCTCCCTAAGCGCCGTGAGCACTCAGTCAGGGTGGAGCCGTGCGCTGTATCAAGTCTCCATCATCATCATCATCATCATTATCAGGTAACCTGTCCACCTACAGACTGTAGTCCCGCCCTAAGGTAACCTGTCCACCTACAGACTGTAGTCCCGCTCTAAGGTAACCTGTCCACCTACAGACTGTAGTCCCGCCCTAAGGTAACCTGTCCACCTACAGACTGTAGTCCCGCCCTAAGGTAACCTGTCCACCTACAGACTGTAGTCCCGCTCTAAGGTAACCTGTCCACCTACAGACTGTAGTCCCCCCCTAAGGTAACCTGTCTATCTACAGACTGTAGTTCCGCCCTAAGGTAACCTGTCCACGTACAGACTGTAGTCCCGCCCTAAGGTAACCTGTCTATCTACAGACTGTATCCCTGCCCTTTACGAACCTATCTATCTACAGACTGTGGTCCCGCCCCTGACGTGCCTAACGCAATGAAAACCAACAACCCGACAACGTGGTTTGGCAGTACCGCCACGTACAACTGCACTACGGGCGCCCTGGTGAACGGACCTGCGGAAATCACTTGTGGACCTGATGGCACCTGGTCTCCTGCCAGCTTCTCCTGTGTCGGTACGGTAAGGGTGGGTGGGCGTTTGTGGGTTTAACGTCCTTTTCCACCACATAGGGTGATATCAAAGACGGGGCAACGATGAAAAAACCAGCACATATATTTGGCCCCAGCCGGGATCGAACTCACGACCCGAGCATTAGAAGTCCAACGCTCTACCATTCGACCACCCCGGCTCCCCGTCGGTACGGTAATCTTTTCGTGCGAAACTAATTCAAAACAGACTAGCTGCATATAGGTGGTGCTGCAATCTACTCGGTGAACTGTGGTTATTTTAATTGTTCATTTCTTCTTCACAAATCTTTGCTCAGCTCTTCATATGATATGAATCGACGACCCCACTTCTGTCAATAAGAAGGGCCGAGCCCCCCGAATTCATACAATCGCGTTCCGCAGCACACTGAGCACAACACATGACATGGTCTGGCAAACTGTTCACCAGACACTGCAAGGGAAGCACATGTAGTTTGATATGACTAGAACGTGGAAACAAAGCAGTAAGTCCATCGACGTCACTTGAGGAAAAAGAGCATTGCGTCAATCTCTTTCATCGTGAAATCACCCCTTTTTCCGCCCCATACAATGATGTCATGGACGCGGTGTGTTTTCCCAATACACGGCAGAGTAAAGTGGCCGGGCTTTGGCCTCGGGGCGTGCAGAGTGGAGTCGTCTATTATGATACGCGTGGTCATGCTGTACTGCTTTTCGTTTTAGAGTTACAATAATAAATTTGTCATGGGGACGTAGCTCAGTAATAAGACGTTACGCTGTCACACCCAACATCCATGTAGAAATCCGTAAAGGGCATGAATTTGATTTGGGATTGCTTACTCACCTGTACTGCCTTCATGTGCACACACACGCATAAATACAAGTGTGTACGTTATAGAGACCCTGTTCCATAGAAGACGCATGCAATGCATTAGTAGTTAGAAATGAAAAAACAACAACAAAATAACAACAACAACAACAAACACAAGTTGGTGTGAAAAGATAACACACTCCGCCCCCCCCCCCCATGCCCTTTGACCTTACCAAAACCAGTATCGTATCATCAGTAGCATCAGCATATTCATTGCTTCATCACCATTAACATAATTATACCGCTATTATACCGTTATTGTTATGAACATGTCCATGTATTTCACCCAGTCTTAGCACACGTATAATGTCACCTGTGCTTTAAATTTTTTTTCTTCGCGCACGAATATACCACGTTTCTGACTCTTTTTCCGGTTTTGGATCTGTATGAGAAAATCAAGCAAGATTAACGGTTCCTTGACTGCCTTTATTGCAGCAAACACGAATATAATCAAAGTGCAACACT
Source organism: Batillaria attramentaria (assembly GCA_018292915.2). Classification (NCBI taxonomy): domain Eukaryota; kingdom Metazoa; phylum Mollusca; class Gastropoda; family Batillariidae; genus Batillaria; species Batillaria attramentaria. Next base: position 1,554,344 of record JACVVK020000062.1, read on the forward strand.
CCCACCAAGCCAAATTTAAATCCATGCAGACAGAAATTAATTATGATTTCTTTTAGTGATGCAACTGGTGCGGAACCCCACACTTATTTAGGAAGGAATTGAGTTAACAGACTATGGTTCCATCTTCGCGTAAAGTGCTCATCTACAGACTTATCATTTGAACTACAGCTTGTGGTCTTGCGCCTGATGTGCAAAATGCACGCGAGGTCAGCTACTCAACATCGGCTGACATCACAGCCACGTACACCTGCACTACGGGCGCCCTGGTGAACGGACCTGCGGTAATCACATGTGGACCTGATGGCACCTGGTCTCCTGCCAACTTCTCCTGTGTCGGTACGGTAATCTTTTCGTACTAAACAAATTGAAAACAAACTATTTGCATATAGGTGGTGCTGCAATCTACTCGGTAAACGGTGGTTATTTTAATTGTTCATTTCTTCTTCACAAATCTTTGCTCCGCTCTTTATATGATATGAATCGACGACCCCACTTCTGTCAGTAAGAAGGGCCGAGCCCCCAGAATTCAGCCAATGGCGTCCCGCGGCACACTGAGCACAACAGATGAAATGATCTGGCAAACGTTTATCCAGACACTACAACGAGGGAAGCACGTGTAGTTTGATATGACTAAATCATGGAAAGAAAGCAGTAAGTCCATTGACGTCATTTGAGGAAAAAGAGCATTCCATCAATCTCTTTCAATTTGAAATCACCCCTTTATCCCATACAATGATGTCATGGACGTGGTGTGTTTTGCCAATACACGGCAGAGTAAAGCGGCAGGACTTTGGCATCGAAACTTGCCGAGTGAAGTCGTCAATTATGATACGCGTGTTCATGCTGTAGTGCTGTTCTTTTTAGAGTTATAAGGATAAATTTGTCATGGGGGCGTAGCTCAGTAATAAGACGTTACGCTGTCACACCAAACATCCATGTAGGAATCCGTAAAGGGCATGAATTTGATTGGGGATTGTTTACTCACCTGTACTGCCTTCATGTGTGCACATACACACGCATGAATACCAATTGTGTACGTTATAGACGGGACGGGCCGTGAGATGGAAGACAAGTATACTAGAACTTGCATGCATGAGTAAGTAGAAATAAAAAAAACACCAAAAAACAAGTTGGTGTAAAAAGATGACCCCCCCCCCCCGGCTCTCCCCCCCCCCTCCGCCCCACCACTTTTATGGTTATGGGACTGTAGAAATGCCCTTACCAAAACCAGTATCGTATCATCAGTATCATCAGCATATTCATTGCTTCGTCATCACCATTAACATAATTATACCGCTATAAGTTATCGTTATTGTTATGAACATGTCCATGTATTTCACCCAGTCTTAGCACACGTATAATGTCACCTGTGCATTAACACTTTTTCCTTCGCGCACGATTATACCACGTTTCTGACTCTTTTTCCGGTTTTGGCTCTGTATGAGAAAATCAAGCAAGATTAACGGTTCCTTGACTGCCTTTATTGCAGCAAACACGAATATAATCAGAGTGCAACACTCCCACCAAGCCAAATTTAAATCCATGCAGACAGAAATTAATTATGATTTCTTTTAGTGATGCAACTGGTGCAGAACCCCAGACTTACTTAGGAAGGAATTGAGTTAACAGATTATGGTCCCATCTTCGCGTACAGTGCTCATCTACAGACTTTTCATTTTGAACTGCAGCTTGTGACCTTGCTCCTGATGTGCAAAATGCACGCAATATCAGCTACTCGACATCGGCTGGCATCACCGCTACATACACGTGTACTGATGGCGCGCTGGTGAACGGACCTGCTGAGATCACTTGTGGACCTGATGGCACCTGGTCTCCTGCCAACTTCTCCTGTGTCGGTACGGTAATCTTTTCGTACTAAACAGTTTGAAAACAAACTATTTGCATATAGGTGGTGCTGCAATGTACTCGGTGAACGGTGGTTTCTTTAATTGTTCATTTCTGTAATCCCGCCCTAAGGTAACCTGTCCACCTACAGACTATAGTCCCGCCCTAAGGTAACCTATCTACATACTATAGTCCCGCCCTAAGATAACCTGTCCACCTACAGACTATAGTCCCGCCCTAAGGTAACCTATCTACATACTATAGTCCCGCCCTAATGTAACCTGTCCACCTACAGACTATAGTCCCGCCCTAAGGTAAACTATCTACATACTATAGTCCCGCCCTAAGATAACCTGTCCACCTACAGACTATAGTCCCGCCCTACGGTAACCTGTCCACCTACAGACTATAGTCCCGCCCTAAGGTAACCTGTCCACCTACAGACTATAGTCCCGCCCTAAGGTAACCTATCTACATACTATAGTCCCGCCCTAAGATAACCTGTCCACCTACAGACTATAGTCCCGCCCTAAGATAACCTGTCCACCTACAGACGCTGTCAATAAGAAGGGCCGAGCCCCCAGAATTCAGCCAATGGCGTCCCGCGGCACACTGAGCACAACACTTGACATGATCTGGCAAACTTTTATCCAGACACTACAACGAGGGAAGCACGTGTAGTTTGATATGACTAAATCATGGAAAGAAAGCAGTAAGTCCATTGACGTCATTTGAGGAAAAAGAGCATTCCATCAATCTCTTTCAATTTGAAATCACCCCTTTATCCCATACAATGATGTCATGGACGTGGTGTGTTTTGCCAGTACACGGCAGAGTAAAGCGGCGGGACTTCGGCATCGAAGCCTGCCGAGTGAAGTGGTCAGTTATAATACGCGTGTACATGCTAGAGTGCTCTTTGTTCTAGAGTTACAAAGATAGATTTGTCGTGGGGACGTAGCTCAGTAATAAGACGTTACGCTAGCTGTCACACCAAACATCCGCCCTCGATTCCGTAAAGGGCATGCATTTATTTGGTTCGGGATTGTTTTCTCACCAAATCTCAGTGCAAATTACGTGCAGAATTATGTAGGATGCCTGTATTTCCTTCATGTGCACACAAACGCATAAATACCAAGTGTGCACGGTAGAGACACCATTCCATACAGGACACACCATGCAAGCATACACCATGCATGCAGGAATTGCCCCCACCCCCACCCCCACCTCCTCCAAATAAATAAAATAAATATTATACAATAAATGAATTAAATAAATAAATAAAATAAATAAATAAATGAATATTAATAATACATGTAATAATAACAATAATAAAATAAATAATAAAAAGATGGCGTATAATGAAGACCCCCCCCCCCCACTTCCCGCCCCACCAGTTTTATGGTTATGGGACTACAGAAATGCCATTACCAATACCAGTACCTGAACTATCGTCAGTAGCATCAGTATCAGCATATTCATCGCTTTGCCATCACCATTAACACAATCATACTGCGTTTTAAGTTATTGTTATCGTTATAAACATGTCAATTTATTTCACCCAGGTTTTCAGACAGAGGTGTTTGGCAACACAGGCGTACTGGTCAGCAGGAACTACCCCCACGACTATATCGACATTGATGATATCACGTACACTGTCACGCTGGATCAGACCGGCCCACAGGATGTCCTCGTCAACATCACGTACAACATAGAATCCCAGAGTAATTGCGTATATGACTACCTTATAGTGAACAATGATGGGCACAAGTACTGTGGCGAAGGCACTGCCACCAAAACATTCATTGTGGCCGGCACCACGTGGACTGCCGTCTTTCATTCGGATGTAAGTAACACCTTCCGGGGTTTTCGCCTCGACTACTCCGTTGTGTAATCTCAGCAATCATTGCCACGCCTGGTGCATCGTTTGCAGCATCACCGGGGGGTAAACGTGTGACACGCCCCAGTACAACGGCCGACGAAAAGGGCCCGTTTTATGTTTGCGAGATAGGACCTCACCAAGTTAATTTTTACGCGACTTTGTGTGAACAGTTTTTGACCTCTTGTGTGTGTGTGTGTGTGTGTGTGTGTGTGTGTGTGTGTGTGTGTGGGTGATCCAACTGAATGTGTCTTGCAACATTGCTTAGTCATGTTTATCGCTGCCGCCCTGTGAATTTTCTCGGGCTGGTCCTATCTCGAGTAAATCAAGCGGGTCCTACTCGTCGGCCTGATACCGGCGACCTAACCATACTTCTTTTGACCAGAGACCTCGGGTCGTGAGTACGTATCCCGGTTGGGGCCAAATATTATGCTGGCTTTTTCATCGTTGCCCAGTCGTTGATATCACCCGTATGTGGTGGAAAAGGACGTTAAACCCTCAAACACCCACCCACCCACCCACCCCCCCTTGACCAGAGACAGTGTGTATGGGAGATTCGAAACCACCCGTATCTTGGAATCATCGCCGTGGACGTATAGTAACCAACGTCAGAAACAAATAAACAAACTTTTGACAAATCAACTGTTTGTTGAAGCTGCATTGCTGAAGAATTTGGAAAACAGGAATAAGCATGATGAAGGCAAGGTCTCAAAGGGGAAAATGAAGTTTATCAAGCAGATTCGCAAAAATCGGACTTAGAAATACGTTTTCGGCAAACAAGGAGACATGAAAATTACTACAAATCTGTAAACTCGAACTTCACGTTGAACCAAAACTGCAAAACTAAACACTAAAAATAATCACTAGAAAAAAACAAAAACCCTGAGGCTTTCGGAATGGACGTTAACAAAGTAGTGTATTGAGCAAAAGCTTGCGTAGCGAGGCCGCGGCAATAATTCCCTGTGGTGTTCAGTCTCCCTTATGTGCAGTCCTTGGTGTGATCCCCCCCCCCCCAAAAAAAAATAAAATAAAAAAATAAAATAAATAAATAAATAAATAAATAATAATAAAATAAAATTAATAAATAAAATAAAAAAAAATAAACAAAGAAATAAAAAAAGATATAAATAAGTAAAGTGGAAGTTGCAGAAGGAGTGCAACTCGCCAATCTTCACCCTCTTTGAAAGGAAAGAATTGGCTGTTTTGAATTGATGTTACTTTCGGAAGTTTGTGAAAACAACGACGTCACGTATTTGGCCGAAACTTTACTTTAACACCCGTGTGCCATGTACCTATAGTACCTGTCTCAGTCAGTACTCTTAGTGATCTTTGTAACAAAACGACTGTTTCTTTGAACATCGTGCATGTCATTAGTGCAACCGACAGCACTTGGAAGACAACTAGGAATGTTGGCCGAAACTTTACTTTAACACCCGTGTGCCATGTACCTATAGTACCTGTCTCAGTCAGTACTCTTAGTGATCTTTGTAATAATACGACTGTTTCTTTGAATATCGTGCGTGTCATTAGTGCAACCGAAAGCACTTGGAAGACAACTAGGAATGTTGGCCGAAACTTTACTTTAACACCCGTGTGCCATGTACCTATAGTACCTGTCTCAGTCAGTACTCTTAGTGATCTTTGTAACAAAACGACTGTTTCTTTGAACATCGTGCATGTCATTAGTGCAACCGAAAGCACTTGGAAGACAACTAGGAATTTATACATTTTTTTCTATTATTTATAAGCACAACTTTAAGTGATGCCACTTTTGCGTCTTTTTAAATTTAGTTGAATTTTTTTAACAGCAAAAACAAGTATGAAATATTCCACGCCACTCTCAACAACTTTTTCTATAAATTTCTAGTTTTTAAAAAAAAGCAACAACAAGAACTACCGCCTGTCGGCCAACTAATTGATTCAGCATTCCTTCAATGGATGGAGTTGAAAGTTTTGAAAAGTGATGATCACTTACCCGAAATTATACCTTCGTGAATTGTGGCTTCAAAAAAAAAAAAAAAAAAGTGCCGCGTTGCTATGGTTATTGTAGGGTCACACAGACACAGACACACACACACACACACACACACACACACACACACACACACACACACACACACACACACACACACACACACACACGGAAAAGGAACGAAACAACAACAACAGCAAGAATAAATTAATGGCGATGTTTGTTACCCACAATTTCACTACCTAAAGTCATGTAGTCCGATTATTGCTTGTGACGCAGTGTAAAAAAAAAAAATCTTTGACGCAGATGAAACCAACGTCGTATGTTTCCACAGCCATATTAAGACACGCACAGAAAATACGCAAGACCCAAAAATAGTACTTGACTGTGGTGGGCACGTATTGCCACTTCGCTAGTACATGTCACGACTTTGGGGCTCTGTCAAGGATGTGAATGTAGGAGTTCTGTGCGTGTCTCGTCCTTATCGTCTGTTGTCGTGTGTAAATCTATTATTTTGGACACCAGATCATATAATACTTGAGGTTTATTTCATGCACAAGTCAGACTTTCAGTGATTATAGGCGGGGAGCCGGGGTGGCCGACTGGTAGAGCGTTAGACTTCTAATGCTCGGGTCGTGAGTTCGTATCCCGGCTGGGGCCAAATATTTGTGCTGACTTTTTCATCGTTGCACCGTCTTTGATATCACCCACCCACCCCACGCCAATGATTATAGGCAAATAGCATTTTTCTTACTGTGGTGCCATTTTCAAAGCTCGAATGTGTGCCACACTGTATAGACACGTGACGGTAAACGTCGTTAAACACCCACCCCACCCACCCCACATTCCATAGTATAATGGATAGTGTTTTTTCTTTTGCTATGGTTCTTTTCATGCACAGACTCCAAATACTCCAAGGATGCTTTTTTGTTGTTGTTAATATGGGTTTTTTTTTATAATGGATAATGCCTTTTTCTGTCTTTTTTCATGTACTTGGACGACTACAAATATACAAAACGACATTTTTTTTTAAACTATGGTGTAGTCAATGGTATTGTATCTTTTGCTTTTTGAAAATAAGCAATTGGTTAAAAAAAACAAAAACAAAAAAAAAAAACGCCCAGCAAAAGTGGATTACTCACTCAATAATGCCAATTAAGCCTACTGGCTGTTATGCCTACTGGCTGTTATGCCTACTGGCTGTTATGCCTACTGGCTAGTAGGGCAGCAACGAAGGTAGGCCGCTGCTGTCTGTTGGTTTAAACTGATTTATTTTGTTGCACTGATGAAATTACAGAAACACAGTTTGAGCATAAACAAGACATGCTTATGACATGCTCAATAAAAATTCAATTTCTGCTGTCTGTTATGGGCCAGTTTCTGAACGGTTCCCCAGGTGTGGAGCAAAGGTGTGTGATGGATTGAAATTTGCAGATGGTAGCCTAGATAATGCTGGTTACTGTAAATAGTTTAATGAAGAATGAAAAGATGCATGTTACAGTGTAGTATCTCATAACCTCATGTTCCGGTTTAATCATATTTGACAAAGGTTTATCATATACTCCTTATAATATGTGCACACACAGTATTATCAGTTTTATATCTCATAACCTTATATACCGATTGAATCATATTTGTTCAGAATTTGACGTAATTTTATCATATATTCCTTACAGTCTGTGTACACAGCGATATCAGTTTTATATCTCATAACCTCATGCACTGATTGAATCATATTTGTTCTGAATTTGATGTAATATGTGTACACAGTATTATCAGTTTTATATCTCATAACCTCATATACCGATTACTCCCAAACACCCACCCACCCTCATATATACCGATTGAAACATATTTGTTTTGAATTTGACGTAATTTTATCATGTACTCCTTATAATCTGTGTACACAGTGTTATCAGTTTTATATCTCATAACCTCATATACCGATTACTCCCAAACACCCACCCACCCTCATATATACCGATTGAAACATATTTGTTTTGAATTTGACGTAATTTTATCATGTACTCCTTATAATCTGTGTACACAGTGTTATCAGTTTTATATCTCATAACCTCATATACCGATTAAATCGTATTTGTTCTGAATTTGACGTAATTTTGTCATAATTATACTCCTTTTAATATCGTGTACACAATATTAACTGTATAGATACTAACGAGAAAGCGGAAAGCTGAAATTCATAACCACGCCTACATTCTGATTATACATAATACGCAAATTTGCATAAACGTGTAAAATCCAAGATAAAGCCGGGCATTTTGCGTGGGTGTTTGTCACAGAAGTGAGAATTGCTCGTGCTCATAAAAAAAGATATCTGTTTTAGCGACCAGTAAAGTTTTAAAGACGTTCAGCATAAAAACAGCTGGTGAAGTAGTTACTGTACTGAATTTACTTCTTTTTTCCCTTTTTAAAAACCTCTCCTGCATGTTTCCTTAGGTATTGCCTTTACAGCCATATGACCCAGCCTTTGTTTTGTTGACATTTTCTAAAACTGCATGTCTAAGCTTTCTGATTTGTTAAATAAATCTGTTTGATGAAGCTTGATTTATTTATCTTGTTTTCACAGATAGTTTGACTATGAAGATCATCTGTGTGTGTGTGTGTGTGTGTGTGTGTGTGTGTGTGTGTGTGTGTGTGTGTGTGTGTGTGTGTGTGTTTGTGTGATGGTGTGTGTGTGTGTTTGTGTGATGGTGTGTGTGTGTGTGCGCGCGCGCGCGCGTGTGTGTTTGTCACAAAGTCTGTCTCTCTCTCTCTCTCTGTCTCTCTCTGTGTCTCTGTCTCTCTCTCTGTCTCTGTCTGTCTGTCTCTCTCTCTCTCTCTCACACACACACACATACACACACACACACACACACACACACACACACACACACACACACACACACACACACACACACACTCACTGACGTTCGGTATACATGTACCATGATCGTAGAGGAGCATTCAGTCATTTCTGTCGACGGTGACCGGGCAAAGGTAAAGGTCGTGTCAAGGGTGTCTTAGTCGGAGCGTCACATCAGACAAGGATAATACCTCTCTTGACAACGTGCGTAACACATTATGAATGTGTTTATATACTCTTCCCCTGCGGACGCTGAACAAGTATACGGTGAAACATTAATGTGACATATATCCGTGGAACCAGCAATGTGCTTGTTTTGCCTACGGTTAATGCGAACATTTTTTTTCTTTGCTCACAAAATCGTTTTGAACTGTTTTCGTGGCATCTGTACATGAGTGTGTGTGTGTGTGTGTGTGTGTGTGTGTGTGTGTGTGCGTGCGTGCGTGCGTGCGCGCGTGTGTTTGTGTATGTGTGTATGTACGGATACATGTATGCACTAGATAGATCTGAGTGTAATCGCAGCCTATATGTATGTGCGAGCGTTTGTAAATAATTATGTTTCGTTTTTGTTTTTGTTTTCCTATAAGCACACAGGGTGGGAAATTAACGTGACATGACTTGTCACCACACCACTCAGACACCAGGACTGGTATTCATGAAGCGTGGTTCATCATCATCATCATTCCTCTTTACTCCTTGTGGAGCATAGGGCCTCAACAGTTCTTCTCCACTTCCTGCGATCTCTGGCTGCTGTTTTTGCGGCCTCCTAGTTTTGCCCGACGGCTTTCAGCTCGTCCTGCAGGCTACGCCTCCATGTCTGCTTTGGGCGCCCCCTTTTTCGTTTTCCTTGCGGGTTCCAGTCAAGTGCTTGTCGGGTGACATTAGACTGGCTCTTCCGCAAGGTGTGTCCAACCCATCGCCACTTCCTTCTCCTGATCTGGACTGTGATACTCTCTTGATTTGTCCTCGTCCACAGGTCTAGGTTTGGCACTCTGTCGAACCACCGGAGACGAAGGATCTGTCGGAGGCACTTATGAAGCGTGGTTAGCTAGGATAAATGATTGTGTTTAAATCTAAAAGGGCGTATAAGAATGGGAAATTACTATTGTTAAATGTCCGCTTTTCCTAGCTAAACGCGCTTCAGGAATTCCAGGCCTGGACAGTGACAGAGTCTATAATACTGGCACTGAGCCAGAAGCGGTCTTGGTGAATTCGAATGTTCAGCTGCTCGCGCAAAGTGTACGTAGTGTAGTGGTTAGCACTTCAGAACATGGACCGGGAGACCCGGGTTCGATTCCCAGCCGAGGCAATTAGCGGGATTTTTCCTACCCAGGTCGGCTCCTAACCAGAGCGGGTGTGCTATGGGCCCAATGAGGAGGTTGTTGCCACACAGCCGAGATTCACCCACTTCACGGGTGCGACTTTGGTTCGGTATGACACGTCTTATGATGTGGATGATTACACGGCATGCACCGCAGGTGCCGTAGTTCCCGGACCTGGTTAACGCCGGGATATGTATATCAGGAAGCGTGGAATGCGGCACTGTCCCGCAGTCCCAAACCACACGGACCTCCATAGCATCATCTACCATCATCCTCATCGCCATGATCATGCATAATAAAAATTGCCCCTGCTTTCGCACCCTCCGTGGATTCCACCCATGACATGGGAAGAACACCACTGTGACTGCAGATTTCAAAGCGACAAAACGGTAAGTTAAAGGCGTTGAGTAATAGTATTAATCACAACAACAGCATGAATCATCATCATCATCATCAGAAGAAGAAGGAGAAGAAGAAGAAGAAGCAGAAGAATATTTGGTTGTAGGGGCTTTTTCAAACTGCTAGCTTCAAAGTGGCGCGAACTGAACCCAATACAAACGCTCGCATGAACCACGCGCATTCTCTCACACATATGACATAAAAAAAAAATCACGTGGTGCGAAGGGTCAGCTCAGCCATTTAAGTGCCGGAATTCAGAATTGCATTGATTTTTATTTTTGTGCGCTGAACATTTCGAAAGCAGAAGGGGAGGAACGGGGAGTGCGGAAAGAACCCCCAACGATCGGCCCGAGTGAACGGTGCCACATACTAGGAAGAGAAATTTTCTTTTTGCCCCAAGCGGGACTCGAACCTGACCTCTCGATTTGGTGGCAGAGTCTTAAACCTACCTGCTCGTTAGATATGAAAATTTATATGGCGACATTATGAGAACAGTACGCTGGCAGGGGGGGGGGGGGGGGGTTAACGTCCTTTTCCACCACATACGGGTGATATCAAAGACGGGGCAACGATGAAAAAGCCAGTACAAATATTTGGCCCCAGCCGGGATACGAACTCACGACCCGAGCATTGAAAGTCCAACGCCGTCTACCAAAGTACGCTGGCAGACGAGACAACTTGCATAAAGTGAGATAATCTTTTGTTTTTCCTACCCCAGATTTTGTCCTCCAAACCCCAACAGTGCCCCGTGCTGCTATTTTGGGTTACGTCGACCCTCAAGGAAAGACAAGGGTGACAAATGGCTGTCCGTCATACACGTACTAGGGACCGAAACCCCCCGAATGGTCGCCTCCCATCTTTTGCGTCACTTCCGGGAGCTGTTGACACTTTGGGACATGGCTGACAGAAGAGCTGTACGTCAGGAAAATGTACCAGGGGTGACGGGCACACGCAGGCTGTTTGCGAATGGTACGTCTAGATCCTTCGCAAACCCTTTGTCCTGTGGGATATTTAAGCGTCGAACACCGGCGCGGTTCAGCATTCCATCCAAAAGAGAGACGAACTGACATCTAGACCAGTACAGCTATCAGAAGAAGAAAGGAACAAAAAAGAGCTTTAGTAGAACGTTACGTTGAAACCTTTCTTTTTTTTCATAAAGAATTTTTAAAAGGAACAAGAAAAAGAAAGTAATCTCCTAGACAAGGAAAAGTGAAATTGAAACGTTTGTGTTATCAGAAAAATGGAAATATTTTATTGTCTCTTCGTTCTCCTGCTACTTCCAGCTGGTGAGTATTTTGTTTCGATCTTTTCCATGTTTTTGTAGGGGAGCCGGGGTGGCCGAATGGTAGAGCGTTGGACTTCTAATGCTCGGGTCGTGAGTTCGCATCCCGGCTGAGGCCAAATATTTGTGCTGGCTTTTTCATCGTTGCCCCGTCTTTGATATCACCCGTATGTGGTGGAAAAGGACGTTAAACCCCCAAACACCCACCCACCCCACCCATGTTTTTGTTTTTGAAACTACTAAAAACATGAATTTTATTGTGTATGTTTACATATTCCCATTTATTCCCATGTATTATGCTTACTGAAATATTCCCATTTACTATGTTTATTGAAATACTCTATTTTGTAATGTCTGTTGAAGTATTCCCATTTATTATATTTGTTGAATTAATATTCCCATTTACTATGCTTATTGAAATATTCCAATTTTGAAATGTGCAAAAAGTTTTTGCACGTGTATTTTGTCCTCGCCAAACATAAAAATCAATCAAGCAAATAAATAAACAAACAAACACCATAAAACGAATAAATAAATAAAAAAAACAACAACCGAAAACAGTAAAAGAAACATACTGATTTTCTCTATGTTTAGCTTACGGTGTCTTTGTAATTTCGCTGTTGTTTTGTTTTCAAAGATTTTTTTCCCCGCAAATAACGACGCACAGCCGCTACTCACAACCTGTAGTTGCTATCGCTATTTTTGTATGATTTCATAATTCGTCTACCATCTTTCTCTCCGTCTGTCTGTCTGTTTGTCGGTCTGTCTGTCGGTCGGTCTGTCTGTCGGTCTCTCTATCTGTCAGTCGACCTCTCTCTCTCTCTCTCTCCCTCTCTCTCTCTCTCTGTGTGTGTGTGTGTGTGTGTGTGTGTGTGTGTGTGTGTGTGTCTGTCTGTCTGTCTGTCTGTCTGTCTGCCTGCCTGCCTGCCTGTCTGTCTGTCTGTCTGTCTGTCTGTCTGTCTGTCGGTCTGTCTCTATGATTCGTTCTGATTATTTTTTTCATCATCAGGCAACCATGCAGCAACGACTCCAATCCCACCTGGAAATCCCGGAACAACACAAGCAGCAGCAACCAATCCTGGTACTACACAAGCACCAGCAGCCAACCCTGTAACAACACAAGCACCAGTTGCCAACCCAGGTACTACACAAGCTACCAACCCTGCGACAACACAGGCAACAGCAGCCAACCCTGCGACAACGCAAGCTGCCAACACTGGTACAACACAAGCACCAGCAGCCAACCCTGCGACAACACAAGCACCAGCAGCCAACCCTGCGACAACACAAGCACCAGCAGCCAACCCTGCGACAACACAAGCACCAGCAGCCAACCCTGCGACAACACAAGCACCAGCAGCCAACCCTGCGACAACACAAGCACCAGCAGCCAACCCTGCGACAACACAAGCAGCAGCAGCCAACCCTGCGACAACACAAGCAGCAGCAGCCAACCCTGCGACAACACAAGCACCAGCAGCCAACCCTGCGACAACACAAGCACCAGCAGCCAACCCTGCGACAACACAAGCACCAGCAGCCAACCCTGCGACAACACAAGCACCAGCAGCCAACCCTGCGACAACACAAGCACCAGCAGCCAACCCTGCGACAACACAAGCAGCAGGAGCAGCCAACCCTGCGACAACACAAGCTGCAGCAGCCAACCCTGCGACAACACAAGCTGCAGCAGCCAACCCTGCGACAACACAAGCACCAGCAGCCAATCCTGCGACAACACAAGCACCAGTAGCCAACCCTGCGACAACACAGGCAGCAGCAGCCAACCCTGCGACAACACAAACACCAGCAGCCAATCCTGCGACAACACAAGCAGCAGCAGCCAACCCTGCAACAACACAGGCACCAGCAGCCAACCCCGCGACAACACAAGCAGCAGGAGCCAACCCTGCGACAACACAAGCACCAGCAGCCAACCCTGCGACAACACAAGCTGCAGCAGCCAACCCTCCGACAACACAGGCACCAGCAGCCAACCCTGCGACAACACAGGCACCAGCAACTAACCCCGCAACAACACAAGCTCCAGCAACCAGCTCCGGAACAACGCCAGCTTCACGTAAGCATGCCGAGCCTCAGTGTCTTTAGCCAATCGATTTCCACCTTTTTTTTAAAAAGGACATTCTGTCTGTACGTTTCAAGTGTTTCAAATTTCAAGCGGATTTTGGCAACCTGCGTGGCTGTATCATATGTGATGGTGGGTGGGTGTTTGGGGGAGTTTAACGCTCTTTTCGACGACGAAATGGTGATATCAAAGACGGGTCAACGAGAAAAAGGCCAGTACAATACCATAATGTGAACTTGACTGAAAGATAAAAACAATTCAGTAAAGTTTGAATTAGGTAATATGGCAAGACTGTGCTTGAAAGTTTAACACATTAATGTTCGTACCACGCACGCGTATCGCACATTCTTGACCCCTTTTCGGTTTATGCCCTGTAAGCGAAAATCAGGCAAGATTAACGGTTCCCTGACTGAGCTGTAAAAGCCTGTACAACATGGGTGATTCGGACAATATTTGTTCGGAAATGGACGGCTAGTAAAGCATGTTTCTCAGTCTCCAGGGCCCGCATGTAAAATTCGGGGTTAGGGAGTTTAGCCCCGGGTTAGAGTCTAACCTCGAACTAAACTAGCTCCGGGTTAAATTTTCTGGGGTTTTGTTGTTTTGTTTTTTGTTTTGTTTTTTTGTCTTAAACCAGGAAGCGGGTCCATTCCAGCAAGGTGCCTATGCCGTTATAGAAGGATTTTTGTTTCTTTCTTCGCTTCCTTTTTTCATTTAATTATTTTGTTTTGGGGTTTCCTTTGTCCTAGTCTATTTTAGGCCCGTAGCCGTGGGTTAAATCAAACCTCGGGTTTTACATACGGGCTCAGATTTGCTTTCACCTCAATAATTCTGTTCAAACAATTATGTGCCTTTCTCTATACACATTTTTTCGAAGGATTTCTTATAGTGTTTCGCCGCTTGATTCAGAAATTGCGTAACTGGAGACGCATGCGTAACTGACCGTTCATTTTCGAACTAATATTCTTTTAACTGACTTCGACTGACGACACCAGTAAAAAGAGGTATGGTGCACGGTCCTTCAAACATGTGGAGCCGTGCGCTATACCAAATCTCCATCATCATCATCATCGTCGTCATCATCATCGTCGTCGTCGTCGTCATCATCATCATCATCATCATCAGTAGTTGCCCACTAAGTTTTATGCTGATTTAAGTCTGCCTGGCGATATACATCATTTCTACGAAAGATTCATTTTTGTAAATCTCTTCTTCTACAGCAACTGCGCAAACAACATGTGATACAACTTCCGCCGATCGCTGCGCAGCCGCACTCTACGAAGACCTCACCTACTTCCTGTTCTTCGCAAAAAGGCGCCCAAACTTCTCCCGTTTCCTGATGGGGACCTTATGCGCGTAAGTCTTGCAACAGAAGTTTAATACAAACAATATGAGTTTGATGGTAGACTTCTTCTCGGCGCACATATCCATCTCTGCTGAAATGCTCACGGCGCCGCAGGGCTGGAGGACGAAGCAGTGAAAGCCTGCTGCCGTTAAGCGCTACTTTGTGTGCAAACCTCCACCCTGCCATTCACTCTGGTGCGTGCGACAGTATTTCTGTTTACCACGACACCGGCCACAGCCTACTCTTCTTCGAAAGATGAACGTGGGATTTTTAGCGTGCACACTTGATGTTTGTGCGTGCGTGTGTACACGAAGGCGAGACAGGCACCGCAAACGAGTCTGCACATGGATTAGACTCGATATGGGAAGGAAAAAGTTTGATGTGCAGTTGGGCAGAAACAACATCACAAGATACTAAGCAAACAGGAAATAGTAGTTGTTAAGACATTATGACGTTGCTTTCTCAGAGCATGTAAATTATCGGAGGCATCTGTGATTCGTTTTGTTGGATTAGATTTATTGTTATTTTTGGTTTGCGTGTGTTTCTATATATTTTATTTTTTTTGGGACAGAACCTATCCGAGACAGCGCATGTGCGTTCAGTCAGGTCTTAGCACGTGCAGCCCGAACGACCGTCTCAGGCATGACCTGTTTTTGTCAGCGATGGAATTTATCTGCTCTCCTCAAGGGTTCCAAGGTAAGCCGTTGCACACACACACACACACACACACACACACACACACACACACACACACACACACACACACACACACACACCCCGAATGTCAGCGCTGCAAGCTTTCACTCTTAAAGGCCAATGCAAAAATAACCTTTTTTCCTTGAAATCTTCAGATCATTAGAAACAATCTCAAGCCACTATTACGCAGTCTGCAGCGGTCTCGGGCCTAGCGGGGGAAGGCCCACGCCTTGCGTAATAGTGGCTTGAAGTGGCTCCTACTGGTGTACAGTAGCTTGTTACTTTAAACCAGTTTTATCATATAGCGTGGCAGAGGGTGGTCGTTCTCTGGCTCTTAAAAGTTCAGCTATTTCTACTCGATCAGTCAGTGAGTGTTTCGCGTTTCGTTTCAGATGTTCCTGAAGCTCTTCCCTGCTTCCAAAACAGAAGCACCAAGAACGCTCTGACCTACTGTTCACGGATGGCCTCCAACAGCGCACAGCTCAACGGAATGTGCAGGTATGGGGGGGGGGGGGGGGGTCATTTATGAAACAGGTTAATTCTACCTTTGCCAAGCAAACTTTGTAGTTTTCAAGTGTAAACCAAGTCAAACGTCCATTCTATTCTCAGAAATCTGTCTTTGCTCGTTTGATAGTGTATAACATCCTATCAAAGACACTGTTCGCGATATTTCTCGCTCCCTGACCAAAAGCGCAATGAAGTCACTATACAAACTCACGCTCTGGTTTTATAAGGGCCTCCGAAGCGCTGAAAACTCTGCAACTATGACAGAGTTGCTAGCATTATGCACACTCGCAGGAGTCGCAGTTATTAAAAAAAAAGTAAAAAGTTAGCGGCCTTTTGTTCAGATTGCAAATCTTTAAGGGTCGGCTGCGAGAGAAGAACGAGTGGGACTGCAAAAGTACACAACAATTTCTATTGGTTCGCTCCACTGTCGTATACGCCCGTTGTGGTCGCGAAATGATTTATATGGACAAGTGAGTGTGACATGCGAACAGGCAGCTACTGGTATTTATAGAGACGGAAGAAAGATTGAGGCGATCTATCACCACACACTTCATTTGTTTGGACGTGTCAAGAGAGGAGTGTATGTCTCTGTATATAGGATCTAACAATGCGTGTAAGATCACGATTTGGAGCCTGGTGTGACAGTTGTTTGATCTGGTGCCGTCTCCGTCTCTCTCTGTCTCTCCCCCCCCCCTCCACCTCCCCGTCTCCCACACCTCTCATACACACGCGCGTACAAGACGAGGTACCATAAGAATCAAACGACCATGCTCCGTCGGTTTTGTTTTTTTTAAATCTTAATGTGTTTTCTTCCGGCTTAATGACGAAGCATCGAAATGTGCATTTTCACTGACAGTCTACCACACCCGTTCTACGCTTCCTAAACAACGAACCACTGAATGTGTCCCACCCCCACCCCCTGTGTGTGTGTGTGTGTGTGTGTGTGTGTGTGTGTGTGTGTGTGTGTGTGTGTGTGTGTGTGTGTGTGTGTGTGTGTGTGTCTCTTCTCTCTCTCTCTGTCTCTCTGTCTCTCTGTCTCTCTGTCTGTCTGTCTGTCTGTCTGTCTGTCTGTCTTTCTCTGTCTCTCTGTCTCTCTGTCTGTCTGTCTGTCTGTCTGTCTGTCTCTCTCTCTCGATCACGATCTTTTTGTTTTCTTCTCGAAAGATCTGAATGTAAATTATTTTTTTTTGCGCCCGTCGTTGTTCTTTTTGTGTCATAACGTGTCACCGTGTACGCAATTTTATATGAATTCGTCTTGTTGTGTATGTCTCGCGCTACAGTTTTATGGATCATGTTATTCAAAAAAATAATACTCTCTTATTAGACCCTGATTTTTAATGAGAACACTTTACGCCAGGTGAAGACAAAAATACACCCTGTGTTTTCGTTCATGACCTGCACATAAATGATGAGTTCTAGAGCATAAATATTCATGACCTTTCGCAATGATTTAAGGCTATTGTGGTGAGCGCGAAATGAAATAGAGTGACATGATATTTTTATACACACCTCGAACACGCTCAGTACATTTATATTTCAAGGCACGCTGTTTACGTCATTCTTATTTCATGTAGGTCACGCCTTATGAGAATCGTTCTTTGTTAGTTAGTTAGTTAGTTAGTTAGTTAACGCCACCCAAGAGGGGGAGTCGGGGTGGCCGAATGGTAGAGCGTTAGACTTCTAATGCTCGGGTCGTGAGTTCGTATCCCGGCTGGGGCCAAATATTTGCGCTGGCTTTTTCATCGTTGCCTCGTCTTTGATATCACCCGCATGTGGTGAAAAAGGACGTTAAACACCCAAACACCCACCCACTCACCCACCCACCCAAGAGACTCGTTGTTAGAGATGCTTGACATATAATATTATCGTACATCTTTATTTGTTAAGTTTTTTTTTTACATTACTTATGTGGCGTGCCTGATTTCGTTTTGCAGTCTGGCCTCGACGTACATCATGTGCATCAACACCGTGTATAAAGCGAAGTGTAGCACCCGTGCCGCCTCCGCCATGACGTCTCTGCTGCAGAACACCTTCGCTCCGTACAGGGCACTCCTCAACTGCCCGGCTCCAACCCCGACCCCACCCACGCCCCAGCAGCAAAACCCAGCGACCACACCCCAGCAGCCCACCCCAACCAACCCACCGACCCCTCCTCAGCCCACCCCAACCACCCCACCAACCCCTCCCCAGCCCACCCCATCCAACCCACCAGTAGTTCCTCAGCCAAACCCAACCACGCCAGCTGCCCAGCAACCCAATCCGACGACTGTTCCACAGTCCAATCCACCAACCCCACAGCAGTCAAATCCAACGCAATCTGCAGGTACGCTATCGGGGACGACGAATCCTCAGACAAATCCACTATTTCCCAGCCTCTCCAACTTTAAAAATAACGCCTTTGTCCTTGTTTGATTTTGAATGAAAAGAAAAAAGACAAGTACGAGGGTGCCTCAGGGTTCCTCAAAGATGAATGAGAACGTTTTTTTTGTTTGTTTGGTTGTTGTTGATTTATTAACAAATGCTTTACTGCATTATTCTCATTCTTCGTTGACGCACCCCTGTGTCTATTCTTACCATTTTGTCTGAAGACGATGTCGCCTTAAGTTTAACATTTCTTTTTCTACTGACAAACTCTGCTGTCTTGCATATGGATCTATGTAAACTAAAACAGAAAACACAATAGAAGTTGGGTTAAAGTGGCAATTATTAGGCGCAGTTCTTAGTCGAATATTTATCGGAATTCCATATTTTTGATGGACGATGTTTCGGTTACTCTGTATAATATTAAATCGATTGTGTTCCCGGAGCGTATATCTAGTGAAAAGTAATTTGAATTGAACACATAATCATTGCTTGTTGAGTGACAGTGTTTCTATATTCTCTATTGTTTTTTAATCAGTTGTGTTTCCGTTTTTATCTTTTCCAGTTTTCCCCAAAAGCAACCTGAACCTAAAGTGCTACGTATGCAACAGCGTCATCCCCGGAACACTGAGACCCAACCCTGGCTGCACCCCCGACGGGGAGCTTACTCGCAGTAACATTGGGCTAGCACCTTGTAACGGGCCTTGCTTCTCCAAGCGAGATAAGAACCCCAACGCCCGTGAGTATTTTTCCATTCAATTCAGTTCAGTTCAGTTCAATTTAATGTAACTTTTGTCTGATAAACATGAGAAATTTGTCTTTTGGCTCGTCTTAGATATGGAACAATAAATCTACAGGGTTCTAAATTTAAATTCAGCAAAATGTTAACTAAAACATACTAATAAAGAATAAGAATACTAATAAATAAATCATTACAGACCGGCCCCCGTAGTGTAGTGGTTAGCACTTCGGATTATGGACCGGGAGACCCGAGTTCGAGTCCCAGCCGAGGCAAGCGGGATTTTTCCTACCTAGGTCGGCTCCTACCCAGAGCGGGTGTGCTATGGGCCCAATGGGGAGGCTGAATGCCACACAGCCGAGCTTCACCCACTTCACGGGTGCGACTTTGGGGTGCTTCCCTTGGTATGACACGTCTTATGATGTGGATGATTACACGGCCGGGTTAATGCCGGGATATTTATGACAGGAAGCGTGGAATACGGCCCTGTCCCGCAGTCCCAAACCACACGGACCTCCATAGCATCATCTTACCATCATCCCCATCTCCATCATCATGCATAATAAAAATTGCCCCAACTTCCGAGCCCTCCGTGGATTCCACCCATGACCAGGGAGGAACACCACTGGAGCCGCAAAGAGTTGTGGCAGCAAAAAAAAAAAAAAAAAAATCATTACAGACAATAAAATTTATCATCAACAATGACACTGTTACGTACAAAATGGAAGGGAAGGTTAAACCTGACATTTCCTAATCATGTTGTTGTTGACGTTGGTGTTGGTATTGGTGGTGGTGGGGTTATTGTTGTTGTCGTAGTTATTGTTGTTGTTGTTGTTGTTTGTTTCCAGTATTGTCTTTGTTCACTTTTGTTTTATATTTATTCAGTACTTGAGTGTTTTGTATCATTGGTGTTTGTTCTTGTGTGCTTTTCTGTGCTGTGCTGTGCTGTGCTGTGCTGTGCTGTGCTGTGCTGTGCTGTGCTGTGCTGTGCTGTGCTGTGCTCTCAGATCTCAGATCAGTAACATACGTCATTTCGTTCCTTCCTTCACAGCTGTACAGCGAGGTTGTGCTGCTGGGTTGAACCAAATGTTCCCAGGTGGGGTCATCCCGACAAGAGGCTGCTATATAGTGGGTACAGAGTTCTGGTGTTTCTGCTCCAATCGAAACAACTGTAACAGAAAAGACATGGAAGACATTGAAGTGCCTCTTACACGACGACTGGTCTAGACAGATTTTTTAATAATAACGGTTCTCATTGAACTTTTAGCTTTGATTTTATTGGATAGTTTTGTGGGTTTGTGAATTTGCAATCTTGAAGTGGGTTTAAATATGAAATTTGTGAAAAGTGTTTTTAATTTTTTTATGGAGTTATTTGATTTTTTTTTTTTACTCAGAAATTGTACTGTAGCAGAAAGTTTTATAAATGCCATACTGTGTATTCCCGTTACCGTTCCGCATCGGAGTATTGTCAGTGTCATTTTAAAATCTCGTGAGTGCATTGAACATCATGTACACTCATCGCAAAAAGTCGGGGACCACTTTTCAGTTCGGGATGCTGCAGTCAAATGGGCATAGCTTGTAAATTTGTGAAGATCAGTTCACCAGACTTCATTGTTGTGTTGAAAAAAAAGTCAGACGCCTCAGAAAAAGCAAACAAATTGCATATGCATTTCATAGACACCGTGACACAGCTTGACCGACTGAGAAAAAAATATAGAAATTACACGTCATCAGCTAGTTTTGAACGAAGTAGAAATATGCCTGTGGTAAACGGAAACTTTGGCTTTTATCTTTGTAGGTAGGCACGAAACACAATCATCATCGTGTCTTCATTGAGTTGTAAAGTGTTTTTGCAAAATGGCCCGTGATTTCTTGAGATGACTGTAGCACATTCGAGAAGTGGTAGACACGCGGACGAATTACTTATTCTATGTCAGGCCTGTTTCAGCTGTGTCTGAATTTCTGAGTTTTGTATGGTGTGTTTATAAATACGACACAGGGTGACCTCTGTTCCGTGGTTTTCTTTCTGTAATTTCGCCGGGAATTAAGAGAGTCTAGATTTTTTTGTGATTTTGTCGACTTCCACATATCAGTTGTCATTCTATTTAGTTGTGAACTAAATTTAACTGTAGAATGAAATCCGGTACACAGTGTAATCTAAAAAGTTGTGATCTCTCTGAGAATATGTACACTATTTTTCACGTCAATATGCTTCATACACATGACATCTCACTAATGGAAAAGTGTGCACGAATGTGCAATGTTGTTCCAGTTGTTCCTTGATGCTGATGGTGTTGGTGGTGATAATAATGATGGTGATAAGGATGGTGGTGACGCGATGATGACGTTGCGGTGATGATGACGTTAGAATGATCCTGATGATGTTGTTGATGATGATAATGAAAGACTGATCGATTGGCTCAGAAAAACATCACTTCCCTTTTGCTGTTCTTAATGAATTACTATGGCAAAACATTTGAGATGTTCATCAAGCTTAATTTATATACAGAATTTTTATTCCATCTGTATATCATTCGGTCTACATTGGTTGATTGAACAGGGATCTTAATTTCGAAATCCCTGCAATAAGCATTTCATTAGAATCCTGCACGTTCAAAATGTCTTATGCTTTCTGCTTAGCACCTAGGTCATGCTGTTTTTAGCCATGCATGTTTTTTATCAGCTGTTTGGGTTTTACGAAATTGTCTTTATAATTTTTATAATGCATCGACCAGCCTTTGCTTCATGAACAGTTAATAAAGGACATTGTGCCAAAACGAAGTTTATTTTATTTTATTTTATTTTATTTTGTGTTTTGTTCATTAACTCATTAATTCATTTGTTCATTTAATATTTCCGGTCACTATATGTGACGCCCCCCCACGATTTGAGTCTGAAGTCACTTTTTGAAGTTTTTGAGGTTTTGATATGATCTTACAGGTTTTTTAATGCTGAATCCAATGGTGAAAACCAGATTAAAATCGGATAATTATTTTTGAAGTTATGATCTGTTGAAATGACTTACCCCATGAAACAAAATAGCCACCTCGGTCGGAAAATCGGGTGTTGCACTATTCAGCTGCATGTAACTTCCGACTCATTTCGTGGCGTAGCGTCATATATATTTCCGCTTTTATGAGGTATCAGACATAATGACATTAAAAATTTATAATTATTTAGTCGAATATTGTATCTCAGTAATGAGATGGACTCATGCGGCATGAGTATCAATAATAATAATCATGATAACGTGGATTTGCCTGGCGCCCAACCTCCTGCTGGAGCTCTGGGCGCCTCACAAAAGCAGAGTGGCGTTACATACATACACATTAAATACATGTCAAACTGCATACACATGAAATACAGGCTATAATGAATAATAATAATGAGTATAGGCGCTTTACCCAATTTCATGAATCGGCTCAAAGCGCCGCGAACTGAACCCAACACGCACGCTGACGTGAATCACACGCATTCTCTCACACACTGGACATAAACACATTACAATCACGTGGTGCGAAGGGTCAGCTCAGCTATTTAAATTTCGGAATTTAGATTTGCATTTATTTTTCAAATTTGGTGGGCTGAACATTTCTAAAGCAGAGGGGGAGGAAGCCGGAGTACCCGGAGAGAACCTCCGACGATCGGCCCGAATGAACGGTGCCACATAGTGGGACTCGAACCCCTGACCTCTCGCATTGGTTACAAGTCTCTTAACTACTAGACCACCGGCCGCCCCGTAACAGGTTACATACGCGTTACATACACACAGTCATGGAACATCTTAACACGACATAATGATGGTGGCAGTGATGACTGAGCAGTTAATTTAGTCTATATAATACAGCCGGGAAAAAATGGGATTTCACAGCGCTTTTAAAAGAGTCCGCCGACTCAGCAAGGCGAACATAGGAAGGCAGGCTGTTCCAGATGAGTGACCGTGGTAGAGCAATGCTCGCTGACATATTGTCTTCGACTTAACCTGTGGAATGCGAAGGATGCGGGTGTCAGCGGAGGATCTGAGTTGTCTGGAGGGTGTGTACGGCTGCAGCAGAGAGGAAAGGCATGAAGGACAGGAGACAGTGATGCAGTTATAGCATATAGTAGCGACTTTATACTGAATTCTTGCGCTGACAGGGAGCCAGTGCAGTTCTCTGAGGAGGGGCGTGACATGCTCGGATCTCCGTACTCTAAACACAAGTCTTGCCGCAGAGTTTTGGACTTTCTGTAGTTTGTCTAGCAGATATTTTGGACATCCAGCATACAAAGAGTTGCAGTAGTCTAATCTTGACAGAACAAAAGCACGTACAAGAGTGAT
This sequence comes from Batillaria attramentaria, assembly GCA_018292915.2. Lineage (NCBI taxonomy): Eukaryota > Metazoa > Mollusca > Gastropoda > Batillariidae > Batillaria > Batillaria attramentaria. The sequence goes on from JACVVK020000062.1 coordinate 1,577,955, forward strand.
AGTTGCATCGGTGGTAAGGTAATGGAGCACATTTAACAGCAAAACGAACCAAAACATACCATTTGCACAGACAAAAACTACTCCAACTCAGCCTCAACTCAGGTAGGGTGGGTGGGTGGGTATTTAGGAATTTAACGGCCTTTTCCACCACATGTGGGCGATAGCAAAGACGGGACAACGAGATAAAGACCAGTACAAATATTTGGCCCCAGCCGGGATTCGAACGCACTGGGAGTCCAACGCTCTACCATTCGGCTATCCCGCCTCCCCCAGCCTCACCTCAAACAAAACGGAACCGCAGCGCGCGCGCGCGCGCGCGCACACACACACACACACACACACACACACACACACACACACACACACACACACACACACACACACTGAGAGTTGAGAATAGAATAAGCATGGAGAGGTGGAAATCACTGCTAGCATCCTCAGAGGAATACATTGCATGCACCAGATATTTAGTCAGGCAATCAGCCAAGTAAAACCAAGAATTAGATCTAAGAGTCGATATAAGAAGACAAACTTACACCCGGAGGCGTTTACTCCGGAGTAAACATCTTTCTCCAAGGAAAGAATGTAGTGTAATCTCATGAACACACACACACACACACACACACACACACACACACACACACACACACACACACATGGAAAATGAAATCCAAGCGCAGAGACAAAAACGTTGCTGGAGATTTATTGCGAGTTTCACACAAAACACACGTTTGCCAAACGGCATCGTTCATCAAAAGTTTTCTTTTGTTTTAAATGACACACATATATATATATAATTAAAAAAAATTAAAGTGATGTTTATTTTTTACTCCTCATTTGCATAGTTAGTACCAGCTGATCTCTGATACTTATCGCATCCAATGGATTTCATTCAGCATATTTATATAACAACTGACATGCACTTGTACGCAGGTATTTCAATAAAAGACAGAGATGATTTTTGCTGACAGAAACACAACAGCGGCATCAGAATCGACAGGTTCAGAAATTCCTTTTAAACAAAACAAAACAAAACAAAAATTCAAAAACATTGAATATTGAAACTAAGAGATCAACATTTGACAGACACCCCTCACTGGGCATATATTAAAGGTAATTTGCATGTCGAGAGTCGCGTAATGGAAACCGGCGAGGAACCAATCAGTTAAGAGCTAGTCACGTGCTGGTGCTTCAAGCTAATATCCGCGTGAATGGCAAGCTTTCACGTGTTTGCTAAGTCCCGTCTCCAGTTTTCGTGGTCCGAGAAATCCCCAGATTCAGTGAAGCATGACTTTTGGACTGGACGTCATGTACAGCCATCAACAATGGCAATTTGACAATGGAGTGGTTATGCTGTGCTAAGTTTCCCGTGTGTCCATGACTATCGCGATGCTGTTCGCGCCCAAAAACAGACCTGGTAGCGGATGCCTTCTGGAGGGTTCAACCTAGACGAACCCGACCTTACAGTACTTGACTCGCTCTTATTTATCTACCCTCGGAAGGATTCTGCCAAGGTGAACCCGACCTTGTACAGAACATGGCTAGCTCTTAGATATCTAAATTTGGGAGAGTTCGATTCAGCAATATTCAGCCAGTATATACCATACACAGTACGTTACTATAGGTCTTAGTTATCTGTTTTTGAACATTTGCACTCTGTTAGACCTGACCCTTTACGGTACGTGAATAGCTCTGCCTTATCGGTTCTTCGACAGGCCTGTGCATCAAATTTACACGCTTTTAGGCTCGACCCATTATAATACGTGAACAGCTCTGCTTTATCGGTTTTTCGACAGGCCTCTACATCACATTTACACGCTTTTAGACTCGAAACATTACAGTACGTGAACAGCTCTGCGTTATCGGTTCTTCGACAGGCCTCTACATCACATTTACACGCTGTTGAACTCTTACTGGTCGACCAGGTTCAAGTACTGAGCGACGTACTCATCAGAGACGGCAGTCAGGTCGTGTGTGTTGCAGGCGTCGTCGGAACAGAAGCACCAGAGCTGGTTATTGTAGGAATCGTGGACACAGCCGTTAGTGGGAACGTCGAAGGGCAGGCTTGGGAAGCTGGTTGAGCATCCGCGGAACACGGCTGATGAACAAGGTACAGGTGGACAATGAATTATTAAGCGGTAGGAATGTAAGATAAGACGAGATAAGAATACTTTATGTATCCCTCATGAGGAAATTAAAACTTAGCAACAACAACAACAGTAACAATACTACTACTAATAATAATACTAATGATGATGATGATGATGACGACGATGATAATAATAATAAATGGTATTTGTGGGGTGCATTTCTTTAAATTAAACTCAATGCGCCGATCACTCACCGACACTCACGCACATTAATTTTTTTATTTATATAAAGATGGACAGAACATACACCGGTGAAACTGACTAATATTATACAGGAAATTACTGGAAGGCTTTCCAAAAAGGAACGATTTAAGATCGTTTTGATAATATACTACATTAAAATCTTACACACACACACACACACACACACACACACACACACACACACACACACACACACACACACACGTCTCTCTCACCAGATCTGTTTCCTATCCTCCTGTTGTACTGAGCCCCCCCCCCACCCCACCCCACCCCACCGCCACCCCTCCCCTCCGCAGTTCACCACCCTCTGCCTCAAACCACCTTCCACTCAAAGGGAACGAAAGGGTGCGTAGTGCTGAGCTAGTCATACAGTTCGCACCCTTGGACCCTACTGGGCGAACTATACACCAACACAGCCACGCTCAGTTAGTAGAGTTCGCCTGCTTAGGTCGCTTTAAGGTTAGATTCAGGGTTAGGGTTAGGTTTCAATTTAGAGTTGGTGTTCCCTTGTGGTGCATTCGTTACGTTCCTTAGACGGCTGTAGTGCATTTACAACAGATGCAAATTAATGAAACAAGGGGGGGGGGGGGGCGAACTATACCAACGCAGGGTAAGTATAGTCGCTGCAAGGGAAAGAACTGTGCCTGTACGGAAAGGGTGATAACTCGATGCTAATTGTTAACACTTCCTCCACGTTCAGAGACTTACATCCAGCTGGGTAGAGCCCGACCTTGGAGAAGCACGGCCCATTGCATGCGGTTGGCGTGTTCCACGACTCCATGTAGCCGTCAGCAGTGCAGGCTGGGTTTTTCCACATGTTGGGCAGATGGTTGCCGCTGTTGCAGTCAAAACACTGGAATGGCGCTGGAAACAAAAGAGATGAATGGTCACGGATTGCTTCGCAACAACAACAACAAAAACAACAACAAAAACAACAACAACAACAACAACAACAACAGGATTGAATAACGGAAGTTCAAGAACGACCGGGGAAAGATAAAGAAACCTGAACACGATAACCCAGACGACAACAACAACAGCAGCTCCAGCAATAACAACAACAGCTCCAACAACAACAACAACAACAACAACAACTTTCTTTTTGTATGTGACAGAGGAATGTGAGAACCCAAAGAAAATTTTCTGTTTTAGAATCTCTCTTAAACAGGTAAGAAAGTATTTTTAATTGAATTGAATTGCATTGAATTGAATTGAATTGAATTGAACTATAAAAACAAGACCAAAGGCTCCTTTCCCTGTCGCCCACACAAACTAAACTGTCACACCCAACATGTCATTTTTCCGCCTACATTTTCGCTAACACCCCCACCCCTTTCCTCCCTCCACCCTAACTCCTGTTTCCTCTCCCACCACTCCCGCCCCTTACCCACTCCATCCTTCTCTCCCCCAACTTTAGGGGGGGGGGGGTAGTGGGTGGGAGTTTTGGAGCTTAACGTCCTTTTCGACCACGTAAGGATGATATAAAAAAAAGTAGCAACGAGGAAAAAAAACTGAAGCCAGCACAAATATTTAGTCCAAGTCGGGATTCGAACTGACAACCCGAGCATTGCAAGTCCAACGCTCGACCATTCGACTATCCCGGCTCCCCTCAACTTTAGGGGGGAATCTAGTGGCTCAACCGATTCGACGTAACGATCAGACAACCAACCGTTCGAGAGATCGGACAATCACTCCGACAGGGCCAAATCTTATACATGCTTTCTCCATTGCCACCGTTCTTGAAAACAATTAGCCCGCACATTAGTACTCAAGACATGAAGCCTCAGGTCCCCTCAGGTCCCTCAGGACCCACCCCCCCTCCGCCATGGAAAGGGAGCCGGAGTGGCCGAATGGTAGAGCGTTGGACTCTCAATGCTCGGGTCGTGAGTTCGAATCCCGCCGGCCGGGGCCAAATATTTGTGCTGGCCTTTTTTCTCGTCGCCCCGTCTTTGATATCACCCTTATGTGGTGGAAAAGGACGTTAAACTCCCAAACACCCGCCCACCCACCCCTCTTGGCAAAAAAATACAAGAAAAGACTTACGTGATGGAGCCTGGGTGGTTGTCTGTGCTATAGTTGTGGTGTTTGGCTGGGTGGTAGTCTGTGCCATAGTTGTGGTGTCTGGCTGGGTGGTAGTCTGTGCCATAGTTGTGGTGTCTGGCTGGGTGGTAGTCTGTGCCATAGTTGTGGTGTCTGGCTGGGTGGTTGTCTGTGCCATAGTTGTGGTGTCTGGCTGGGTGGTAGTCTGTGCCATAGTTGTGGTGCCTGGCTGGGTGGTAGTCTGTGCCATAGTTGTGGTGTCTGGCTGGGTGGTAGTCTCGGTGTAGGCGGGCACGATAGTGAACATAGCCACAGCGTCTAGTGCTGCGGTAAACAGAAAAATAGAATGGAATAAATAACTTAATAGATAAGAGAAATAAATGGAGAAACGCGAAGAATAAACATATAAATGACTGGCTAGACGACGCTGATTGGTGCCCATCATTAGAAGCTTCGTCTAATCTCAGTCTGTTCAGGAATGGACCGTGGGCTCAAAGAAAGTCGTATTTCTTTAATACATGTATTAGAAGCCACAAAGTCACGAAAACGGCCACTATAGCCAAATGAAACATCCTATCTGCCCGGCCCCCGTAGTGTAGTGGTTAGCACTTCGGACTATGGACCGGGAAACCCGGGTTCAAGTCCCAGCCGAGGCAAGCGGGATTTTTCCTACCTAGGTCGGCTCCTACCCAGAGCGGGTGTGCTATGGACCCAGTGGGGAGGCTGTTGCCACACAGCCGAGTTTCATCCACTTCACGGGTGCGACTTTGGGGGTGCTTCCCTTGGTATGACACGTCTTATGATGTGGATGATTACACGGCCGGCACCGCAGGTGCCGTAGTTCCCGGGCCTGGTTAATGCCGGGATATTTATGACAGGAAGCGCGGAATGTGGCCCTGTCCCGCAGTCCCAAACCACACGGATCTCCATAGCATCATCTTACCATCATCCTCATGTCCATCATCATGCATAATAAAAATTCTCCCAGCTTCCGAGCCCTCTGTGGATTCTACCCATTACCTGAGAGGAACACCACTGGAGCGGGCAAAGAGTTGGGGCAACAACAACAAAAAAAAAAGAAAAAAAAAAAAAGAAAAAAAGAAGAAAAAAAAAAAGAAGAAGAAACATCCTTGGAGCTTTGAAAGCGACAGTTTGCCATCTCAGTGGCGTTCTGAGTATAGAGGCTTTGACCAAATCACGTATACTTGAAAACTACAATAAGAAAGCAATGACTTTGATACTCACCCAGAGCAAGGCACACGAGAGCAAAGCTGAATTTTGCAAAACCTGCCATTTCGTCTGGTTCGTGGAAAGATGTGCAAGAAGGTTTAGACAAAGCAGTCGAATTTCTTCGGAACGGTGTCTGTCGAAAAACTCGCAACTTGGAGTAAAAGAAGATTGTGACAACACTGAGGATTCGTACTGAATTTATACTCTGTCAGAGGATTGTCGTTTACGTCCATTGTAACATCCCGCGTCAACATAGGTTTGGCGTAGGTGGGGCTTGGCGTGTGTATGGAATGCCAGTTGTGTCAAAATACGGGTCCAATGCGTGTGATTCACTTGCGTGCGTCTTGGGCTTAGCTCGCTGCGCTTTGAGCCAAATATTCGTAATAAAGCGATGATTATCATCATTATTATCGTAATCATTATTCATATATTATATGTCGGAATATTTCGGAAGGGCGGGTGGGTGGGTGGGTGGGTGGGTGTTTGGGAGTGTAACGTCCGTTTCCCCACGTAAGGATGATATCAATGACAGAGTAACGAGAAAAAGGCCGGCACAAATACCTGGCCCCAGTCGGGATTCGAACTCACGACAAGAGCGTTGAAAGTCCAATGCTCTACCATTCGGATATCCCGGGTGGGTGGATGGGTGTTTGGGAGTATAACGTCCTTTTCCACCATGTAAGGGTGATATCAAAGACAGAGCAACGAGAAAAAGGCCAGCACAAATATTTGGCCCCGGCTGGGATTCGAACTCACGACCCGAGCATTGAAAGTCCAGCGCTCTACCATTCGGCTATCCCGGCTCACCCTGATATCCCGGCTTCCCCGGATATCCCGGCTCCCCTGGATATCCCGGCTCCCCGAATATTTCGGAAGGAACAGTATAGTTGTAACTGGGTGTGTTAAACAAAACTTTAACTGCGAACCGGATATTGGAGTAGAAATGGTGTGTCACTGCTCTATTTGCAAATATAAGAGATATAATTCTCTTAGATTCAGCGCTCATTACCAAAAATGAAGCCTCGAAAGGGTAATTTTGATAGTCTGCTGATGCGGCGTCCGTGCCAATTTAACCCCACCTACTGAAATAGCTCAAAACTGTGAACTCTGATATTCATGCCCCGCACATGCCCAGGGACATGCTTGAAAATAGGTCACTCATCAAGTCAAGTTTGCCATTCATCAACACATCAACATGCCTCTTTTTACCCAAGCCCAAAAACTGGCATCAAATGCACTTTTACCGGCTGTAAAAAGAAATCAAGGAAAATAAGGGAAATTCACTTCAATATATTTGTGACCTTTAGAGACCAGAGAAACATTTCGAGGTGCGCTGGAATGGTTTCGACAACATGCAACCCCCCCCCCCACCCACCACAAACACACACACACACACACACACGCACGCACACACACACACAC
>JACVVK020000062.1:1590000-1652500 GCA_018292915.2 Batillaria attramentaria
TTCTTCCTTGGTGCAGCATGATTAGTGCCACGTACGAGAAGGAAAAATTCTTTGCCCCGGGTGGGACTCGAACCTGACATCTCGCATTGGTGACGAAGTCTCTTAACCACTAGGCCACCGACCGCCCCACACACATACAGAGAAAAAAAAACCAATTGGTGCTTACATTGTGCGGATTTTTGTTTGTTTGTTTGTTTGTTTGTTTAAATGCGGATTGCGTTTGCCTTTGCGTTCCGTATATGTACAAAAAGAAGAAACAAGGCCTAATTCATGGGAGATAAACACGTTGGATGTTGATCCCACGTGTTACGTCCCTTGCGTGACAGGCCGACTGCGTCTTTCACCGCTTCAAAATATGGAAGAGGAGTCACTGGATGGAGGTTTACACAGTTTTGATCACTGTTAGGATTTGAACCCGCAGCCTTCTGTTAACGATCGCAAAGCTCTTCAACATACTGTCATACTGCATGATCTCTTCCTTTATTTTATTATTTGTGTGTGTGTGTGTGTGTCTTTTTAAAGACTTTTTGTCTCTTGGCTCTTGTTGCTGCGTTTTTGTTATGTGCTTTATGCGATAGCACTTAGCCGTCTATGTCTCACGTCTAAGTTTGCTGCAGTTCTCGCTGTGTACTTTATGTAACAAAACATGTTCAGTCGTCTCTGCCTCATTGCTCTGCATTTCTTTCTTTGTACTTTGTGTAATGGGACATTGTTGAGACTTTTCTGTCTCATGGCTTTTGCTGTTGCACTTCTTCCTAAGCCCTTTACGTAATAGGACATCGTGTAAATATCTGTCCCATGGCTACTGCCGATGCACTTCTTTCTATGTACTTTGTGTAATAGGACATGGCTGAGACTTTTCTGTGTCATGGTTTTTGCTGTTGCACTTCTTACTAAGCACTTTACGTAATAGGACATTGTGTAAGTATCTGTCCCATGGCTATTGCCGATGCACTTGTTTCTTTGTACTTTGTGTAATAGGACATTGTTGAGACTTTTCTGTCTCATGGCTTTTGCTGTTGCACTTCTTCCTAAGCACTTTACGTAATAGGACATCGTGTAAATATCTGTCCCATGGCTACTGCCGATGCACTTCTTTCTATGTACTTTGTGTAATAGGACATGGTTTAGACTTTTCTGCGTCATGGTTTTTGCTGTTGCACTTCTTACTAAGCACTTTACGTAATAGGACATTGTTTGTAAGTCTCTGTCCCATGGCTACTGCCGATGCACTTCTGTCTATGTACTTTTTTTAATGGGACATTGGTGAGGCTTTTCTGTCTCATGAGTCTTGGTGTTGCACTTCTTACTAAGCACTTTACGTAGAAGCTGGGCCTTTAAGGTGCTTTGGAATCCTTTTAACTTTGTAGAATGGTTACGATATGTAACTCTGGGTTGTCTCTGTTGCTTTCCTCGCACAAACTAAAGATCAGAAAATGCAGACTGTGTTTGGTCAGGTCTTTTGATAAAGCTGTGTTAGCTACTATTCGTTGACATGGATTGTTTGTCTAACGTGCATCACTCTGCTTGACATTTCTTTTTTTTACAACTGCTCCCTGTGCGTATTTCCAGGAGTGAGATAAAGATAAATATCTAACTCTTGGTATTTGATATCCAGACTTCTGAAAATCAATGACTCACGTGACGTATAGTCTACAATACAATACAATACAATACAATACAATACCAATACAATACAATACAATACAATACGGGTGGGAGTTGGGGGGGGGTTAACGTCCTTTTCCACCACATACGGGTGATATCAAAGACGGGGCAACGAAAAAAAAGCCAGCACAAATATTTGGCCCCAGCCGGGACAATATAATACAATACAATACAATACAATACAATACAATACAATGATTGTCTCACTGAGAGATTGTCAACACTGAATGCTGTAGTTGTGTAACAACAGTTGTAGAATTTGAAAAAATCGACCCCGCGCGCCAATTATAAACAACATTGGATCGCATTAAGAGCTGTACTAGTCATCAAGATGTTCATGAACTAACTACTGTTGGGAAAAAAGGAGCCAATGAAAAAAGGATGCTAGACCAAAAAAAAAAAAAAAAAATCTGAGGCATCCTGCATGCAACTGAGGCTCAAAAAAAAAAAAAAAAAAGGAAAAAAAAAAAGAAAAAAAAAAGAAGCTGTACTAGTCATCAAGATAAGTTTTTCGGGTGTACACCGGCCCACTCACAAGCGAAACTGTTTTAAAAAACGTAAGTTGGCTTAGCAAACATTGAATCTGCCCGTTTAAAAGGCATGTTCACAACCATTGACAGAATGATGGCCTGAAAAAAGGTTTAGTGTTTTTGTTATTGGTTGTTTTTGTTTTTCCCAGAGCCTTGATGTATGCCTGACAAACACATCGAGTCTTTAAGTGGGATTCGCGCTAGCTCAATGGGTCCGTAGAACACACGACGGGCTTTTGGTTAACAGTAAACAAGCGTTTATCTCGCACGAAAGGACGTACGTCTCACCCGCTCTCATCTCACGCGGCCATCATGCACGCCTCATTAGGATAATTAGTGCTGATTAGGCCGACGACAGCGCCTTACACGTGAAGGTACGCAATGTTATCGCTAGCCCTGTGTTGAACCAGCCCAAGTGTAGGGAGGGGCACATGACCAAGAATAAAGAACACGGATAAAAGCTACCTCTATTGATGTAATGACTGTGGTGGCAAGAAAGAGAAGGGAAAGAATGATGATGATGATGATGATGATGATGATGATGATATGGATCACGATGATGAGGATGGAGATGGTAATTTAGTTAAGGGTATCCAGGATAATGGCGTACGGGGAAACATCACTCGTTCGTGAAATTTTCTTGTGTCCACAAAACTAGTTTAACTGAATGCAGTGAGGAGGAGAAGCACACACACACACACACACACACACACACACACACACACACACACACACACACACACACACACACACACACACACACACACACACACACACAGAGTCACACACACACACAACACACACACACACACACACACACACACACACACACACAGAGTCACACACACACACACACACACACACACACACACACACACACACACACACACACACACACCACACACAGAGTCACACACACACACACACACAAGACACACACACAACACACACACACACACACACACACACACACACACACACACAGAGCAAAATATCACCGCCCAATAAAGTAAAAGAACATGCAAGAGAAAACAACAAACAAACAAACAACAAAACAAAACAAAACAACAACAACAACAACAAAACATGGTGTGCATGTGCGCACATTTTGTAAGCGTAGTAACAGAAAACGTTGTGCAGTTCTTTGTCATTTTATACTGATAATTATACAGACAACGGGCACGAAAGGGCGTGTTACATGACCACCCATAACCTTTTATTATGGACTCTGTAACATGCACACTCTGTAAAATGCTGATAGAAAGTGCGACAACAGTTGATAACAGTTGATGGCATTCACGTATGACTCAGCAACACAGACATATATCTACGGACAGTTTGACCGGTGAGGACATAGGCCATAGGTATAGTTTCGAATCAGCTGTGAAAAGAAAGGTACTAGTGTACTTAATATTGTGCGCAGCATGAGTACAGATGCACCTATGAAAGTTCACCTTGCTGACTTGCTCGCTGTTAAAAAAGAGAAGGATTCACTCATGTGACGTATGGCTGATATCATAAGTGAGAATGCACGATAGCGCAAGGGTACCATTTCTGTCTCCTTCGTTTCTCTGAAAACAAACCACCTCACACTTAATTCATTTAAAATTAATGTTCCGAAATGTGTGCACAAAAAATGTATTTTGACCGCTAGCTATAGACAGGCTTAGCTCATTCAAGACAGGCCGATTTTAGCTCGGCCGATTTATGAGGTTCAGAAGAAAAAAAAATCATAAAATAACAAAACAAGACACAGACTTGAAACTTTCAGGGTAGTTAACCATCACGTTTATGCAGCTATCGCTGGAATTTCAACTGTCAAACTTAAATATCTTTATTGTCAGTCAAGTTGTACCAAAAAAATCAAAAATCAAAAATCACGATACACATATGCGGAAGTTCGTCTGAAACCGATGTGCACTGTAAGGTTGCAAATGCGGCCGTTCGTCAGGAAAGAGTTAAAGCGTTTACTGAAATTCATACTTGTGTTCTCAAAAGCATTTTAACAGCCGATGGGGGAGGCAGACAGAGACAGAGATATAAAGACACATACAGACAGACATGTACAGTTGCATGATTTTGTGAGTGTGTACGAAAGTACGCTCGCTCAAGCACAATTGTAAATATTACTCCTGCGCACAATATAGAGTGCAATATTTAATTAGTAAATAGAATGCTTTTTCGTCCTAATGTAAAGTGGGGCGCTCGGTGGTCTAGTGGTTAAGAGACTTTGCCACCAATGCGAGAGGTCAGGTTCGAGTCCCACTCGTGGCACCCTTCATTCGGGCCGATCGTCGGGGGGTTTTCCCGGGCACTCCGGCTTCCTCCCCCTCTGCTTTGGAAACGTTCAGCTCCCAAATTTTGAAAGTAAATGCAATTCCGAATTCCGAAACTTAAATAGCTAAGCTGACCCGTTGCACCATGTGATTGCAATGTGTTCATGTCCAGTGTGTGAGAGAATGCGTGTGATTCACGTGAGCGTGCGTGTTGGGTTACATATGCATTATTCTTATTCTCTTTCTCCTTCTTCTAATTATTATAACAATCATTTGTAGTAGTAGTAGTAGTAGAAGTAGTAGTAGTAGTAGTGGTAGTAGCCACCGGCACATGTAGTAGTAGTAGTAGTACTGGTAGTAGTAGCAGCAGTGGTGGTGGTGGTGGTGGTGGTTGTAGTCGTAGCAGTAGTAGCAGTAATGGCAGTGGTCGTAGTAGTAGTAGTAGCGGCAGTAGTAGTGGTAGTAGTAGTAGCAGCAGCAGTGGTGGTAGTAGTAACAGCAGCGGCGGTGGTGGTTGCAATGGGGGGGGGGGGGGGGGGGGGGGGGTAGTAGTAGTGATAGTAGTAGTGCTGGTGGTGGTCACGATAATAGTTGTAGTAGTAGTAGTAGTAATGGTAGTGGTTGTAGCAGCAGCAGCAGTGGTGGTAGTAGTAGTAGTGGGGGTAGAAGTACTGGTAGGAGTGGTGGTGGTGTGGTGGTGGAAGTGATAATTGTAGTTGTAGTAGCAGTAGTTAGTGAAGTGAGTGAGTGTTTTGGGAGTTTTACGTCCTTTTCCACCACATAAGGGTGATATCAAAGACGGGGCAACGAGAAAAAGGCCAGCACAAATATTTGGCCCCAGCCGGGATTCGAACTCACGACCCGAGCATTGAGAGTCCAACGCTCTACCATTCGGCTATCCCGGCTCCCTAGTAGCAGTCGCAGTAATGAGCAGTAGTAGTAATGGTGGTGATCGTAGTAGTAGGCCGGGTAGCAGTAGTAGTAGTAGTAATAGTAGTAGTGGAAGTAGTAGCAGTAGTAGCAGTGGTGGTAGTGGTAGTGGCAGTGATAGTGGTAATAGTAGAAGTGGTACTGATTGTGATTGTGAGCGAATCAGCCGGTGCACTCGTCGCTGAAACCAAAGAGACCAAACGCGGCGGACGCCTACACAAACTTAATCTTATCGCTGATGATCGCTGGCGCAAAAGATATACTACTTTACGAACAGTAGAAAGGATCCGAGATACATATTAAACTAGTTTGGTTTGAAGTGTACCACAGCTCTACTTAGATCAACGCACTACTCACGAGAGGCCGACGGTTGCCTAAAAATAGGTCCCACGTTCTGAGGGGGTCATGATGGGGTCAACCTATGACTGTAACCTTCGGTGATTTCACCAGAAAGAACTAAGGACTGAAATCGTCCGATACTGAGACTCAGATCAAACAGTCCAGATATCACATGCACTGTCCGTGGTCAGTGGCCAGTCTCATTAACAGGAGGCACCTGTAATGTCATCTGAGCCATGTGATATCCGAGAATATCACACACTCTGCTTTCTCTGACCTCCGTTGAAATCCAATCAGTTCAGCTTCGGAGGTACAGTAGCTGGCACGGTCGGACGGCCGGATATCGGGTTCTTGGTGTCAGGTAGGTTATATTCATGTTCGGTCTTCTTGTTGTTGTTGATGTTGTTGAACTTAATCTTGTTTTAGTTGGCTAGTTTGTTACCTGTGCGTATTACGCGTATTTATTTCCAGTGTAAACTGGTTTGGATAAACTAGGTTTTTCTGTAAACATATTCGACGTAAACTTTGATAAATTTTCTGCTGGAGAACTGAACCCAGATTTAGTTTCATGTCTTGTTCTCGTGATTGATTGATTGATTGATTGATTGATTGATTGATTGATTGATTGATTGATTGATTGATTGATTGATTGATTGATTTGCATCCTATAGTGCTTTCTTTTGAGAAAGATAAGCCGGGTTCCCTTGGAGACCGAATAAGTAATCTATATCGAATTCTCTCTTTCTGCACAATAATATTAATATGGATGTCATTTGTGTCACAGATACTACGAGCATCGAAAATGACAGCCATAAAACACCTATCCGCTGTGTGCCTGTCAGTACTGGCAGTGCTATGTCTCCGAAACCCAGCCTGTCTGGCGCAACAACACCAAAGGGTGGTCCCCCCTCGCTCCATCATGGGCGACGACTTGCCTTACCTTGGGGAGGAGATTCCGGATGAACTGCCCCTGCTGAACATTGAAAACTCCCTCTACTCCCCCACTGGCTTCCTGGAGTCTGCTCTGAAGCTGCTGCAACACGGAGAGGAAGCTCTGAAAGCTATCCAAATGGGCGCGCAAAGGGAAGTCACTGCCGAAGCCAACAGCTCTGAAGCAGACGACAGATCTGGCCTGTTTGGAGCGGAACAATCGTACGAGAAATGTCTCAACGACTCAACTCTGTTCTTTGCTGCCCTCAACTTGAACGTCCCATGGGCTGTTCAAAGTGAGTGTTCAAAACGTGTGTTAATGTTTAACTGGTGATTCAGACAAAAAATAAAAAGGTTTTGTTTAGCAAAACGGTGTTGCAGATTAATCGCCGATTTCAACTCTGTTCTTTGCTGCGCTCAACTTGAACGTCCCACGGGCTGTTCAAAGTGAGTGTAAAAAAGCGTGTGTTAATGTCTATCTGGTGATGCAGATACAAAAGATGTTTTGTTTAGTAAAGTGGAATTTCAGACTAACCGCGGATTTCAACAGAGTAATGGCCGTGCCATTTTATCACAGACAGAATAAGACATTCTTTTTACAGACAGAATGCAGAATGCTGAAACTGTTCGTTTGTTGTACTGTTGCTGTTGTTGTTATTTTCTTCCTAATGAACGCGTGTGGTCATAGCCGTGTTTGCTGTGTGTACGAACCTGTGTGTTCGCAATGTACTAAATGACTGATCTACTCTCTCTAGGTAAGCATCACTTCTGAATCGCTCAACACGTATTTTCCCCACGCATACGTTGTGTGTGTGTGTGTGTGTGTGTGTGTGTGTGTGTGTGTGTGTGTGTGTGTGTGTGTGTGTGTGTGTGTGTGTGTGTGTTTCAGTGATGGACTCTTTCGGCAAGCCAAGTCCCGGGGCTATGGCAGGCAACAGACAGTGGCCAGGCGCCTACGAGCAGTGTGTGACCGTGCGCGCTATCGCGGAAGACGGACTGACGAACACGTTCTCCGGACAATACTGCACCCTCGGCATTGTAAGTCCACAGTATTATTATTATTATTATTATTATTATTGCTGCCCCAACTCTTTTTGCCAGCTCCAGTGGTGTTCCTCCCAGGTCATGGGTGGAATCCACGGAGGGCTCGAAGGCTGGGGCAATTTTTATTATGCATGATGATGGAGATGAGGATGATGGTAAGATGATGCTATGGAGGTCCGTGTGGTTTGGGACTGCGGGACAGGGCCGCATTCTAATGCTATTATTATATTATAATACAATTATTGTGAATAAGTGTTATTTTTGGCGCGCGCGCATCTGTGTGTGTGTGTGTGTGTGTGTGTGTGTGTGTGTGTGTGTGTGTGTGTGTGTGTGTGTGTGTGTGTGTGTTTCGGACTGACTATCCTCGACCTCTGTATTTTCGATGTACAAAGAAGTGAAACGTGTTTATCATTTAAACCGGATAGACTTTTTTTGGTATATATTTACATCTTGTTTTATTGTCTCCCGTTTTATTTTAATCTGGCGGATAAGGACCTTGATTCGCCACGAAACAGTCTTTGCGCTAAACCTTAAATAACTAACCAAATTGTTTCAGACTTTCAAGAAAGACCAGCCATTGTTACCTGGAGTGGCAGGAGACGCGGGTGTTTGTGTTCCAGACTCCTGCTCCAATGGCGACGCCCAGAGGGTCTTGAAACAATGTAAGTCACATTAAAATTTACAATAATTACTTGTTGTACCCAAGCGGAAATTCGTTTGGAGTGCTGAGCAAACAGAACAGTGTAATCAGCCATGCACTGTCATTGAAGTTGCTGTGAGTAATCATTTTTTTTTCTCTTTTCTTTTACTACTTTTGCACTGTCCCTTACGATGAATGTGGCATTGAACTTGTCCAAAACTGCTGTGAGTAATTATATTTTTTTCTCTTTTCTTTTACTACTTTTGCACTGTCCCTTATGATGAATGTGGCATCCGTTTTTCCAGTGTTTACAGAGCTGGCACTTCCTGTAGACGTGAATAACATCAAAAGGTGTCAGCATGAGTATCCTTTGGATAACCTGGCTAAAGCTGCAATGTGAGTACCACTCACCAACGAAACGAGATTAGGTTTTGCCACAGACGTATACGTCTGTGGGTTTTGCACGCATTGTGATGTGGTTTGAGTGGTCATTTTTTCCGGGGCACATAGTAATGATACTGCACTCTAATGTGATTCTCGCGGACGGCCAAAATTTCGACAGGAGACGGATGAAGTCCGGTCAAAACCTGAGACTTTTTATTCTATTGTTGATAATAATAATAGTAATACTACTACTACTACTACTACTACTACTACTACTACTACTACTAAAGATTTGTATAGCGCCTAATCTCGAAAGAGCTCTAGGCGCTTTCCAAGTAGATAACTAAAGAAGGGAATAAATACATACACGAATAATAGTGAATAATCATACAAATCAGACATATATACATACACACATGCACATACATACATACATACATACATACGTACATACAAACATACATACATACATACATACATACATACATACATACATACATACATACATACAAACATACATACATACATACATACATACATACATACATACATACATACAAACATACATACATACATACATACATACATACATACATACATACATACATACATACATACATACATACATACATACATACATACATACATACATACATACATACATACATGTATGTCATGCATACATACATATTGTCAAACATACATACATACATACATATTGTCAAACATACATACATACATACATATTGTCAAACATACATACATACATACATACATACAAGCACGCCTACATAATATACAGCACATACCAACATCCAGTACATACCTACATACATACGTACACACTACAATCAGCAGGGTAAACTGGGTGTAAAAACGGGGATTGAATGGATTAACTTAAGGCCGAGTTGAACAGGTACGTTTTCATGGCCTTGTTGAAGGGATGGGCAGATGGACTGTGTCGGATTTTGTTAAATAATTCGTCTTTTAAGGAGAAACCATACGCAAGAAAGCTTACGATAGTAAAAGCAACGCAAAAAGTCATCTTCAGCTTCATTTTGAAACCACCAAACGTTTTTCCCCACGTACACTGTCTAAGTTTTCACCTACATTCTGCTTACCTTCGTCTGTTAGACAAATTACAATATCAACTGGAACGTTAAAATATTTGTTTACCACTTGAAGCTACTTCAACTGAAATATTTAGCTAGTATGTTTTCCGTTGCAGAGTGGTGTTCGGGTGCTTTGGGGTCCTGATAGCGCTGGGGACAGCCGTGGACATCGTGTTGGTACAGATGCCCAAGTGGCGCCTGGCCAGAATGCCCACAATACTTGGAGCCGGGCTGGACTCTAGTGGCGGGAGCAGCGGGGAAACTAAACCTTTGTTGGACAGCAAGAAACCAACACACGCTGAGGAACCGGGTAAGAAAAAATTCTTTAGTGTAGGTTACCCGTCCCTAGCCAGATTTTCACGGCCAGCCCTAAACGTTCTCAACCATGACAAAACACTTCTTTGGAATTTTAAGAAGCACAAGAGAAAAAAAAGTGGATAAATAAAAAGTTGCTTTTGCCACAGTACGCTTTCTCAAACCGAGATAATGATACAAGTTGATGTAGGACTCTAACAAATATTCAATAGACAACTACAAATAATTAATAGACAAATACAAATGAGTCATAGACAAATACAAATAATTAATAGACAAATACAAATGAGTCATAGACAAATACAAATCATTAACAGACAAATGCAAATAATTAATAGACAAATGCAAATGATTAATAGGCAAATACAAATCATTAACAGACAAATACAAATAATTAATAGACAAATACAAATGATTAACAGACAAATACAAATAATTAATAGACAAATACAAATAATTAATAGACAAATACAAATGAGTCATAGACAAATACAAATAATTAATAGACAAATACAAATGATTAACAGACAAATACAAATAATTAATAGACAAATACAAATGATTCATAGACAAATGCAAATAATTAATAGACAAATACAAATGAGTCATAGACAAATACAAATAATTAATAGACAAATACAAATGATTAACAGACAAATGCAAATAATTAATAGACAAATACAAATACTAAACAAAATTTTAAAAAAGTAACAAAACTAAAATCCATGAACAAGACAAAATCAAAAGACTAAAGAAAAATTGTAGATGAAAAGAACAACAGAAAAACAAAGAAACAAGAAAATACGATGTAATATGATACAATAGTACATGGTGTTTATTATCCCATATTAGCTTTGAATGCATGATTTCTATTTTCAGGAACACTGTCAAAACTACTCATCTCGTTCTCCGTGTACACCAACGGGTCCAAACTGTTGTCCACTCACCAACCGGCTGGGAGTCTGACCAGTGTCCACGGGATCCGCTTCTACAGTATGACCTGGGTGGTTCTCGGACACACGTTCAGCATTCTTCAGAGCAATTCGGGTATAGTGCTTCTTTTTCTATTTCATTTATGTGTTTTATCTCAGCTCAGAGATCGTTCGGGGTTTGTGTAGTGGTGTCATGTAGCATCGTACCGTTTATAGACACATGTACATTCACGCCCTCACAAAGGCTGACCCAACATGAGTTGAAACGCAAGCCCCAAAAGCACAGTGTCTGCCACAGACTTGCTGACTGAATTAAGACAGCTTCAGGTCCAGTTCAAACGACCAGTAGAAGCCAGCAAATTTTATTCAGAGCTCTGTTGTTATCAGTAAGATAGACTCTGTCTAGTGAACCTAGTAATCTTAGAATTGGCGACTGTATTCTTGGAATTCTTTTACTCTGCTTCGTGTACCTACTTTCAAATACACCCCCCCCCCCCCCGCACACACACACACACACACACACACACACACACACACACACACACACACACACACACACACACACACACACACACACTTCCTTGTCCTCTTGCCCCAACCCTCAACCAAACGTTTTGTGGGTTGTAACCTCCTTTGATTTTTTCTTTCACAAGACAACGCTGGACCGTACAGGAACGAAGTGTACGATGACATCAGTTTCCAGATGGTGGCCAACGCTACTCTGTCTGTGGACACATTCTTTGTTCTGAGGTAAACTTAAACTTAGATACATGTACATTTCGTCTTTGTCATCATCATGAGTATCCCGACACCACCACCACCACCAACAACAACAACAGCAATAATAATAATAATATTTTTACATAGATAAATAAATTAAGAGCTGCCTGGAATTTGACCTACATGCAGAGAACGAAATCAGGACAAAATCCCCTGCGATCAAAAGGTAAAAGAACCTACGTAGGTATCAGATCCACGGCTCTCCACCCCTTTTATTAAATGACGTACAGCTCACAATATTTCACACTAAGCGTTGCTAGGTTAACTACTCTGCCTTTGTCCAAAAAAAAAACAACCCCAAAAAACCCCACAATGTTTTCCTTCAATTTCAAGCGGTCTACTAGTGGCCTACCTGTCCCTGAAGGAGATGGACAAGAGTAAAGGGAAAGTCAACTGGCCCATGTTCTACTTCCACCGCTTCTGGCGCCTGACTCCCGTCTACATGATGGTCATCTTCTTCAACACGGCTCTGCAGCCTTACCTTGGCAGTGGACCATTCTGGCCAGACAGGGATGGGTCCCGCAAAGCTTGTGAGGAAAGCTGGTGGACCAACATGCTGTACATCAACAACTTCGCGCATCTTAACTACAAGGTGACAAGTTTTTGTCTTTGTGGTTGCCTTAAAATTTATTTTTAACAGGTTAAATAGTAGATTGGGCTCGAAAAGCCAACATGCGAGCTGGCGAGCTGGTGAACTACTAACACACTAATAATAATAATTTACACTTATTACTTTGTCCAGCTTAACTGTGTATACAAACTAACCGAATTTCCGAATTTCCCGAAAGCGATAACAAAGTTTTTAAAAAAATTGCAAAAGCAAAAAGATGGGTGAGCGGTGGTCTAATAGGTAGCGCGTCGGATTTAGCAGCTGTGCTACTGAACGGCCGTCAACAATGTCACGGCGATGAAGCGTGGGTTCGAGCCCAGGTCGAGCTTGTGATAATTATGTGATACCGGTTTTTCCTGGCTACCGGGCTGCTCATCGGGGGTTTCTCTCCGGGTTATCCGGCTTTCCTCCCCCAGCAAAATCGTAAAATAATGTAGGATAGGTATTGGGTGGCGCTGCACTGCGGCGACGCGCTTCCCTCGGGGGGGGGGGGACAGCCCGAATTTCCCGAAAGGGATAATAAAGTAGAAAAAAATAACAGTTTCTGTCCTAGTTATCTCTTAGGAACCAGAGCCCGACCAACCGCCTGCCCATTACATGATGAGACTGGTTAAAAAGAACAAGCCACTGCACACCAGTAGGAGCCACTTCAAGCCACGATTACGCAAGGCGTCTGCCTTCCCGCTAGGCCCAAGATCGCTGCAGATTGCGTGATAGTTACTTGAAGTGGCTCCAAGTGATATGAAGATTGAAAGTAAAATTGCGATTTTGCATGGGCTTTTAAGAGTAAAGTTTTTGTAAACAGGAAACATTGTGATGGGACTTGTAAAGGTTTAAGCATCCAGTGAAACCTGGAGAAACATTGTTTCAACATTAATCTTAAACATGCAGCCGTTGATTAAAATTTAATTGCAACTATCACAATGTGCAGTGCGAAGGAGAGGGATGGTACCTGGCCAACGACATGCAGTTCTACATGCTCAGTCCTCTCATCTTTGTCCCTTTCTTCTAGTGAGTAAAACAATTTACACCACTCGCCAATGCAAAGTTTCAGTGAGTTAACTACGAGTGCTTTACGTCCGAAAATAGTAAGGAAACAGAGAGCGAAAGTGTTGGCCGGAGGCTCGGTAGCTACACCAAAACTTGAACCATCTCGTGGTGTCTTTCGGCCTAAACCACTCAGACTAAGCATGTAAGCTCTATATATACTCTGACATCATAGCTTTGTCGTGTTAGGAAGGTTCTTTGTGAATCGGTAACGCTTAAATGATCACTTTCGTGTACCCCTGTCGCCAAAACTATTGAGAAACAGGGGAAACTTCCGCAAGAATCCCGCAAAACCGATTATGATGTCATGATGACGGTTATGATATCATAATCACAGTTGTGATGGCATGATCGACATGGTCGCGACTCGCACGAGATTTCTGCACACGACTTGAGTTTTACCGACGAGGCACGGTACGTCATCAGCGACTTGGTAGGCGAGGCATTAGTCATGATGTCCCTCTCCTATAATCGAGGGTCATGGATCCAACCATAGGAAAAAAATCAACACATTAATATCTCTGTGCTGGCTGGACCAATATTTATATAATGATAGGACACAATTGACGCATAATAACGCTCCATGAAAATACACTTTACCCCTACAAGCTACAGTATCTGCGTGTCTCAGTGGAAAATGTCCAACGCTAACACTGCGAGGTGAGATTCGCCGTGCGCCATAGGGGATCCCATTCTAACTTCAATCAAGCTCAGCTAGTAACCATCATCGTACACTGCCATTTTTTCTTACATTAGCCTGACGTTTCCGTAGGCTTAGCCACCACGCAAAAGATGTAGTCACCAAAACGTTCGTTCGCCTGGATCCCTAATCCAGGATGTGACTTCCCCGATCACTCATGGGTTACCCGAAATGGCGAGGCATCATCAACTACGTCACCTAAATTATACGACGTTGACCATTCCAACGTCAGAAACTTATTTTCTAATTCTACAAATCAGATTGTGAAGTACATTTTAACGCAAAATATGATACACTTACCATCTTAGAAATCCACAAGGACAAACTAAAGTACAGTTTGTTCTGATTTAACTGTTACAGTACTTATGAATTTCCTTAGTTTATGTCTTCATTTTTTTTTCAGTTCTCCGTGGCTTGGCGGCATTGCCTCGGGTGCGTTTCTCCTGGCAACAACCATCACTCCAGGTGTTATCACTTCCATAAAACACTTTCCAGCTGGATCGGCTGCTGTTGTTGAACCTGTGGAAAAGTAACGTTCCCTCAGTCTTTCTCGGTCTCTCGCAGTTTGTCTGTCTGTCTCTCTGTCTGTGGGGAGCCGGGGTGGCCGAATGGTAGAGCGTTGGACTTCTAATGCTCGGGTCGTGAGTTGGTATCCCGGCTGGGGCCAAATATTTGTGCTGGCTTTTTTATCGTTGCCCCGTCTTTGATATCATCCGTATGGGGTGGAAAAGGACGTTAAACCCCCAAACATCCACCCACTCCCCATCCTGTCTCTCTCTCTCTAATAATAATAGTGCGCCTATCCCCGGGGAAGGAGCTCTAGGCGCCTGAGCCTTACAATCTAAAACCGAGGTTATAAAAAAAACCCATTCACTCAATATACACTACGAAAGCACAACTAAAAAGGTAAAAGAACACACACACACACACACACACACACACACACACACACACACACACACACACACACACACACACACACACACACAACTGAGTAGAAATGATAAAGGACAAACACAGACAATTAAAAACCAAGAGCAAGTACCAGTGATAAAACCCAAATGCCAGTATATACCAGAATTGTGATAAAACCCATAATTATCATTTGGTTGACAGGGGCGCCAACCAGTTTGATGAATACTACATCAAGCCCTACTGTCGCATGGGACCTTACATCATTGGACTGATTGCAGGATATATCCTGTATCGCTATGGATCCAAGATTCGAATGAATAAGGTCAATAGACATTTATTTCAAGTTAAATACACCAGAGAAAAGGCCTTGAGAAAGGAAACATATTTTTTGTACTTGATATATCCTGTATCGCCATGAATCCGAGATTCGAATGAATAAGGTCAATAGACATTTATTTCAAGTAAAATACACCACAGAAAAGGCCTTGACAAAAGGAATTTTGTTTGCTACTTCTTTCTTTGTGTGTGCTTGTTTGTTGTCTTTTTGAGTTCTTGGTTTTGGTGTAAGGCGTTTGAATCTTAAGTGAAACGAAAGCGAATAATTATTTTGGTTCGACCATGCAGAGCACGAACTCATGGCTGGGTAAAAATAATGAAGTACCCAGCGAGGTTCGAATTTCGGAAATAGTTTGGAGTAATTTTAGTGAAGTGAATACATCAACCTCTCGTCTTCTCCCTTCTTCTCGAACACAGAAGCAAACACAAGAGGAATTACGTGTCTAAAGTAAGTAAAACAGACCAGCAGATATAGGTTTTGGGTTTTTAAGCGCCTATTGATAGACATTTGCTCCCAGATCATGATATCTTTTGATATCTCATGCCGAAGCGGGTGATATTCTTCAGATCGTGGTTGCGATTGGCTGGCTGGCGGCAACAGGCATGGCGCTTGGCTCCCTGTTCGGGCTGTACGACGCCAGTAAGATCACGGACAGGGTGCCTTTGGAAGTCTGGGAGTCCGCTCTCTGGAACGCTGTGGGTCGCACAGCATGGGGAATCAGTATTGCTTGGGTCATCATCGCCTGTCACGCTGGCTATGGAGGTCAGTTTTTGTTTGGTTGCCCCCTCCCCCCCCCCTTCCCCCCAACGGAGAGTTTAAAGAGAAGTCGAGATGTCCAGGATCGTATGCTGAGTATTTCGAGTTTTATATAGTGTCCATTTGGTGACATAGGTGGAAAATCTTGAAAATGCACGTTGAGATGGTGTGCTTCACGTTTATTGGGTATATTCCCGTAGTCTTGTTCTAGTAAATTTGTCCTATACGTTGAAATCCCTCAGACAATCCATATATCGAGGGTTTCCTGCCAGAAGGTTCTGTCTATGTAGATATAAAGTACAGAGATAGATCCTCCTGGCAGAGAACCTTCGAATTATGTGCTGTTTTTATTTATCTTCGTCAACCTGTCTTTGACAAAGGTAGTGGAAAAGGAAGTTAACCTACAAACAGCCGACCAGCTCTCCAGAAATCTTTATCATCTCGGCATTTGCTCCCGTTTGTGAAAAAGGCATCGCCATTGCTTTTGCTTATCATATTTATGTTATGCAATGTCGTGGTCTGCCTTGTTTCTAAAAGCTTTTTGCTGCCATGTAAGTGAATGCGTAATATTTTCTTGTTCAGGTTTCGTGAACACAATCCTGTCATGGTCAGCTCTGGTACCATTGAGTCGCCTGACTTACTGTATCTACCTCATTCACATGTCGGCGCAGAGAACTCTGGTCTACAGCTTCCAGAAACCTTTCTACATGAGCAGCGTCAACATAGTAAGAGAATCGTGACGTTATTTCAACGTATATACACTTTTTAGTCTGTTTTGAAGCTGTGCTTTGTTAGTGTTGCGGAAGCGCGTTGAAATGTTTCCATGCCGGAAGACAATATTCGCAGTAAAGAAAAACCACATTTTAACAAAACCATACGTGGAAAACAAGTTTTTAATTGCCCCTAGCATGACAAGTTATTATTACCTTTATTTTGGCCACGGTTTCAAATTGGGGTGTAAATCGAAGCATGTATTGCTAACGAACTGCTGTGTTTCTGTTTGTAGGAGGCAGGACACCTATGCAGTTTGCTGTAGATTTGTGTCAAATGATGATAATGCGTAAAGCAATCGTACGTGTATGCAAGAATACTTACATGCACAATATGCTTCTTTGTTTTTCATGAGGATTTTGTTTGTATCTTATACATACTAGAAAATAGTCTTTTTTTCTGTATGAACACTCATCTATTTCATCATAAAGTGGAATGAATTTGAATATCGTTTCAGGTGATGTTCCAGTTTGCTCTTTTGGTCATGTGTTACCTCGTGGGCGCCATTTTCTCCCTTTCCTTCGAGGCACCTATGATGGGACTGGAGAAGATTCTACTGCACGGAAACAAGAAGAAAGCCTGACAAAACGGCAGTGCAGATAATGCGTGAATACTTTTTTGTGAACGCTGATCACAGAGCTCTTCTTTGACTTTCGTTTGGTGGTATTAGTCCATTTTTTACAAATTTTGCACTTTGTATGGTAAACCATTTACAACAGACATACAGTAACACGTGTTTTATGAAGATATTGATTACCATGCACCTTGAAAACGTTTGCTAGGGCTTTTTTTAATTTTTAGAATGAACTCCCAACAGATAAAAAGCAAATGTTGTTTGAGTTAATATACGTAACACACTTGAAACTTGAGAAAAATTTATCGTAATTTATCGATTTTTTTTGCCTTTCTTGACTTTTGTTTTCGTGACATTTCGATTAAGGCTATTGTGTACTGGTTAGTGCTGGACGGAGGACGATGCCGAGTGCACGCATAGTAATAAACTCCAGCATGACGTCCCACTGGATTTCTACACACCAACAACTACACCAACAGCAACTACGGCATTAGTATACATACAGAGCTCCAAAAGAAACGCAAAAATTATTTCCATTTTTCGGTATAAAAAAATGCCAGTAAAAGAATCCACAATCAACATTCTTACGACAAAACTAACAACAACAACAACAACAAAAACGAATAAAACACACAGACTGACGAACATTATCGAAGATTAAACATCAACAACATTATTTGTCCACATGAACATTGTTTGAATATACATAATTCTACTTACCGTTTTTCGTAGGCACGAGACTGAATATAGACGAGGTTTTCGCCCACTTCGTTTAAGCACCGTGTTTTATTTTACATCTTTGGTTTATAAACATCACTTTATTTCGGATACACTTATTTATTTTTATGGTGCGTCATAGTGATATCTTGATATCATGATACATAACGAGGTTGTGAAGAGAGTTGTGATTTATACGCGTAACCTGGCAGTGTAATGCACTATTTCAAACTCCACAATAGAGCGACGCGTACTTTTACATTAGCTGTTGTGATCTATACTTTTCACTTTTCCCGTCTGTGATAATTCGAATTTTTAGGAACTTACTGTGAAAGAATGCGATCATATTCGCTTGTACTGCGTTAAAAGTACGTTGGAAAGTATGGTGACAAATAAACGATTACCTGATCATGTCCCTCCAGTTATGTTGTGTGGAAGCGCTTATTGACGGTGTCTCATGTAGTATGTGTGTGTGTGTGTGTGTGTGTGTGTGTGTGTGTGTGTGTGTGTGTGTGTGTTTAATGCTAGTTTGCCAAAGTTCCACACATCTGATTGTCAATATGAATAGTTTCTGCATAATAGTTGGAAATGAGAGGCACAATGATATAAAAATAGAGTTTTCACAATGAGGTGCCCCCGATTACGGAAAATACACCACACGAGTTTGTTGATTTTGACCGTAAAACTGCGAGTTTTAACGAGCAGTTTTACGGTCGAAATCAACAAACGAGTGTGGTGTATTTTACGTAATCGGCGGCACCGAATTGGGAAAATTATTTATACCACGTCCCTACCTGCATTTCAAGTCTTTGATTTGAAAGCTGACATCGGCAATCCAAATGCTTCACGCGACATCACTGACTGAGGTGCTTTACCTCGCTTTGTCCATAGGCTTTGAGAAGTCAGCTTTTCCGTTTCGAAGCCTCCGTCTTAGTAGAGAACTGGAACTAGGCTTACGCTTGTCACAAACACGACCGCTTGTTGATAACACGCAGCAAAAGATCAACAATTCCACGTCAAGCGACTGGCAAAGCTCCTTCGTCCCCATTTCCGTACGAAGTCGAACTACGTCATGTCGTGACGTAAATTATTCTTTAGTCCCTTTTCGCGTCATATTGTGACGCAAATCCTTTCACCAGAACACACTGCTGGAACACTGCTAGGGGTAATACCTGTTCACTCTTTAAGGCGATGTCACACTGAAAACAAGTTTCCCTGCTACGGTCAAGACATTCCTACCTTACTAGACACCCTTTTCTTGTATGTAGAACTTCAATGCATATGAAATACCTCTGGATGGGGTTTCTGGGTAAAGTCGATGTCTCTTTTCCTTAAACATACATGTTGACTGAGCGGATACGGGAAGGTGTCACTTGACACTCCGCACGGCGGCTTTCATTGGTTGAAACACAAAACATGTTTTTGGGATTTTAGGGCAGGCCCTAAAACTGAAAACACGATCGAAACAGTGTTTTGAAAACATTGTTGTGAAGTATGTCAGACGACAAAACACACTGTTTCGCAGCGAAACATCTGAAAACAATGTTTTCGAGTGTTTTTGCCCTCTCGTGTGACATGGCCTTTAGGTACAGCCATAAAATTCACGCGTGGTTGTCATAGGTACAATGTTTATACCACATGTGGTGAATTATGGATTTTATACCATAACTTGTAATAGTGGTAGAGTGGTATAAAGAATAATAATCGCTAAAGCTCAGGGACTGATCAGCGTCATGGAGCAAATATTCGTCGGTATTCAACCAAGTCATATGGTGTAACAGCTAATTACATGAAAAATGACAGAAACGTGTGTGTGTGTGTGTGTGTGTGTGTGTGTGTGTGTGTGTGTGTGTGTGTGTGTGTGCGTGCGTGCGTGCGTGTGTGTGTGTGTGTGTGTGTGTGTGTGTGTGTGTGTGTGTGTGTGTGTGTGTGTGTGTGTGTGTGTGTGTTCAAAATAATTCGGCAAGAAAAGAACTTTACTTAATATTTCAAGCATCAACAGCACTTACGGCATAAACAGGAAAAGAGCGGGGGGGGGGGGATTAGGAACATAAGAGTTTTCGAGGGTGCTATCACTAGGAACCCTCACGCACCCGCAGTAGTGTCAAAGTAAACTCTACTGGTGCCTTAAAGGGACAACCTCAAGGGACGTCACTCTCGCATCCCGTTGGTTTTATTCAACTGGTCAAAGTAAAAACAAGTACGCGCACGAAAACATACTCAATCGCGCTTTATAAATATCAATCTTTCAGTACATGCACATACCCCTATTGTGTTTATTGATACCAACATCTCAATGCACGGGTCGTGAGTTCGAATCCCGGGTTGGAGCCAAATATTTGTGCTGGCCTTTTCCTCGTTGCCCCGTCTTTGATATCACCCTTACGTGGTGAAAAAGGACGTTAAACTCCCAAACAACCACCCACCCACCCTGATACATACAATTTTGTCCACAGATGGGCTGAAAGTTTCGAAAGTTATCTCCCCTACTCGAACATCTGCCTTCGCAGTTTATGCTTTAAGTGTTAGTTTGAACTCACGGGTCCGTAAAGCGTCTGAAGATAATAGTGAGATTTAGTAGGATTTCGTACTGAGGACTTCGCTGAGCAGCGTAACCCATTTGCATGTAAATTAGGCACGTTACGGGTGCCATTACCCAATCGCAAAGCGTTAGCAGCTCGCGGCCTCTGCCGTGTGAGCCTAATTTACATGTAAATGGGTTACGCTGCTCAGCGAAGTCCTCCGTACGAAGTCCTACTAAATCTCACTAATTATCTGTCCTACCTCTCAGTAGTGTGATAACAAGGGTAATGTAAATGACTGCTGTGACATGTCTATTTATATCAGTGCACGGCCATCACCTTGACCTGACACCAGGGGCACCGATTGTATATCACTTGTTGACAACACTTTACGTCGACATGAGCAAAAACTATACAGTGAACTTTACCTCTAGACAATAAAACTGATAATTACTGAAGACATCGGCTAGTGTCATTGCCATGAATAATACAACAACAAGAACAACGACAACAACAACACCACCACCACCATCAACAACACAAACAACACTA
Source organism: Batillaria attramentaria (assembly GCA_018292915.2). Lineage (NCBI taxonomy): Eukaryota > Metazoa > Mollusca > Gastropoda > Batillariidae > Batillaria > Batillaria attramentaria. Next base: position 1,611,382 of record JACVVK020000062.1, read on the forward strand.
ATAACAATAACAATACAATTACTAACAATAAGTGCTCCACTTATATGATTCTATTTCGTGTTTCCCTGTAATATGTTGAAGAGAGTTTCTTATGTATTTGTAATAAACAAACAAACAAATACAAACAAATGAAACTGAATGCACTCTGAAATCCGTAAACATTTAAGTGTAATGGCCGACCATTGTTACGTTTGTCGAACGGGGACATAAGACATCACATTGAACGTTCTCTCTCTCTCTCTCTCTCTCTCTCTCTCTCTCTCTCTCTCTCTCTCTATCCTTACTTTGTGTTTCCTCTGGAAATTAAGACGCCAATTATTTTTCTCAGCCTGTTGCCTTAAGCGCACGGTTACACGACTGCCAGACTGCATGTTGCCGTACTCGGCTGCCTGCTGGCGGGCAAGTGATCCGCGGCACACGCAGCCTGCGGCGTTGCAAGGTTTGGGCAGTGACTGGTCAGTTGGCTGTACGGGGCTGCCAGTGGCTAGCTGGCTGCCAGGAAAAATAGAACGGCTTTCTATTCCCTCGCCAGCACTGGCAAGGGGGATTTGCCAGCTGGCAGCCAGCGATTTAATTAGGGTTGCCAGCGTTGCCAGCCCTGCAAGTACCAATCCTGGCAACGTATAGCAGCGGCCCTTACCAACTTGCATAAAATGTGTGTGTGAAATAATGTTTGCTTTCCTACTACTCTTGTCAACAATATCAGAAAAATAGGGAAACACATTCAGATTATCAAACAAGCATTAGCTATTGGAGGGAATGTCCACACAAGGAGGGGGGGGGTGGAGTTTAACGTCCTTTTCCACCACGTATGGGTGATATAAAAGACGGGTCAACGAGAAAAAAGCCAGCACAAATATTTGGCCCAAGCCGCGATTCGAACTCACGTCCAACGCTTTACCATTCGGCTACCCTGGCTCCCAAGGAAACATATTAATAAATAATAAGAAATACTAAGAAATACAGAAAAGAAAGACAAAAAATTACCCCCATCTACTCAGATCTATTAATCTTATCCTCCGAGATGTCGCACCCGCCCGCGACACGCACGCACACACACACACACACACACACACACACACACACACACACACACACACACACACACACACGCACGCACGCACGCATGCACGCACGCACACAGTTAGGGACGTCTTTGTCATCAGTTGATTTTTAATCAGGTACACACGAATGAAATGTAGGCCGTACCAGGGACACAACAGGGTTCATGCACCGAAATAGTTATCGTTGTGATGGGGTAGATAACCTTCGCAAGTCGGAAAGATCTGGACTTTTACGTCAGCTAGCCAGGTATCCCAACCACAGATCAGTTTGGGGACAGGTGTGGGCAGGAAATTCATTCAGGTATGATCTTTAATTGTTTTCGGATGCTTATTCATTAATTTTGGGGCTTTAAAAAAATTAACGTTTAGGAAAAGGAAGTTATCAGAAGACAGGCGGTGATGCATATAATTATAGTTTTACTGCCATTTTGAATATACAAAATTTCATGCCATAGGAATGTGCCTTGGTGCTGTTTACCTGTTACTCCATACACACACCATACATTTAAACTAATAATCTACAATTCATATGATAATACTTAAGTAGAGCAGAATGAAGATTCTCTCTCTCTCTCTCTCTCTCTCTGCATTTTCTATTTAAGTGTGGAAGGGTTAACCAAAACAAGGTGAATTGCATAATTGTGACCCCCCCCCCCCCCCCACCACCACCACCACGAAATGGGTCTTCTTGTGCTATTTGCTCATGTTACAAGACGACTGATTTCGTGGTGGAGGGTCACAATTTTTTTTTTAAAACCAACATTATATGATTAAGCATGTTTTTGAAAAAAAAAAATGCTCCACTGTACAGAAAATATGATGAAATGGTTCTCAGGGAATCAATGTGTGTTTTTGGGTGTATTTTTTTTGTGCATATCTTTTATACTAACATTATGCTATAGACCTGCAGAACCGGTCAGCGCTTAAATCAAAACCAGCAATCCTGCAGAGATGGATTAAGTTTCACTTTTTCCTTTCAAGGATCCAACAACATCCCCCCACACACAAAGATGCTACCATCAAGGAAGGGCCTGTTTAGTCCTGTGCTGACAACACTTGTCGTCCTGACTGTCCTGACCAGCACATGTCCGGCTCAGAAGGTTGAAGGCATCCCTCGGCACACCATCACGACCAACCACTGGCCCGCAAACTTCCCAGAAATAGAACAGCCTCCACCACCGGTTCTGACTCAGAAGAACACTTACTACTCACCAGTCGCTTTTCTGCACTCTGCCCTGAAGCTTCTCAGACATGGGGAAGACGCGTTGAAGTCTGTCAGGCTGGAGTCTTTGAGGAAAAACGATGTGTATGGTGACTTAGGAGTGAAGACGAATGGGGAGGGAGGAAGGAGAGTGTCTGTGCTTGGAGCCGAGCAGTCGTACGAGAAATGTCTGAACGACACAACTCTCTTCTTTGCCGCCATGAATTTGAATCTTCCGTGGGCTGTTCAAAGTGAGCATACGTCCCTTCTTCTTGTTCTTCTTCTGCATAGCCGTGAATATGCCTCTGTTGCTTGCGCGGCGTTAAGCCCTAAATAACTAACTGTTCTTCTTTTGCACACCTTTTCTACTGTCAAGCATCTGTCTCTGTCTCTGTCTCTGTCTCTCTCTCTCTCCATCTACTAAGAAAGTATTCAGATAGCAGGAATCACTTAGGCACACCTTTATGTTTTCAGTGATGGACGCGACAGGCAAGCCGAGTTCCGGTGTAGTAACAGGCAATATCCAATGGCCCGGCGCCTACGAGGAATGTCTGCTGGTCCGGGCACTGGCGGCAGATGGGGTGACCAGCATGTTCTCTGGACAGTACTGCACCTTCTCCATCGTAAGTAGAAAAGTCTGCACTTGTGCATTAATGTTGTTGTCGTTGTAGTTGCTGTTGTTGTTGTTGTTGTTAGGATTTTTTTATTTTTTTGGGGGGGAACGTTTCTCTGAGGACGGTGGATTTGTTTTAGGGGTTTCAAAAACTAAGGGAGCTGGGGGGGGGGGGGGGGGGGGGAGTGGGTGGGGTGTGTGTGTGTGTCGGGGGGGGGGGGTATTTCAAACCTGCAAGCTTCTGTTTCAGTGTCTAATTCTGACGGTGACAGCAGTGAAGGAAAGAAAGTGGTTTACGCATTTTCTATTTTAAAAAACCGAGCTTTATTTACTTTGTCGCATTATTTCATGTGCGTATTCTTCTTCTTTATTATTATTATATTATCGTATTCATCATCGTTACTATTACTAACATCTTCCTCCTCGTCCTCTTCCTCCTCCTCATTATTATTATTATTATTCAGACAACTAAACCCGAGTCTCCGTTTCTACCCGGGGTGACTGCCAATGCAGGAGTGTGTATTCCGGATTCTTGTGATAAGGCTTCTGCACATGGCGTTTACAATGCATGTGAGCATCTCTCTCTCTCTCTCTCTCTCTCTCTCTCTCTCTCTCTCACCCCCCCCCCCCTTCACTCAACCACTAAACCCATATTTATGATAGAGTCTGGCACGTTCAAACAGTTAGTATGCGTATAAGTTTTATCCCTGTACGCTCTTGTCTCTCTTTTTTTTTTAACCATAAAAAGCGTTAACATTCTTTAAAAACAAAATAAAACCAGAAACCTCCTTGTTTAACAAACTAACAAACAAAACAACAAGAACAAAAACACAAACTTGTCATTTTCATGATTTGGTCAGACAAATTATTTGAATTTTGCATGTGATATTTGTCATATACAACTTTTATTTCTGAATTATTTCTTCATCATTATTATGCATTTCTAATTATCAGTTAAGTGATATCAAAATCTGTGTTTCTTTGATTATTATTATTATTATTATTATCATACAGTGTTCACCCAGCTGGCCATTCCGGTCCAGGTGAATGGTGTGTCGAGCTGCCCCAATGAATACCCACTTGACAAACAGGCAATCGTCGCCATGTAAGTGAAGTGTGATACAGTGTATCAAGCAATATCTTGCACTTTGCAAACTTTAAAGTCGCGCTGAGATTCAAGTATTTGCTCGTTTTTTCAAACGTCGTAAAATGCAAGGACTCGGTAGGTTTCAAATACATTTTCATTGCATGACCACAAATAAATTACAGTATACCCTTCACTGGTTAAAACAAAATGCTCATACTGTGGGTCAGTGAAAAATGATGTTTGATGTTGTGCGTGTGATTGTCGATTCACTGAATATAGGGCATTAAGATTCACAAATAGCTCAATGATACGTTGATTTTCTGTTGCCAACACAAACGAAAATCGCTCTGGCGCACGGGCTTTCAAAAGTGCAGGTTCTTCCCTCTGGAACACCTTCAAGTCACGTTCCGCAACGACCAAGACCTTTAAGCGCAACCTCAAGAAGTTTTTGTTGTTGTTTGTTTGTTTGTTTGTTTGTTTGTTTAGTTGTTTGTTTTACCTTTTTTTGGTTTTAGTTTTTGTTTTGTTTTTTCTTTCCCTACCCAAAGGCGCCGTGAGCATGCAGCAGCCATAAGACATAAGATAAGACATAAAAAGGATTCTTATGTCTTATCGCATAGTAAGATAAGACACATGGAAGGTTGGGGTTTTTTTGCGCCCTAGAAATGGCCAGTCATCATCATCATCATCATACTAAACAGTGAAGCCGCTGACTTGTTTTTCAGAGCTGTGTTCGGGTTCTTTGGATTCCTGGTGGCGCTGGGGACAGCCGTGGACATCGTGTTGGTACAGATGCCCAAGTGGCGCCTGGCCAGAATGCCCACAATACTTAGAGCCGGGATGGACACTAGTGGTGGGAGCAGCGGGGAAACTAAACCTTTGCTGGACAGCAAGAAACCCACACACGCAAAAGAGCCAGGTGAGTGAAGAAAAACAATATTTTCTGTTTGTGTAAGGGAAGGCAAATCCTTTACATTAGTGGAGGACGCCGTAAACAAAAACAAATCAAAGTATGTGTCGGAAATCGCTCTGTACCAACCCCTGACCCTCTATTTGAGCCACATTGTTCTGACCAGCGTGTTACGTCAGCTACTGACCCCCAAGACCGTGACAGTTTGATTATGATTAACACCAACCCGAGGAGACAGTTTTTGACAGTATGTCATTTCAATGCACAGTCTGTTGCTGGAAACCAAAGTGAGAAGCGCAGTGAGATAGAACTGTTTGTTCGTGACGAGTCTGTCGATGTATTGTTGTTGACAGAAACTTGGTTGAGGTGTCAAGGTGACGAAGCAAAATGCGTTGACATGACCCCGCCAGGCTACACACTTCGCTCCTTCCCACGTGCTACGCGCGGAGGGGGCGTGGCATTTCTCCTGCGCAACACGATCTTGGATAACGCTGTGATCACGACAACTTTTCCTTTCACCCACGCATCTTTTGAACTGACCCAGCTTACTGTAAGATCCGCCCAGCCCATAAACATTTTCTGTATGTACAGACCACCGCCTAGTAGAAAGAACGAGTCGTCTCACAGTATTTTCCTGTCTGAGTTTAGTGACTTTTTAGAACACTGTAACTTACTACCCGGACAACTGTTGATAATGGGCGATCTGAATGTTCATTTCGATCGTCCGGCTGATCCTGTCACAGCTAAAGCTTTACAGCTTCTTCAGATGTTCGACCTGTCACAGGCCGTTGACGTTCCGACCCATCGCCGTGGCCACACGCTAGATCCAGTGATCTACAGGGAGAGTGATCGACTGTTTCGGTCTTTCTCTGTCTGCCATGCCCTGTCATCGGACCATACCGCGGTCATGTGCTTTCTTGACGCTGCTAAGCCCCCTCACCGTCCTGTGTTCCAGACTGTAAGAAATTTCAAGGGGATTGATCACTCTCAATTCCGCGTTGATGTTGCTTCTGCCCTGTCTTCTAATGCACCTTCCTCCGCTGATGAACTGACGTCTACTCTCCGATCTGTGCTTGACAGCCACGCTCCCCCATCCCGCCGTGAGGTGACCCAGCGTCGCACTTCCCTCTGGTACTCTTCTGTGGCCTCCGAGTTACGCCCCCTTAAGCGAGAGAGGCGGCAAGCAGAGAGACGCTGGTTATCCACGCGTTTGACTGTCCACAAGCAAATCATGAACTCAGTGAAACACAAAATCTCTGCTCTAGTTGTCCAAGCCAAAACTGTGGTTTATAGTGCAAAGGTGGCGGCAGTCAACAGTTGCAAAGATTTGTTTAGATTGACTGGTAATCTGATGGGAAAGGGCGCGCAGTCTCCTCTTCCATCCATTCATCCCCCTCATCAACTTGCACAAATTTTCTCTGACTTTTTCAGCGGTAAAATATCTTCGCTTCGACACGCCCTTGACTCACAGACGTCATCCACCGCGCAGCCTGTGTTTCAGGATCGCACGTTTTCGGGCACGCCGCTTAAACATTTCAGCGTCGTTTCAGAGGACTTTGTCCGCAAGACCATGCTTAGTATGTCCCCGAAAACGTGTGATCTTGACTGCATTCCGACAACGTTGTTCTTTGAATGCATTGACGATGTACTGCCTTCTCTTACTGATCTCCTGAATGATATTTTGTCTTCTGGTCGTGTGCCGAAATGTTTCAAACAAGCTATAGTCAAGCCCCTACTCAAAAAACCGTCTTTGGATCCGAACGTTCTGAAAAATTTCCGGCCCGTTTCGAACCTTCCGTTCATGTCAAAACTACTTGAGAAAATAGTCCTTTCCCAGCTGCTTTCACATTTGGATCAGAACAATCTATGGCAGGTTTTTCAGTCCGCATATCGACCCCACCACAGTACAGAGACTGCTCTGCTTCGTGTCTTTGATGACTTGTTGACGGCTGGCGACTCGGACCAGATCTCCATTCTGACGCTCCTGGATCTAAGTGCCGCTTTCGACACGATAGACCATGATGTCCTTTTGGGTCGTTTGGAGCGTGTATTTGGTATCCGTGGTGTTGCTCTTTGCTTATTTGAGTCGTACATCCGAGGCAGGGAGCAGGTGGTCTCTGTACTGGGACACGAATCAAAATCAACCCCTCTGCTGTACGGTGTTCCCCAGGGCTCTGTGCTAGGCCCTATTCTGTTTTTGTTGTATACGCAGCCCCTCTCTGATATTATGAGTACTTTCCAGATTTCCCACCACATGTTTGCTGACGACACCGAGCTGTACGGTTCTTCTGCACGCGCTGAAGTCGACTCTCTCCTGTCCAAAATGCAGTCATGTACACTTGCTGTTAAAGAGTGGACTCTCCATAACAAACTGCAGTTGAACGAGGATAAGACGGAGGCTCTTTTGGTTTTTTCAAAATGTTCAGATCTGCCCTCTTCTTTTAAGATTGGACAGACTGACATTCATTTTTCTCAATCTGCAAGGAATTTAGGGGTCATTTTTGACAGCACTCTGTCGATGAGGGAACAGGTGAATAAGGTCTGTCAGTGTTGCTACTTTGAGCTTCGGCGCATTTCGTCCATTAGGAAGTACCTGACCACTGACTCTACAAAGACCTTAGTGACTTCACTCGTTCTCTCTCGCCTAGATTATTGTAACTCGCTCCTTGCCGGTTCTCCTCAAAATCAGTTAGACAAAATTCAAAAAGTAATGAACTGTGCCGCCCGTCTTATCTTCAAAACACCAAAGCGCCAACATGTCTCTCCTCTCCTATCTGATTGCACTGGCTGTCCATCCAAAACAGAATTCATTATAAACTTGCCACTCTCTGCTACAACATTATCTCAGGTTCTACTCCCCCCTATCTGTCCGCTCTCATTCAGCTCTACACACCATCCCGCAACCTCCGTTCTTCCTCTGACACCCGCCTTCTCCGTATTCCCATCCGCCGGAAAAAGTTTCAGGGCCAGCGTGCTTTTTCATACATTGGTCCTGTGGTTTGGAACGGCCTCCCCTCTCACATCCGCCATGCTCAGTCGTTAGCAGTCTTTAAATCTAAACTTAAAACACATCTTTTCTCCAGGCAGTAGAACCAACGCCCCCTCCATCTCTGCATGCCACCTGCAAAAAAAAATCAGTGTGTGTGTGTGTGTGTGTGTGTGTGGTGTGTGTGTGTGTGTGTGTGTGTGTGTTTTGTAAGTTATATACGCTGTTTTTATGTTATGTTTATGTACGCGCCCTGAGCTCTTGCGAGATGGGGCGCCACAAATACCCTTTATTATTATTATTATTATTATTTATTATTAGTCTTCCAACGGCCTGCAGGGTAAAAACAAACAAACAAACAATTAATCGAACAGAACAGAAGAGAACAGAACAGAAGAGAACAGAACAGAAGAGAACAGAACAGAAGAGAACAGAACAGAAGATAGCAGAAGAGAACAGTACAAAACAGTACAGAAGAGAACAGAACAGAAGATAACAGAGGGTGGGTGTGGGTGTTTTTGGGGGTGTAACGTCCTTTTCCACCACATACGGGTGATATCAAAGACGGGGCAACGATGAAAAAGCCAGCACAACCATTTGGCCCCAGCCGGGATACGAACCAGAAGATAACAGAAAAGAACAGAACAGAACAGAACAGACAACAAAACCTAGGTGACAGCGCAAAGAAAAGTTATCACACGCGTGACGTACTCCCCAGCTCCGTATACTCCTGGGCACTTACCTGAATGCACTCCCTCAAGTCTGAATCACACTCCACCCTCCACATGCCAGACTTACTCCCAAGGTGGCAACACTCCACCAGTGAAACAAATCGTTAGTCTGCCCGTGGATTAGACTAGAGGGAGTGCATCCAGCGTTAACGCCGGAAGTGCCCCCGGGTGAACGGAGCTGGAGAGTGTTAGAACACCATTGCTAGGATCTTGGATGTTTGTGTTAAAAGGCTTGCAAATGGCTCTGGCCTTTTTTCTTCTTTTTTTTTTTCTTTTTTTAAACCAGTTTCATTTCAGCAAACTCGTATCAGCATGTAGCTAACACTGAAAAACAAACGCTTGAATTACATTGACGATGACAAAGGGATAATTTTCCAGGCACAGTGGCCAAGCTACTCATCTCATTTTCCGTGTACACCAACGGGTCCAAACTGTTGTCTACCTACCAGCCGCCGGGCAGTCTCACTTGTGTCCACGGGATCCGCTTCTTCAGCATGACCTGGGTGGTTCTCGGACACACCTACAGTGTTCTTCCTGGATTTTCAGGTCGGCTGCCATCACTCAACACACACACACACACACACACACACACACACACACACACACATACACACACACACACGCGCGCGCACGCACGCACGCACGCACGCACACACGTTTCTGTCATTTTTCATGTAATTAGCTGTTACATCATATGACTTGGTTGAATACCGACGAGTATTTGCTCCATGACGCTGATCCGTCCCTGAGCTTTAGCGATTATTATTCTGTATATCATTGTGCCTCTCATTTCCAACTATTATGCAGAAACTATTTATACTGACAATCAGATGTGTGAAACCTTGGCAAACTGGCATTAAACAGATATTGAATTCCATCCTTTCTTTGCTGATAAACAGCCAATACAAACCCCTACCAGGTGGAAGTGTACGATGACTTCAGCTTCCAGATGGTGGCCAACGCTACATTGTCAGTAGACACGTTCTTTGTACTGAGGTCAGTCTTTCTTTATTGTTTAGTTTTCTATACCTTTTTTTTTTTCTTTTTTTTTAACCTGTGCCAACTATTCGTCAGCTCCAGTGGTATATTCCTCCCAGATCACGCTTGTATAGTGTTTGCTTGTCACCTGAAGAAGGCCATTGTGTCAGAAAATCGGAAATATACTCATTATTATTATCATTCTTCTTCTTCTTCTTATTGTTGTTGTTATTAAATATATGTGTTGTATTTTTATTTTGAGGTTGTCGTTGTTGTTGCTGTTGGTGGTGGTGGTGGTGGTGGTGGTTGTGGTAGTGGTCTTGTGTTTTGTTTTTGTTGTTGTTGTTGTTGTTTTGTTATTATTTGTTTGTTTGGTTGGTTGGTTTTTGTTTTGTTATGTTTGTTTGTTTTTTGGTGGGTTTTTTTTTGGGGGGGGCTTTTTTTTTGGGGGGGGGGGAGGGGGTAGAATTTCTTTTTTGTGAACGCTGGCTGTCTTTTTTTGTATCGCATTAAGTGCTTTACTAATCATCAAGATATTGTATTTCGAGCTCACGGGCACACTCACAAGTGAAGGGGGTGGGTGTCTGGGAGTTTAAAGTCCTCTTCCACCACGTACGGGTGATATCAAAGACGGGGAAACGAGGAAAAAAAAAGGCCAGCACAAGTTTTTGGCCCCAGCTGGGATTCCAACTCACGCCCCGAGCAGTGAAAGTCCAAAGCTTTATCATTCGGCTATCCCAGCTCCCCCACACTCACAAGCAAAACAGTTCCAAAACATAAGCTGGCTCAGTAAACATGCAAACGCAGCATACATCGTACCATGATGTTTGCAGCGGTCTGCTCGTGGCCTACCTGTCCCTGAAGGAGCTGAACAAGAACAACGGACAACTGAACTGGCCCATGTTCTACTTCCACCGTTTCTGGCGCCTGACTCCCGTCTACATGATGGTCATCCTCTTCAACACGGCTCTGCAGCCTTACCTGGGCAGCGGACCCAACTGGCCTGACATTGATGCTAGGGACGCCATGAGAAAACCTTGCGAGGAAAACTGGTGGACCAACATGCTGTATATCAACAACCTGGTGCACAGTACACAGATGGTATGGTTTGTATGGCTGCGTTGGTTAAATTCGTCCTCTATAGGGCCAATAGCGCTTCTATTAGGCATTGCGATTACACCATGAGGTAGCCCTTACCCTTGCTCTTACCCTTACCTAATCATAACCATAACCCAGAGCTAACCCTGAACTAATTTACCCTGAGCTAACCCTGAGCTGACCCTGAGACCATTATAATAATAATAATAATAATACTCGGGCGATCGTTGCTTTAGTGGTTAAGAGACTTGTCACCAATGCGAGATGTGTGTGTGTGGGGGTGTGTGGGGGGGGGGGGGGGGGTTCGAGTCCCACTCGGGGCAAAGAAATTTTCCTCGTAAGTGGCACCGTTCAGTCGGGCCGATCGTCGGAGGTTCTCTCCGGGTACTCCGGCCCCCCCCCCCCCCCCTCTGCTTTGGCAATGTTCAGCCCACCAAATTTGAAAAATAAATGCAATTCTAAATTCCGACATTTAAATAGCTGAGCTAACCCTTCGCACCACGTGATTGTAATGTGTTTATGTCCAGTGTGTGAGAGAATGCGTGTGATTCACGTGAGCGTGCGTGGTGGGTTCAGTTCGCGGCACTTTGAGCCCTGTCACGAAATTGGGTAAAGCGCCTATACAATACTCATTATTATTATTATTAATCGCATTAGTAATAATAATAATAATCGCATTAACATAGGCGCTTTATGCCAAATATTTGGTTTAAAGCGCCGCGAGCTAAACCCAACACGCACGCTCACGTGAATCACAAGCAATCTCTCAGACACATACATAAACACATAGCACACATGTTATAAGTAATCTTGTTTACAATGCACACCACAACAGGTCGGCTCGTAATGCGTACTGTTGGTATGTTGTCAACTAATTACTATGCAAATTTACTTACATGGATTGCGCACAGCTTGCTCTTTTTAAAACGAAAACAACAGCAGCAAACCAACAACAATATAAACAAAATACGAAACGCTCGACGAAGTTGCGGTTCTTAGGTAGTGCTTAGGTGCACTGTATAAAAAAAAATAAAAGGTTTCATCTTCAAAACGGTTCCCTCTTGATATTGCTGTATGTAACACCCCTCTTCATTTGTGCAGTGTGAAGCTGAGGGTTGGTACTTGGCCAACGACATGCAGTTCTATCTTCTTAGCCCGCTCATCTTCGTTCCCTTCTTCTTGTAAGTTCTGTTTTTGTTTGTTTTTTGTTCTTGTTTTGTGTTTGTTGTTGTTTGGTTTGTTGATTTGTGTGTGTTTTTTTTTAGTTGTTGTTTGTTGTTTGTTTGTTTCCTGCTTGCATACAATGTTTCTCCTTTGTTCTGTGGTTTTGTTGTTGTTGTTGTTGTTTTGGTGTTTGTTGTTGTTTGGTTGGTTTGGTATGTTGGTCGCTTTTTTTGTTGTTTGGTTGGTTCGTTGTTTGTTTTGTGGTTTTGTTTGTTTGTTTGTTTGGGGTTTTTTTTTGTTTGTTGTTGTTTTTGAGAACTCGGCTGTGTCTATGAAAAAAAACAATTGTGAAAATTCCGAGTGCGTTCAGTCGTCACGGTAATACGTGAGACATTTGAAAAAGTTACATCATGATCACTGGATGTACAGTAATAACTAGATCACACTTTAATTTTTTTGGTAAACGTAGATATTTACGAAGGGAGAAACGGTGATAAAATCTTGTACCTTAAAAATGACAGAAACGCTACACCTGTGTGTGTGTGTGTGTGTGTGTGTGTGTGTGTGTGTGTGTGTGTGTGTGTGTGTGTTTCAAAACAGTTCACCCTTGCTGGGAGGATTGTCGGCGGGTGCATTTCTTCTGGCAACAGCCATCACGCCTGGTGTCATCACTTCTGAGAAACATTTTCCTGCTGGATCGGCTGCAGTCGACACTCCAGTGGAAGAGTAAATACTAGTTCATATATTATGATAATACAGTTTATATAAGGTTACACTAAAACATTTTATTTTCCATTAGGTCATTCAGCAACAACAGGGGTTTTTTGTCTGTTATTTTTTGTTTTCTTTGTTGTTGTAGTTGTTGTTTTTCTTGGTTTTTGTTTTTTGTTTTTTGGGTGTTTTTTTTAGGGGGGTGGGTGTTTTGTTTGATTGATTTGTTGTTTTTTCGTTGTTGTTGTTGTTTTATCTCTTGTTTTATGTCTTGGTTTTTGTTGGCTCCCTTGTGTAACAATGGGAGTCTATGTATTAACCCTCCGTCGTCTGTCTGTCTGTCTGTGTGTGTGTGTGTGTGTGTGTGTGTGTGTGTGTGTGTGTGTGTGTGTGTGTCCAGAAAACTTTAACGTTGTCATTTTCTCAGAATCTACAAACAGTAGAGGCACCAAACTTGGCATACTGATAGACTAGCACAAGACCTTTCAAAACATATCATTTTGAATGACCTTGACCCAAGGTCAAGGTCACTAAAGCTCTCTGTTTGAAAATTTTACATTGGCATTTTCTCGTAATGTACAAATGCCAGAGGTTTTAAACTTTGCATGATGATAGACATTGATAAGAACTTTACAGATATACATGTAGTCAGTGACCTTCTGTCAAGGTCAAGGCCGTACAAGATAGTTTTGTGAAACCTTAACATTGGCATTTTCTCAGAAACAATGAACAGCAGAGGTGCCAAACCTGGCATGCTGATAGACAGTGATAAGACCTATGCACACATACCATCTTAAATGACCTTGACTGAAGGTCAAGGTCATTGAAACAGTGTTCGGAAATTTTACATTTGCATTTTATCAGTATCTAGAAGAATCAGAAGCATCAAACTATGTGCGATGATTGACATTGGCAGCACCTTTACAGACATACCTGTGTTCAGTGACTTTTAGTCAAGGTCAAGGTCATGCAAGCGTTTTTTTGTGTGGAAACTTTAACCTTGGCATTTTCTTCAAAACAACAAACAGTAGAGGCACCAAATGAGGCGTGATGATAGACAGCAATGAGACCTACCTTTCTGAATGACCTTGACTGAAGGTCAAGGTCATTAAAGCTGTCTGTTGTGAATTTTAACATTACTGTTTTCGGAGGAACTACAAATGCTAGAGGCATCAAACTTGGCATGATGATAGACATTGATGAGATCTCTTTTGAATGACTTTGACCAAAGGTCAAGGCTGTACAAACTGTTTTGGGGAAAATTGTAATATTGCCAGGAACTCAGAGCGCCAGACACATCACTTAGCATGATACTGGATAGTGATAAGAGCTCTACAAACATACTTTTGTGAATGACCTTGACCTGTGTCACAAGGGAGCCATGGAGGCTTCTGCCTCTCTAGTTTGTTTGTTTGTTTGTTGTTGTTTTGTTTTGGGTTTTGTTTTTTGTTTGTTGTTGGGTTTTCATTGTTTGTTTGTTGTTTTTTGTGTGTGTTGTTGTTGTTTGGGGGGAGGGAATTTGTGTTTTTCACTTTTTAAAGAAATTCCGCAGCGGATATAAAATTTCAAACTAAGACGACATGAAGACATAGCCTATGATGAGTGCGTACATACATAAGTTGCACAATTAATTCAAGATAAGTGAAGTATGTATCCTGCTGCATTTTCCTGTGCTCATAGTATTGTTTACAAATTCACTTAGGGGTGCCAACTCATTTGACGAATACTACATCAAGCCTTACTGTCGGATGGGACCGTACATCGTGGGACTTGTGGCTGGCTACATTCTGTATCGCTATGGGACAAAGATTCGCATGCATAAGGTACGACGTAATTAAAATAGTTACTGCAGGTTTCATACCACGAATACACGAGGCCTTAATATTCTTATATATTCCCTGTTAATCTCAGGTATCATAGTCACCCCCAAAATACTTCAAATTAGAATTAAAAAAAAATACCATGCACACACCATTCAGGGGCACACACCTGACAGGAGTTTTAAAAACATGTCTCCTTTTCCGCTTAGGCCTCACAGGCTTAAAGCGAGTCTACTTTCTGTTTAGGCCAGAAAGCCACTTCACTCAAATCCATTCGCCTCACTTCTGCTTGCCATGTGCCACGCTACCCATTGCATGAAGTTATTTTTGGTAAACCTGTCGTTCCTTACTTTGTACGAACAGGCAGTGGTTGTGATTGGCTGGCTGGCAGCAACAGGAGTGGCTGTTGCTTCGCTGTTCGGCCTGTATGACGCCAGTAAGATCACGGACCGCATGCCTCTGGAGGTGTGGGAGGCCGCCCTTTGGAACGCCCTGGCCCGTACTGCATGGGGAGTTAGTGTTGTCTGGGTCATCATCGCCTGCTGCTGCGGCTATGGAGGTCAGTCTTTGTTGATATCATTAGCATGTAGCCCGCAGGTCCGTAGCCACACCCTCTGATTCTCCATGGCAACCAACCTGATTTCTTACTGCAGTGCAATGGCAAAACACGGTTAGTCCATGACGTCATTTGATGCGGGGGGGGGGGGGGGATTTCAAGACGAAAGATATTGACGTAATAGCCTTTTTCTACAGAATGACGTCATGGATTTACTGTGTTTTGTCTTTACACTGCAGCGTTGTGAAGCAAACTGAAGGTTTTCTGCCATCGATACAAGTTTAAAGAAGAGAGATAGGACCTTTTGGCAAGGAGCCCTCGAGTACTTCGACAGACAACAGTGTTTTTCCACAGAATGACGTCACGTATTTACTGTGTACACGGACATTACACGGCAGCTTTGTCAAGCAAATTGAAGGTTTTCTGCAATCGACACAGATAGGCGGTCGGTCGGTGGTCTAGTGGTTAAGAGACTTGTCACCAGTGCGAGAGGTCTGAGGTTCGAGACCCACTCGGGGCAAAGAATTTTTCCTTCTCGTATGTGGCACCGTGAATTCGGACCGATCGTCGGGGGTTCTCTCCGGGTACTCCGGCTTCCTCCCCCTCTGCTTTGGAAATGTTCAGCGCACCGAAATTTGAAAAATAAATGCAATTCTTAATTCCGAAATTTAAACAGCTGAGCTGACCCTTCGCACCACGTGACTAATGTGTTTATACATGTATGTCCAGTGTGTGAGAAAATGCGTGTGATTCACGTGAGCGTGCCTGTTGGGTTCAGTTCACGGCGCTTTCAGCGAAATAGGGTAAAGCGCCTATACAATACTCATTATTATTATTAAGAGAGGTAGGACGTTGTGGCAAGGGACCCTCGATTACTCCGACAAACAGTGTTACACGTGTGATTTGTCTGTCGAAGTATTGGTGCACTACGATTGACTGCACTGACTTATCAGTCAGAATCTGGCAACAGGTCAGTTAAAAAGATTGTGAGGGTGAGAGGGAATACTGCAAACCAGTATGTGAGCTCCTCATTGTCGGCAAGAGCTGTTCCATTTGGCTTAGTTTGGCCGTGGCTGATCTTGAAGTTCTCACTAGCCAGTTGCAAGTCAACAACCGTCTTTGAATAGTTTTGTTTAAATTTTGAATATTTTAATTAGTTTAAATTGTGAATATGTATGTATAAATTTTGGATTTTTTGTCTAAATGTTGAATATTTATGTTTAAATTTTGAATATTTTTGTTTAAATTTTGAATACATTTAAATACGCTGACAGGTTTCGTGAATACTATCCTATCCTGGGGAGCGCTGGTACCTCTGAGTCGTCTGACTTACTGTATCTACCTCATCCACATGTCGGCCCAGAACGTGTTGGTCCGAAGTTTCCAGACTCCATTCTTCATGAACAGTATCAACGTGGTAAGCATCTTAAACGAAACATCTTTACAAGGAGTCATGACAATTCTTGTTTTAAAGACAGCTGCATTTTGCCACAGCAGCTATAATGGAACATACAGGCGTTACTGTATTTTTTTTTCTCGCAGGAAACTTTCCGGTAATACTTTGACCATGCTTAGTTAGTCAGTCAGTTATTTGGTTTGCTATTTATTTTGTTATTAGTACACTAGTTAGTTTGTCGGTTATTTAGTTCGTAGATTTGTGAATAGGTAGGTTGGTTGGTTAGTTTGTTGTTAAGTTAGACAATGAGTAATCTGACTGGCTCAGTTAGTTAGTTAGTTAGTTAGTTAGTTAGTTTCACATCACTTCAGTTTTATGTATGCATATGGTATATTTTGCTCTCCGTTTCAGGTCATGTTCCAGTTCGGTCTTTTGGTCATGTGTTACCTCGTTGGAGCGATTGTCTCCCTTACCTTCGAAGCGCCCATGATGGGACTGGAGAAAATCCTGCTACACGGGAACAAGAAAAAGTCGGACGGGAAATAATAAACAATCACGTCAGTAAATCGATCAGTTTCAAATAAGTATCTCAGTCAAAACTTTAAATTCCTGGTCATGAAAATCAAAGGTGTTACCTTTCACCCTGTCTAATTTTGCATCTGGTGCTTTCGTTGTGTGGGGAGCCGGGGTGGCCGAATGGTAGAGCGCTGGACTTCTAATGCTCGGGTCGTGAGTTCGTATCCCGGCTGGAGCCAAATATTTGTGCTGGCTTTTTCATCGTTGCCCCGTCTTTGACATCACCCGTATGTGGTGGAAAAGGACGTTAAACGCCCAAACACCCCCCCCCCCCCCCCCCCGCTTTCGTTGTGGGTTAATTGTTGTAACCGGTATTGTTGTTGTTAATGCTTGTTCTTTTCGTGTGTTTGTTTGTTTGTTTTTTGCTATTTGTTTGTTCTTGTTGTCTCACTTCATCGTCACAACAAATTTTCTTAAGCCTTTAATTACCCCATTCGCTTTTGCTACCACCCTTTTCACAGCTACAGAAGTTGATGTTTTAGTCTGAGGAAAAAGGTTTTAGAAATTCAGAAAAAATCATTCTTGTGTGGTGATGGCTCAATGCATCCAGGAGCTAACAAAGCATAATAGATTTCTTTTTAAAAACTGCAGTTTACTAAACACGAAGTATCTTTTTTGTGTAGAAGTGCGAGTGAAGTTGTCATACAGTACAGGGAATTCCAATGATCTGAAATGAAAGAGTTTTGTAGTTAAGGTTATGAGCTTCTGCATTGGCAGTGACGGACATGATGTGTAACTTGGTGGATAAAGACCCATACTGCTAACTGCTAATATATATACATACTAATACTATTAAGATATTTCCCCGTTTTACCAGAGTCTTTCAAACAATAAAATGGCATTCTCTGCGCACTGTGTATATTCTGTTTTTGTTTCTGGGCGTGGATGGTGTCTGGGTTTATTTTCTGCATAGTGAAGGTAGTTGAGGTGGAAATGGTCGCCTTGTTTGTTGTTATTGCTGGTGTTGTCGTTTGTTGTTGAGTGGTGGTTGTGGCAAAGATGAGTTTGCAAGAGGTCTCTCTCTCTCTCTCTCTCTCTCTCTCTCTCTCTCTCTCTCGTCCTTCTTCTGTGTATGTTAACAGTACATTTTTAACATTAAGACCATAAAACATAAAGATTTTCTGCAATAAAGCTACTTCCCTCTGTGATATATTATTCTGACCGTGAAATATGTCGCAACAATGATGCAACACTCCACTATCAGATTAGCCTAGGCAACGTAGTATTATCATCTGATAACATGACGTAGAAAAAAACACCCATGCTAAACAATATCTCAACGATACACGTTTATTTGCATCATTCACAAGATATTTTTCAGCTTACTTAAATAACTATGAATAATACTAATAGTAATACCACTAATGATAATAATAGTTATTATCAGTAGTAGTAGTAGTAGTAGTAGCAGTATTCAGAGTAAACACATATGCCAACTACATTTCAAATACTTTATGCCAACGATATTTTATGACTGTGAACGACTACTTAAAACAATATAAGTTGTAACGTTATGAAATAAAAATCAGTATCATTGTACCTCTTGCATGCACACACACACACACACACACACACACACACACACACACACACACACACACACACACACACACACACACACACACACACACACACACACACACGGTATCTGTCAAGTGTAGATATCGCCTACTGGTATTTTCGTGTACTTTAAACACAGGCTCGAGGCAAAGAAGCACAAGGTGCCATGTGTAGTGGGATCCACGATGTTGCAGTGGTAAACATTACGCTGTCAAGGTCGATTAATGCTTGTATATTTACAGGTACATGTGGCACGGGAGCAATCATATGTCATACGATAACAACTTATGACACAACCTTCACCGGTGCTATAAATACTTTTTTTTTTTCTTTCTTTCCTCTAATTAAACAAAGTTGTGGGTGTTGCTGTTGCTGTTGCTCTTGTTGTTGTTGCTGTTGTGTTAAAAATTTACATTGGCGCATATCCTGTTGTAATACCTACCTACCCATTCCACAACGGACGTTGGTTTCTACAAGAAGAAAGAAAAAAATAAAGAATTTTGTGTCTTCTCACCTACTCGTACTGCTGTCCACGACCTCCTGCAAAATTAATTTTACTAAGGACACGTACCTCCGATGCTATAACTCTGTTTTGTCATATATTGGTTTTTATGATTTTTATAATTGGAAACTACAAGCAAACGCTAAATTGATATTGTCCACATAAATGCGAGTACTGTAATGATTTGTCTGGTCGAGGTGTTCAGGTGTTGTGCAATGATTGTCTAGCCGGACGTAATCTAGCCGCATGAGATATGCAAGTTTCGAGGTTTCTTTGCCAGAACGTACTATCTCTCCTCTCTCTGTCTGTACCGATAACACCTTCCTCGATTCATCCCTGGGGTCATCTACATTCATTTAGAAAAAGGTCTACGCGCCATGGATTGAATAAGCGTTTATGTCCTTTTCGCAAATGCTGGTAGTCACTCTATCACCATTGACAATGTCATGGTCTTAATCACGCCACTCAGTAAGGCTTTTTTGGATGTAGCTCTGTGGTCCCAACACACACTCTTTGCCACCCTGTGTTATCTGAACTCACTGGGATAACTGCACTGATCTCTGTCTAGCTGGGAATATGGCCAGGCTCTGTGACCAGGCAGTCATGTACGATTACTTAGGCTCGGTTGGTATATTTCGTAGGAGCGGGGAGGGGGGGGGGTTGCGGGTGGGTGGGTGGGTGTTTGGGAGTTTAACTTCCTTTTCCACCACATACGGGTGATATCAAAGACAGGGCAAAGATGAAAAAGCAGCCAAAAACATTTGGCCCCTGCCGGGATACCAACTCACGACCCGAGCATTAGAAGTCCAACGCTCTACCACAAAAGTCAGAGGGAGCAAATATACCAAAGCTCTCCACTCAGCGGGACGATTTCACCCTCGCTGCGCGGGAGGGGTGCTAATGTACCCTGACTTTGGGTCTCGTGAGTTGGAGTCACGTGACTGCTGACGTTGTTTTACGACTGTAACTCATGACAAAGCACCAAAAGATTGTGGCCATCACATGCTGGTATACGATGTATACATTAAATCTGTTGTAGTTTGTAACCGTTTCGTTTTCCGGGAAAGGGTCTTGCGATAGCATTAGTTTGGAAATATCGCGGGAGCTGATGATGACGATATCTCATAGCGCTTTGAAAAAAAAAAAACTCCATGCACAGCATGCTCTTAGCGCGAGGGAGTGGGAGTGACGCGTTCAACTCTAAAACGGCAAAAATGGGGGGGGGGGGGGGGAGTCTACGTCAAAACTTTTTAGAAAAGATGGGTCTTCAGGTGGCTCCTGAAAGACACGGTGGAGGTGCTAGATTTCAAATATGGCGGCAGGGCGTTCCAGAGAGACGAGGCAGAGCGCTTGAAGGGGCGAGCTCCAAAGCGCTTCTTGGTGGAGTTGTCATGAAACCAAGGGATGGGCAGGCGGGACTGAGACGAGGAACGAAGAGTGCAGGGTGGAGTTGACAGGGCTGAAATCACCCCGAGACCCACGCGGCGCAGTACTGGGACGAAGTTGAAAAATCACGTGCTCTCCGCTGCACAGCACTGCTTGTACGGACAGCACGCATTCGACCTCAGGGTTGAGAAAGATATCTCGGCTTCGTCCCTGACGTGAGCGAGGGTGAAATCGCTTCGTTTGGTGCAAGCATAACTGGGGTACATTTGCTGCCCTTGCTAATGACTAGGGTACATATGCACCTATACGGGCAAAGTATCCCAGCTAAGCGCTGCGTGTGTGTCAGAGTTCAGTGACGCGTATCAGTTCACGCCAGTGTCCCAGCAGACTGGAGTGTGATCAGGCTGATCGGTGTAAGGTAGGTTTATTAATTAACGAGACATTTTAATTATCTTTCTTGAAAATGTTGTCTTTACTGTCGTTGTGGGGGGGGGGGGCGGGGGGGGGTTCGAGTCCCACTCGGGGCAAATAATTTTTCCTTCTCGTATGTGGCACCGTTCAGTCGGGCCGATCGTCGGGGGTTATCTCCGGGTACTCCGGCTTCCTCCCCCTCTGCTTTGGAAATGTTCAGCCCATCAAATTTGAAAAATAAATGTAATTCTAAATTCCCAAATTTAAATAGCTGAGCTGACCCTTCGCACCACGTGATTGTAATGTGTTTATGTCCAGTGTGTGAGAGAATGCGTGTGATTCACGTGAGCGTGCGTGGTGGGTTCAGTTCGCGGCGCTTTGAGCCGATTCGTGAAATTGGGTTAAGCGCCTATACAATACTCATTATTATTATCATTATTATTACAACCCACAACCAACCAATAAACCAGCCAAATCATTGATTTTAACGATGGCAGTGCTCCATGTTAAGGTCAGATGTCTGTCTTCATCGGGCAATATTACCACGATGAACACCAATTCACATGTAAACATCTTTCAGTGTGAGTTATCTCTTAAAGGCACAACTTCTGGAGACAGATGTCTGTGGGAGGGATTAATTTAACATTTAGAATATTCAACCCATGCTCCAAACCAGTGGAATACCCTAGTAGCAGTGCGCGTGAAAATGAAGCGTTTTCTGTTTGTTATCTGCTTTGAAAATACTCAGCCAAGAAAATTGGAAAATAAATACAATTCTAATGTTTGAAAGTTAAATTGCTGAGGTGACCTTCCGCAGCACGTGACTGTAATGTGTTCATGTCCAGTGTGCGAGAGAATGCGTGTGATTCACTTAAACGTGCGTGTTGGGTTCAGTTCGCGACGCTTTGAGCCGATGCAAGAAACTAGGTAAAGCGGCTGCACAATATATTATTAGTATTATTAGTATTATGAGTAGTATTGGTAGTAATGGTATTATTACGTTATAGAAAATATAGAAAATCTGTGAGAATGTTTAGAAGTATCTGCCTTAACTTTGAAATTAACACACACACACACACACACACACACACACACACACACACACACACACACACACACACACACACACACACACAAGAACGCTTGAGAACCGCAAGTACGAATATTAACCGTTTTTATTTTGCTCGTAGGTCTAAAGTACACAACCAAAAGATGGCAAGCTCAAAATCCTTTGTGGTGTCAACACTGGCACTTCTTTGCCTGGTCAACTCCGCCTGTCTGGCCCAGAGAATGAACATCATGGCAGATCAGATGCCGTTCCTGCCTGAGGCGGAGCTGGAGCAGCCAACAACCTTCACCAAAGACGGCCAACCTCCACACTTCTCACCGATAGGCTTCTTAGAGTCGGCGCTCAAACTGCTTCGAGAGGGCAAGGACGCCCTGGAAGCGATCCGCATGCAGATGGCTGCCGGTCCTTCCACCCAAGGGAGACAAGTCTCAGGGGATACTGTAAAGGGAGACGACCAAGGAGTCTTTGCAGCGCAGGGGACGGGAAGGAAACGGTCAAGTCTGGGAGCTGAACAGTCGTACGAGAAATGCCTGAACGACACGGCAACCTTCTTTGGAGCCATGGCTTTAAATGTCCCATGGGCCGTTCAGAGTAAGAGGGTTTCTTTTAATTCCATCCTTGTCTTGTTTTTGTTGGTGTCTGTTTTTAAGAGCAACCTTAAAACTTTCCTCTTTTGTAAAAGTTTCCAGTAATTTCCCATGTCATCAACTACTCAGTTTCACCAATGTATGTCTGTCCACTGTTTGTAAAATGTGCGTGAGTGTTGGTGAGTGATTGGCGCATTGAGTTTATGCCAAAGAAATGCGCCCTACAAATGCCATTTATTATTATTATTATTGTGATGGGACGCAACAACAGGGGGGACACAGGGTGATTTGGGTCGTATTGGGTTATAACTGGTACGTATCACTGAAAAGTGCTGAAAATTTACTTCTTCTTTTTTTTTCTCTCTCAGTCTAGTACGGTGTAGGCCTGAGATACGTTTGTTGAAAACTTGCTGTTGAAAAGCGGCCATTTGAGAAAGTAGCTGGGCCCGTATGTACTAGTCGAAGTTAGGGCTTTGAACCCCGGGTTAGAGTCTAACCACGAACTAAACTAGCTTTAGGGTTAAATTTTCTGTTTTTGTTCTTGTCGTTGTTGTTGTTTTGTTTTAAACCAGGAAGCGGGCCCATTCCAGGAAGTTGCCTGAGCCGTTATAGAAGGATTTTTCTCTTCCTTTCTTCGCTTCCTTTTTTTAAATTTAATTTTCCTTTTGGGTTTCTTTTGTCCTGGTCTGGGTTAGGCCCGTAGCCGTGGGTTAAAGTAACCTCGACTTTTACATATAGGCCCAGGTAAATTGTTACATGGGAATGAAGGTGGTATCGAGTGGTTGTATTATAATAATGCTCGTTTTTAGCATTTGAATAAGCTACATTCAGCCTTGATACAATTACAGAAGCTGTATTAGTTGTTAAAGGACCCGAAAAAAAAACAAATCTCAAAGGCTATAATACTGATCTACCACCATCTGTTCTTTGTTGTTGTTGTTGTTGTTTTTAATTTTCTCTAAAGTGGCTGGCCGACTTTGTTCCACTTTTGTCGGGTCCCATTACAAATATTCGTTTAGCGACTTCTGCAATCTTGGGTTCACGAGCTCAGGCCATGGTGAGACGTTGTTAGGTCTGGGTTGTATCGCATTAAGAGCTCTACTAATCATCAAGCTAGAGTGTTTCAAGTGTACAGGCGTACTCACCAGCCAAACTGTTCCAAAACATAAGCTGGCTTAATAAAGAAGGAAATAGCCCGTTTTAAAGAATAGGGTGGAATGGGTGGGTGTGTTGTTGTTGTTCGGTTGGTGTTTTTTTTTTTTTTGTGTGTGTGTGTGTGTTTTTTTTTTTGGGGGGGGGGGGCAGTTCCAGTGGTGTTCTTCCCAGGTGATGGGTGGAATCCACGGAGGGCTCCAAAGCTGGGGCAATTTTTATTATGCATGATGATGGAGATGAGGATGATGGTAAGATGATGCTATGGAGGTCCGTGTGGTTTGGGACTGCGGGACAGGGCCGCATTCCACGCTTCCTGTCTCTCGGCATTAACCAGGCCCGGGAACTACGGCACCTGCGGTGCGGGCCGTGTAATCGTCCACATCATAAGACGTATCATACCAAGGGAAGCACCCCCAAAGTCGAACCCCTGAAGTGGGTGAATCTCGGCTGTGTGGCAACAGCCTCCCCATTGGGCCCATAGCACACCCGCTCTGGGTAGGAGCCGACCTAGGTAGGAAAAATCCCCCCAGGACACCCACCCACCCATCCAGCCACTGAAATGCAATCATTGATGCATTTCGTTTTGTTACAGTGATGGACGCGACAGGCAAGCCGAGTTCCGGTGTAGTAACAGGCAATATCCAATGGCCAGGCGCCTACGAGGAATGTCTGCTGGTCCGGGCACTGGCGGCAGATGGCGTGACCAGCATGTTCTCTGGACAGTACTGCACCTTCTCCATCGTAAGTAGAAAAGTCTGCTTCATTTAAGAATTCCCCATACATTTCTTTAAAGGCTTGGTCTTTAGGGTTCACGCCTTCTGTATATCTCGTAGGTGATTCCAAAGAGAAGGGGTGGAGGATGTGGGATTGGGGGGGGGGGGGGGGCTGTCGGGAATCGATCAATCTTTTGATCCAGTACTCAATTCGAAGACCTTTGAGGTATCCATTGACGGTTACTGCAGTTCAGGAAAGAGGGTGGTTTTGTATTTTCTTTCAAAACAGCTTAATTGTGTTTTTCTCATTTTTTTTTCATGTGCGTGTTATTGTTATTATCATTATCATTATTACCGTTTTTCGTCGTAATTTGTCCAATCGCCCCATTATTTTTTTTTTTTTTTTCGTCCCCCCCCCCCCCTCATTTTTCGATCTTTTTCTTACAAGACACAAGTTTGTGTCGAATGTTATTGTAATGGACAGTCTAGTTAAGGGTGTACAAATGTTTTCTACATTTAAGATTAAAGCTGTTGTCTGTTCAAGCATGTTTGCGTTTCTGTGTGTATTTATCTATGGATGATGATGATGATGATGATGATGATTCAGACAACTAAACCTGAGTCTCCGTTTCTGCCCGGGGTGACTGCCAACACAGGAGTGTGTATTCCGGATTCTTGTGACAAGGCAACTGCACCTGGCGTATACAATGCATGTAAGTCTCTCTCTCTCTCTCTCTCTCTCTCTCTCTCTCTCTCTCTCTCTCTCACACACACACACACACACACACACACACACACACACACACACACACACACACACACAGAGGACCACACAGGACATGTTCAACACGATTAAACACTTCGTACACGTATTTCCTTCGGTGCATAATCTCTCTTTGTTTCTTTCTTTATCTCTTAAAAGCCCACAAAAACATCGCAATTTTACTTGAAATCTTTAGATCACTTCCAATGCTCGGTTCGTGACTTCGAATCCCGGCTGGGGCCATATAGTTGTGCTGGCCTTTTCCTCGTTGCCCCGTCTTTGATATCACCCTTACTTTGTGAAAATGGACGTAAACTCCCAAACACCCACCCACCAACTAACGATTTATTTATTTATTATTTTGAAGTGCTCACTCAGCTGGCCATCCCAGTACAGGTGAACCACGTGTCTAGTTGTCCCAACGATTACCCACTCGACAAGACAGCCAACATTGCCATGTACGTGAAATAGTTTGTACTTTACACACTTGTTGGTTTCACACAAAGTTGAAAATGTACAGTTTACTCACTTTCATGTAAAGTGCTGTCTCGGTATGTGTCACATAATTATTTATACTTAAAGTGCTGAGCTGGCCCTTCGCAACACGTGTTTGTATGTTCATGTCAAATAGTGTCTGAGAGAATGCGTGTGATTCACGTGAGCGTGCGTCTAGGGTTTGGCTCGCGCCGCTTTGAGCCAGATAGTTTGGATAAAACGCCTATATCAAGCGATGATGATGATGGTTATTATTATTATTATTATTATTATTATTATACTGACCATTATCGAATTAAAATATGAATTATCTTTAACTCTTTCCACACTGACACTACGATTATACATCTGGTACAAAGTACTGAATCCCGTGGTGACATTGCACCATGTTGGAAGTGTAGTTTATATGTAGTACGTTACTTTCACATCACCTTCAGGGGGTTGCCTATAACACCAGACAGCCGACAATTTGGGAAGGGAGGTTAAATGTATTTATTGTTCATGATTTGAGGTATATGCTACTTCTAAAACAATAGTGCTGCTGACCATTTTCAGAGGTGTGTTTGCATTCTTTGGGTTCCTGGTGGCGCTGGGAACAGCCGTGGACATCGTGTTGGTACAGATGCCCAAGTGGCGCCTGGCCAGAATGCCCACAATACTTGGAGCCGGGCTGGACACTAGTGGTGGGAGCAGCGGGGAAACTAAACCTTTGTTGGACAGCAAGAAACCAACACACGCTGAGGAACCAGGTTTGCTCTCTCTCTCTCTCTCTCTCTCTCTCTCTCGGAACCAGTTGCCAGCATATTTAAAATGCACCCCGAAGCTTCATTCATTTAAAACTCAACTTCTCAGATACTTACGTCAGTCACAGGTCCACGAACAATATCTGAACCATGCTAAATTACTCGTTATCAGATGGCACTATGACATGTTGCCTTTTTACAAGTTGTGTCGTATACTACAATTTCAAACACCATGCTGTCTACTTTTTCACCTATTTGCCGATGTGTTTTCCTAGAATTTCTTGCGCTTCTTTCTGTCTATGCATTTATTTTTTATTTTTTTACTATTAGATTTACTCCTTTTGTGCCAGGTATACTTTTTGTTATATTAGCCTGTATCTTTTAGTGTTTCTAGATTAGCAGGACAGCTTGTAAGATAGGCAGACCATGCCTACAAGTCTTTATCCTGAAATAAACGTTTCAGTCTCTCTCTCTCTCTCTCTCTCTCTCTCTCTCTCTCGATACTGTGTACTGGTCGAAACTGTGTTCTGTTGACGGCTTACTACTATGGCCAGTGACGCTTCTGCTGGTGTGGATAACCTGGCGATGGACAGCAGCTCCTGTGGTGCTACAATGTCTACAGCTACGGTCATCACACTGTCTGATATCCAACGTATCATCGATCAGCAGACGCGAGTGATCGACGAGAAGCTGGGTCCGCTGCGCGCCGATATTTCTGACGTTCGCACCTCAGTACAAGCTATCGCGACGGACATTGCAGAGCTGAAGCAACGAACTCTTACCCTTGAGACTTCGTGTGAAAAACTTTCCGACAGACACGACGATCTTGTGGAATCCGTAGAAGACTTGGCGGAAGACCTGAAAGACTTGCAGGCACGCTACGAGGAAGAAATCGACAAGCTGGAAGCCTTCTCGCGAAGGGACAACCTGCGACTCTTTGGTCTGGCCGAAACTCCCAACGAAACTTTCGAGTCATGTGCGGCGAAAGTGATCGAGTGTCTCCAGGGAACTGTGCCGAATAAGACATGGTCTGAAGACGACGTAGTACGCGCGCACCGAGTAGGAAAAAAGCCGAACTTTTCCTCTGTTGCATCTAACACCACCCCCAAGTCCCGACCCATGATTGTGAAGTTCGCACGTTGGAGAGACAAGATGGACATCCTGACCAAGGGCCGCACGGCTCTTAAGGCGAAAGGGGTTAATGTTGCAGGCGATCTTACCACCCGCCAGCATCAGAAGATCCAAGAGCATCGCGACAGAGGGCTACGCGCCTACTACAAAGGTTCTAAGCTGGTCGTGGCTGGACCTCTACAGCAACGCAACGACATCGACAGCTTTGGCCGCCGTCGCCAGGACACAGTCAGCAGCGGTGACGACAACCACCAAGGCAGGAGAGCCACCAACCGTGACCGTGGCCGTGACGGTGACCAAGTACACGGGACTACAGGTGGCAAAAACCCACGTGCAACACTGTCCAGTCAACAGCTGCCGTCACCCAAGCCCCCCAAACGCCGCCGGCCACCGAGTTCGCCTAGCGGGGTCGAGGTCGACTCCAGCCAGCTTTGACGTGTTGGCCATGCCCCCGACACCGACACAGTTGCACGTGATCCTGTCGCCCATAACGCGCGTGTAGTTGTGAACCATGTGTGTCATACACTTACCTTTCTCTCCTGGAATATTGACGGTCTCTGGAGTAAGTTACCTGACCCGGACTTCTTACAGTATGTGAGTAACTTTGATGTAGTTTGTTTATTTGAAACATTCCTGGAAAATACTTTTGTTCCTCCGGACAGTTGGTCTGAGTTCACGTGTTTTTCAACACCTGCAGTCAAACTTTCTCATCGTGGCAGGTGCTCTGGAGGCGTCGTCGTTCTTGTGAAAAAGACATATGCAAACTTTGTGTCGCGCGTAGTGTGTACAAGTGACCATGTTGTGTCAGTAAGGTTTGATAAAGTACTGTTTAATACAGATAGAGATGTAGTTTTGCTTGCAGCTTACATACCTCCGACTGACTCGCCGTATTACAGAAACAAGATGTTTAGCTGTCACATATCTGAAATTGAACAGTGTGTTGCCAACCTCCTGGAACAGTTTGGAGATATACATTTACTTGTGTGCGGTGATTTTAATGGTAGAACCGGTAACCTGCAACCTAACCAATCATTGTTTCAGCTTGATGCTGATGAATTACTATCTAGTAACCTCGAGGTGTACAGTCCGTCTAGGGAGGCTGACGATAACATTGTGAATGCTTTTGGGAGAAGCGTGTTGGAAATGTGTACTTCATTTGAACTCCTTATTTTAAATGGCCTTTGTAGTCCAGCTTCTTCTAAACAGTTCACATTTGTTTCTCCGACTGGTAGCAGCACTAATGATTATTTCTTTGCATCTCCTGACTTTCTTGCTTTGTGTGAGAGTTTACGTATTGTTGAACGTGTAGAGTCAGTACACATGCCCTTAGTACTTTCTGTCTCTAGTGCTCGCACACAGGAACAACAAAACACTGACACAGTAGAATCTGTCTCTTTTAGTTGCAATAAAATGGTATGGGATAATGTACATGCAGGTACACTGACAGAACTCCTGTCCTCTCAGGTTTTCCAAAACAAAATTGCAGATGCAACATCTCAGATCGACAGTTCTTTCAATGAAGCTTTAGAAACGTTTACCTGCGCCATTAAAGACGCTGCTGATTGTATGACTAAACATGTATACAAAACTACTAACAGTACATATTCTCCCAAATCAGGTCACATCTGGTTTGACACTGAATGCAGGGAAGCAAAGAGACTAGCAAGGAAAGCTCTTCGAGTATACACAAGAAACAGAACTGTACTAAACAAAGAAATATACATCAAGGAAAGGAAAAAGTATAAAAGTTTGTTACAAAGTAAAGAGAGAAACTTTAAAAAGGAGAGCATTGATAGTATCCTCAGTAGTTGTAAAAATTCACAGTCATTTTGGAAAGAAATGAAGAAATGGAAACGTAAACCCTATATACAAAATAACATAACAAAAGAAACTTGGTACGATCATTTTTCAAAGGTATTAAATGAAGGTGCTCAACTTGATGTTGATGATTTGTTTGGGTCTGATGATGTCGATGTTGATGGTGGCACATTTCAGGATTTAGACTCTGACATATCAGAAGCAGAGGTTGTGGAAGCATTAAAACATGCCAAATCAGGAAAAGCTGCTGGACCTGACGGTATTATAAATGAGGTCTTGAAAGCTGCTGGGTTGTCCATTGTTCCTTTCCTTACCTCATATTTTAACTGTTTGTTTAGCAAAGGCCTTTTTCCTGATGAATGGTCGAAAGCAATTATATTTCCACTCCACAAGAAAGGAGATGTTAACAACCCAGACAATTACCGCGGCATTGCCCTTCTAAGTTGTGTTAGTAAACTGTACACCCATATTTTGAACAAAAGATTGACAGAATGGGCCGAGGAGAGCAACATACTATCCGAAACACAAGCAGGTTTCAGAAAAACGTACTCAACCACAGACCATATTTTCACTTTATATGCTATTGTCCAGAAACATCTGTTACAAAACAGGAAAATTTATGTGGCCTTCGTGGATTTTCGCAAAGCTTTTGATACAGTAAAGAGAAATGTACTATGGAATATTTTGTTTAAGGTTGGTGTACAAGGGAAAATGCTTTCAGCACTCAAAGCTATGTACAACTCAGTTAAGTTTTGTGTTAGAGACAACAAGGATTACACCGAATACTTTGAATGTTTTCAAGGTTTGAAGCAAGGATGTTTGGCTTCGCCAACTTTATTCTCTTTCTTAATTAACGAGTTAGCGTCTCATATCATTGCCAGTGGTAAACATGGTTTTCAGCTCAGGCCTGGTGCAGTTGAATTGTTTTTGCTGATGTTTGCTGATGACATTGCCCTGTTTTCCTGCACACCTAGCGGTCTACAAAATCAGTTAGACAATTTGTACATTGTTGCTGGTAAACTTGGACTTACTGTTAATCTTGATAAAACTAAGATCATTGTGTTTAGAAATGGAGGGTTCTTGTCAAAGTTTGAGAAATGGAAATATGGTACTCAGTCTGTAGAAGTTGTTAATACATACAAATATCTAGGTCTAAATTTTACTACTCGTTTAAGCCTGAACACATCTGTTACTGATCTTGTTATTAAGGCAAAGAAATGTGTTGTAGATATCTTTAGAGTCCTCAGGAAATTGGATTGTCGTAACCCTACTATATTTTTCAAACTGTTTGATGCTCAGATTACACCGATGCTTCTTTACGGTTCAGAAATTTGGGGAGTTGAAGAGTTTAGAGAAATTGAGAAAGTTCATCTTTTTGCATGTAAATGTCTTCTTAATGTTAGCCTTCGAACGCCCAATCAGATGGTATACGGTGAACTTGGGAGATATCCCCTTTCCGTACTGTCCTCAGTGAGATGTGTTTCCTATTGGCTTAGGCTGTGTAGTTTACCACATGACAGATTCTCCTGCATGGCATACCATATGCTGAAAGAAATGGACGACAGAGGTAAAGTTACATGGGCTACACATGTCAAAGATTTACTTTTCCGAAATGGGTTTGGTCATGTCTGGGTTGCTCAAGGTGTTGGCAATAAGAGAATGTTTCTTAATGAATGCAGACAAAGGTTGATTGACTGTTCAAAACAAAACTGGTCGTCTAAACTTTCAGAAAGCGATCGCTTTGCCGTCTACCGTAGTTTTAAAACATCATTGGAAAAAGAGAGTTACTTTGATATCATACATTCAAACTATGTAAGAAATATGTTCATTAAGTTCAGACTTGGTCTTGCGGAACTGATGTGTAACAAAACCAGATACCAGCTGTCAAATTCATCAAATGTATGTCCATTTTGTCGTAATGTACCAGAGGACGAGGTCCATTTTCTGTTCTTCTGCCCCCTGTACGATGACTTGCGCCAGAAATACTTGTCTAGGTTTGACCTAGATTTCTATTGTACACAGCAGATGTCAATTTTACACACCTCGACTCCAGCTGCCGTTGGCGACCTTGCAAAATACGTGTTCCATTCATTTAAGCTCCGTGACAATACCACGTGACAATACCACGTTCGCGTAGCACACTCCACGTGCAGCTTGTGGTTTTCTGGATGTTTTGTTTGCCTGACTAGTCTTACATGGGCTCACGGCCTGGCATGTGTCTGTAACACGGAGTACTACCCGATAGTTATGTTTCTGATCTGTGTATATGTTAGTACGCTACTCGCAGATGGTCATGCGTAGGCTATTTATTCCGTGTGTGTGTGTGTGTGTGTGTGTGTGTGTGGTTACCTCCGGCTTATAAAATCATCCCGTGTTGTTCTCTCTGTACGCCATTTCATTATTTGTAAAGACAACTCACTTCCATTGTAATGGACGGAAGTCCGAACAATAAAATGTCTGAGTCTGAGTCTGAGTCTCTCTCTCTCTCTCTCTCTCTCTCTCTCTCTCTCTCTCTCTCTCTCTGTGCACGCGCGCATGGAGATAATTGAATTTTTACGTTCATGCTCTTAGTTTTCACACAACACATAGCTGAACTTGGAAACTTTGACCAGACAAAAGCACGCACAGGGAGGTGTAAAACGGGCCCAGCAAAACGCGCGTGTCAAGGATTAGCTGCTGATATCAGCAAGTATCAAACACCGAAACATACATGTATTCGTATACTAGACAAAGGAATCATAATTGTTTCGCAGGCACTGTGGCCAAGCTGCTCATCTCGTTCTCCTTGTACACCAACGGGTCCAAGCTGTTGTCCACCTACCAACCGCCGGGCAGTCTCACCTGTGTCCACGGGATCCGCTTCCTCAGCATGACCTGGGTGGTTCTCGGACACACGTTTGGTGCCGTAAATGGCTTCGCAGGTACATGCCACTTTCCGCATTGGCAACAGTTCTACAACAAGTTCATCCCCGCAACCACCCTCCCCCCCCCCACCCCCGCTTAATTTTTTCAATGTCTCTGACTATCGGGGGTTCTCTCCGGGTACTCCGGCTTCCTCCCCCTCTGCTTTGGAAATGTTCAGCCCACCAAATTTGAAAAATAAAAGCAATTCTAAATTCCGAAATTTAAATAGCTGAGCTGACCCTTCGCACCACGTGATGGTAATGTGTTTATGTCCAGTGTGTGAGAGAATGCGTGTGATTCACGTGAGCGTGCGTGTTGGGATCAGCTCGCGGCGCTTTGAGCCAATGCATGAAATTGGGTAAAGCGCCTAAACAATATTCATTATTATTATTATTATTATTATTATTATTATTTCGGTCCATTACTAAGCCACATCTTATTCTCATTAAGACGTTTTGTACCGCGCACGAGTACCCCACGTTTCTGGCTGGTTTTCGGTTTTG
Organism: Batillaria attramentaria; assembly: GCA_018292915.2. Taxonomy (NCBI): domain Eukaryota; kingdom Metazoa; phylum Mollusca; class Gastropoda; family Batillariidae; genus Batillaria; species Batillaria attramentaria. The sequence goes on from JACVVK020000062.1 coordinate 1,644,013, forward strand.
GCCGTGTATGCGAAAATCAGGCAAGATTCACTTTTCTGTACGGTTCTGGTCTCCTTCACATCTACACTCCCTCCCGACAACTGCGTTCATCCTCTGACACCTACATTTTCCAGATCCCCTCCTGCAGAACTAAATCATTCGTTCCTTCCGTTACCAGGCCCCTGTTACTTGGAATCAGCTCCCTCTTACAATCAGAAACAGTTCAAACAAGGAAACCTTCAAGTCCCGACTGAAAACCCATCTCTTCACCCTCTCATAGCCGTGCCATGTTGTCGTTCGAGAAGGAAAAATTCTTTGTTCTGAGTGGGACTCGAACCACTGACCTCTCGCATTGGTGACAAGTCTCGTAACCACTAGACCACCGACCGCATAATATCTAGACCTTTTACTCTATGTCACAGACAACTCGGGTCCCTACCAGAAGAAGGTGTATGACGACTTCAGTTTCGGGATGGTCGCCAACGCTACATTATCTGTGGACACTTTCTTCCTTCTCAGGTAGGTTCTGATGCAGCTGTTGTTGTTTTGTGGATTTGTTTTGTGCTTATTGTTTTCGCCGTGCTGTGTGTTGTTTTGTAACTTGTGTACTCTGCGCTGAAGTAACAGATGACTTGTAACTTTTAATGTCCCACATGGGGAAACTTGATTTTGACACTCCAGTATACGATAGTAATATCAACAGGGGTGGGTGGGTGTTTGGGGGTCCTTTTCCACCACATACGGGTGATATCAAAGACGAGGCAACGATGAAAAAGCCAGCACAAATATTTGGCCCCAACCGGACTTTCAATGCTCGGGTCGTGAGTTCGAACCCCGGCTGGGGCCAAACTGATGTTTACGCTGGCCTTTTTCTCGTTGCCCCGTCTTTGATATCACCCTTATGTGGTGGAAGAGGACGTTAAAGTCCTAAACACCCAAACCCTACCCACCCCACCCCCCAAATTCTTTACCCAAAAGCACCTCGAGCGGAATCCAACACGCACGCTCACGTGAATTACACGCATTCTCTCACACTAAACATGAACACATTACAATCACGTGGTGCGAAAGGTCAGCTACGGTATTCAAGTTTCGGGGATTCAAAATTGCATTTATTTTCAAATTTTGCGAGCTGAAGAAGTCCAAGGTAGAGGGAGAGGAAGCCGGAGTACCCGGAGTTTTCATTTTAGCAAGAGGCATTCTGTACCTCCTGCGTGAGAGAATAGTGATGACTTCTGTGTTCAGGTGGTGAGTAGTGTCAGAAGCAGTTACACTTCACCGTGCTTATCAATGTTGTAGTGGTCTGCTCGTGGCCTACCTGTCCCTGAAGGAAATGAACAAGAACAAAGGACACCTGAACTGGCCCATGTTCTACTTCCACCGCTTCTGGCGCCTGACTCCCGTCTACATGATGATCATCTACTTCAACACGGCGCTTACACCTTACCTTGCCACTGGACCCAACGCCCCGGATGAAGACCAAAAGGCCGCCATGAGGAAACCTTGTGAGGAGAACTGGTGGACTAACATGCTGTACATCAACAACCTGGTGCACGGCGGGGTGAGGCAATTAGCAGTAACGCCGAGATATTTATGACAGGAAGCGTGGAATGCTACCCTGTCACGCGGTCTCAAACCACGTGGACCTCCATAGCATGATCATACCATCATCCTCATCATGCGTGATAATAATCACCCCAGCTCCCGAGTCGTCCGTGGGGGAGACGGGGTGGCCGAATGGGAGAGCGTTGGACTTCTAATGCACGGGTCGTGAGTTCGTATCCCGGCTGGAGCCAAATATTTGTGCCGGCTTTTTCATCGTTGCCCCGTCTTTGATATCACCCGTATGTGGTGGAAAAGGACGTTAAACCGCCAAACACCCACCCACCCTACCTCGAGTAGTCCGTGGATTATACTCCTGTCCTGGGAAGAGCTGGCGAAGAGTTGGGGCAGAAAGAAAAATAGTTATGACAACCTCCTTTTAGGATTTCATTTGATCTTAACAACAACTACAAACAACAACAACAACAACAAAAACCGCATACCGGCGTAAAACAAAAGCCAAAAATCAATGTAGTCATCCGCTCATACAGTATTTTAAATCACAAATAAGTCCTAAATAAATGGTTCAACTTTACTTCCGCCTGGTCTCGGACTTACCTCCTAGTCATCTACGATTTTTTTTTTTTTTTTTTTTTTTTGGGGGGGGGGGTCATTGGCATGCAGAGTTGTTGATGAAGATACTTATGCAAACTTGTTTGTTTCTAGTGTGAAGGAGAAGGCTGGTACCTGGCCAATGACATGCAGTTCTATCTTCTCAGTCCGCTCATCTTTGTTCCCTTCTTTTAGTAAGTATAGTAAATGTTTTGGGGTTTGTTGCTCTTACTTATCCCCTGTCCACAAAGTGGGAAAGGGGTTATTGCGATCCTCTCTCTCTCTCTCTCTCTCTCTCTCTCTCTCTCTCTCTGTAAAAAATCTCAAGAACGGTTGAACCAGTGAACAACATTGTGCGCGCGCGCGCGCGCGCGCGCGTGTGTGTGTGTGTGTGTGTGTGTGTGTGTGTGTGTGTGTGTGTGTGTGTGTGTGTGTGTGTGTGTTCATTCTGTCACCGTAGCTAAGGCAGCTCAGGGGAAGCAACTGAGCTCGGTGGGAAAGCCGATAGGAATTTTTTTTAAAAATGTTTGGGCAGAGGCTTTTTCCACCGCCTCGACGTGGCATATTAATACTTGTCCTTCTTGTTGTTTTGTTGTTCCTTCTACTGGTGTTGTAATTAAGCGTTGACTTGACGGTCACCATATCCATTCATTATTTCAAATTTCTGTGTGTGTGTGTGTGTGTGTGTGTGTGTGTGTGTGTGTGTGTGTGTGTGTGTGTGTGTGTGTGTGTGTGTCAGTTCGGCGTGGCTGGGTGGACTGTCGGCGGGTGCGTTTCTCTTGGCCACCTCTATAACCCCGGGTGTGCTGACCTCCATCAAACATTTCCAGCCCTCCACCACGGCCGCTGTCGACGAACCTATTGAACCGTACGTCACATCTGTTTTATTCTTGAGTTGTGGTGGGGCGTGCCTTTTGTAGTTATTTTTTCTTTATTTCTGTTTTCTGAGGGTTGGTTTGTGTGTTTGTTTGCTTTGTTTTCGTTTTTATTGTGTTGTGTTTTGTTTTGTTGGGGTTTGTTTGGGGTTTTTCTTGTTTTGTGTTGATCTGGGTTTTGTTGTTGTTGTTGTTGTTTTGTTTTGTTTTGTTTTGTTTTTTTTTTGGGGGGGGGGGGGTTGACTTTGTTGTTTTGAGGGGAAGGGGGGGGGTCTTGTTTGTTTGGTTAGTTTTCATGTGTCTGGCCGTTGTTTATTATTTTTTGTTGTTTGTTGTTCCTTGTAATAGAATTTCCCACAGGGCTCGCCTGGTATAATATTGTTTGTTCCGTATTGTTTTCTCCTAAACAGAGGTGCCGACTATATGAACGAATACTACATCAAGCCGTACTGTCGGATGGGACCGTATATTGTGGGACTGATTGCTGGCTACCTTCTGTATCGATGTGGGACGAAGATCCGTATGCATAAGGTCAGAAACCAGCGCGTATTCCCACTTAGAGTTTAAGCTCTGTACAGTTTTAGGAAGTTCAATTTCTATTGTCAAGCAATTACTCTGACAAACAATATGTTTATGAATGTTCGAATTGTTATTGTTTTGCTAACTGTTTCATATTGTGCCCGTTTTGGGTTTTTTTTTTATCACTGTGTGTTTATTTTGAGATGTATTGGTCATGATTCAGCTCCATGTAGATATGTGTAGTTGTGCGTGTGAATTTAGTAGTGTAGGTTTCCCAGTTTAGCAAGGACAAGATACCAGACAGGTCTTTGTAATTAGATCTTTTTATGCTTGGAAAGTTTCATTTCAGTTCATCTCTCTCTCTCTCTCTCTCTCTCTCTCTCTCTCTCTCTCTCTCTCTCTCTCTCTCTCTGTTTTGAACAGACACACTGTTTTCCTTCCCAAGATTTATAAATCCAGGCTAGGAGGCAAAATTTGCATTGGCCTTTTCCTCGTTGCCCCGTCTTATATATCACACTAGAGTGGTGGAAAAAGACGTTCACAGTAACAATGGCTATGATTCAACTTACGTTATTTTTTTCGAACAGGCCAAACTTTCCTTGCTGCAACGATGATAAAAAAAACGTACAATTTTTTTTAACCCAGTAATTTTGAGGTTATGCACCGTTGGCCTCAATAGAAAATAATAATTAATTTATGGCTGCGTGGATTTTCTACTAGGCTCAGTGGGAGAGTTGCATTTTTATTATATTCATGTTTCCTGCAGAGCTGTCAAGGGACCTTTAATTAACTCTTAAGAACCCGAGCCCGACCACCTCCTACCCACTATATGATAAGACTGGTTAAAAAGAAGCAGCCACTGCACACCAGTAGGAGCCATTTCAAGCCACTATGAGGCGAGGATTGGGCGTTCCCGCTAGGCGCCAGACCGCTGCAGATTGCGTAATAGTAGCTTCAAGTGGCTTCTAGTGATCTGAATATTGCAAGTACAAATGTGATTTTTGCTTGGGCTGTTAAGAGTTAATCTTTTCGCATACAGGGCCAAAACCGAGAGAGAGTCATAAAACTTGGGATACTCGTGTACTGTACGAAACGTGATTAAACGGATTACAAGAGATATGTATGCATTTCTTGTCTAGGTGGTGGTGGTTGTCGGCTGGCTGGCCGCAACAGGAATAGCGGTGTCCTCGCTGTTCGGCCTGTACGACGCGACCAAATTCACAGACAGAGAACCGATGGAGGTTTGGCAGTCGGCTCTGTACAACGCTCTGGGCCGTACCGCCTGGTCCATCAGTGTTGCTTGGGTCATCATCGCCTGTGTTTGGGGATATGGAGGTCAGTAGATGGAAGTGGTAGTGAGGAAGGTGTTAGGAGATATAAACTAGTGTCCAAAAGAAACGATACCAAACTGTTGTCAGAATGTTTTTGTGCAAAGTGATCCCCGAGGCCTAAAACATGTTTACGTATCCCACGTCCCAAATACAGCGTCTGCGCTTGGGAATACCGAAAATATTAATTTTGCTAATGAAATATACCACTGAAATTTCTGTATTGTTCTGCTTTTATTGTATGTCCTTGCAAACCCTTGGTATCGTTTCTTTTGGACACTAGTTTATTTCAGGGTTCATTCCGTATGCATTTTTTGACGATCACAAAAATGAATCCAGAGGGGTGTCATTTTTTTTTAATTAACAAATGAGAAATACAAGGAAACTAACAAATACTTGGTAGAATGCTTGTGTGAATATGGATGGATTTTGTTCCAAAACCATTCACATTAAAATGTAAAAGATGTCCACCGAACTTTTTGGTATGTTTGAATTGGATATAATTGTTAACTGATATCATCGTGTGATTTTAGAAAAGCTGCAATCCGGATAATTTCAAATTTACTGAAAGCTGGAGACTAAACGTTAGTCTATGATGTATTTCACATTCAATGGCGAACAACAATTGCCATGTGCAGGTACCCGCAATTCAAGGCTTATTTGTTACGGGGTGGGGTGGGTAAGTGTGTGGGTGCGTGTTTTGGAGCTGTGTGTGTGCGTGTGGTTGCACCTACACCCTCACCTCTCATGGCTCCGTATATTTTTGTATTCATTTCTTCCTCTTCGCGGGGTGCCGGGATAGCCGAATGGTAGAGCGTTAGACTCTCGATGCTCGGGTCGAGGGTTCGAATCCCGTCTGGGGCCAAATATTTGTGCTGACCTTTTTTTCGTTGACCCGTCTTTGATATCACTCTGACGTGGTGGAAAAGGGCGTTAAATTCCCAAACACCCACCCACCCACCCTTCCTCTGTGCTTATTCTATTTTAAAGTGCTTAGGCCTATTATTTTATAATAGGTTACAGTGCTATAATTAATTATTATCATCATTCTTCTTATTATCATTATTATTATTATTATACCGAGGCGGTCGGTGGTCTAGTCGTTAAGAGATGTCACCAGTGCGAGAGGTCGGGGGTTCGAGTCCCACTCGGGGCAAAGAATTTTTCCTTCTCGTATGTGGCACCGTTCATTCGGGCCGATCGTCGGGGGTTCTCTCCCCCTCTGCTTTGGAAATATTCAGCCCACCATATTTGAAAAATAAATGCAGTTCTAAATTCCGAAATTTAAATAGCTGACCTGACCCTTGGCACCACGTGATTGTAATGTGTTCATGTCCATTGTGTGAGAGAGAATGCGTGTGATTCACGTGAGCGTGCGTGTTTGGTTCAGTTCGCGGCGCTTTGAGCCGATTCACGAAATTGGGTAAAGCGGCTATACAGTTATTATTATTATGATCTGTGGCAGGCTTCGTCAACACCATCCTGTCTTGGGGAGCGCTGGTACCACTGAGTCGTCTGACTTACTGTATCTACCTCATCCACATGTCGGCTCAAAACACACTGATCCGCAGCTTCAACACTCCCTTCTACATGAACAGCGTCAACATTGTGAGTTGAAATATGGGATGTCGTTTCATATTCCAGCTACAGGACAAAGAGCCGTGATAGCCGAATGGTAGAGCGTTGGACTTTCAGTGTTCGGATCTAGTGTTCGAATCCCGGCTGGACTTCCTTCTGCTGCTTCTTAAAGTTTGCTAAGTCATGAAAGATGAAAAACTCTCTCTCTCTCTCTCTCTCTCTCTCTCTCTCTCTCTCTCTCTCTCTCTCTCTCTCTCTCTCTCTCGCGGGAAGCCGGGGTGGTCGACTGGTAGAGCGTTGGACTTCTAATGCTCGGGTCGTGAGTTCGCATCCAGGCTGAGGCCAAATATTTGTGCTGGCTTTTTCGTCGTTGCCCCGTCTTTGATATCATCCGTATGTGGTGGAAAAGGATGTTAAACACCCAAACACCCACCCACCTTCGAATCCCGGCTTTGGGCCAAATATTTGTGCTGACCTTTTTCTCGTTGTCCCTTCTTTAAGATCACTCACACGTTAAACTTCCAAACACCCACCCACCCCACCCAACCGACTGAAGCACACTTACTGATATTTTTTTTTAATTGCAAAACCCCATATTGCTCAACTGAGCTTTCGCACCGTGAGAATTTGCGCGTGATTCAGGAGAGGGTGCGTGCTGGGTTCTGTTCCCGAGGCGCTTTGGGTCAAGCAGTTGGGTAAAGCTCCAAAATATAATCCATATAATTATTATTTTTTTACAGAGTACTTTTTACTGTTTTTTTTTAATGTTAGTGTGCTGCTGTCAAATGAAGCCTCGTGTGTGTGTGTGTGTATGTGTGTGTGTATGTGTGTGTGTATGTGTGTGTGTGTGTGTGTGTGTGTATGTGTGTGTGTGTGTGTGTGTGTGTGTGTGTGTGTGTGTGTATGTGTGTGTGTGTGTGTGTGTGTATGTGTGTGTGTGTGTGTGTGTGTGTGTGTGTGTGTGTGTGTGTGTGTGTGTGTATGTGTGTGTGTGTGAGTGTGTGTGTGTGTGTGTGTGTGTGTGTGTGTGTGTGTGTGTGTGTGTGTGTGTGTGTGTGTGTGTGTGTGTGTGTGTGTGTGTGTGTGTGTTGATCGCCTGATTTGTTTGAATGAATGACTTTCAAGCTAAAACGCATCTGTCAAATGAAAACAAATTTCCACTGCTGGCCACCAAACACTGCATGCATAAACGTTAACATTGTCAGGTAGGGGTGGATGGGTGTTCGGGAGTTTAACGTCCTTTTCCACCACACATGGGTGATATCAAAGACGGGGCAACGAGAAAAGGCCATCGCAAATAGTTGGCCCCAACCGGGGACATTGTCAGCTAGAAGTTCTGTTATTCAGTTCAGTTCAATTCTGTTCTATTCGGATAAACCTTAAATTGTTGTTGTAGCAAATGTATTGCTCTTTGTTTATATTTTTAATCACATCTTTTTTGTTTGTGTTTTCAGGTCATGTTTCAGTTCGGACTGCTCGTTTTGTGTTACTTCATCGGGGCGATTGTCTCCCTTACCTTCGAGTCACCCATGATGGGCCTCGAGAAGATTCTACTGCATGGGAACAAGAAGAAAGGCTGACGACCATCACTGGAAATGCGAAGAAGAGAACACTTTTTTTGACAGCTGGACATTATACGACAATCTTTCTATCGAACTGTGATCTCTGGAAAATCCTGCATGATCTTGTTAATTGACAGTGCTGATATTAATTTTTTACTTCCTTCAAGAAACGTGTTTCCGGCGAAAGAAAAAAAAAGTAAAAACACACACAGCCTGCTCATGCACGCACGTGCGCACGCATGCGCGCGCGCACACACACACACACACACACACACACACACACACACACACACACACACACACAGCGCGTGTGCGTTAATACTTCTTTCTTTATTTCTTTGTGTACCAGTCTTTGCATTTTGTTCGTTGTTTTTTTTTCAGTTAAGGGAAAGATATTGAAAGAAATAAAAAGAAATACGCGGCATACCAAGGATGAAAACTCAACAGTCCTTTTGAAACTACCCGAACTTCATGAAGAAGCAGTTTAGGTGAA